>JAMPIV010018898.1:600000-1089523 GCA_024509875.1 Oreohelix idahoensis | reverse complement strand
ACTCCGTCTGTCCATTCAGGAAATAAACATGCTAAGATGACTTCCCGCTAGACTACAACTGGGAGCGGCCTGATACTATTAGTTTACGGCAATAAATATACAAATATAACCGGGGCGACACTTACATGATCCTTCCATCATTGGCTTCGTCAAGAATACCAATTGAATCAATATAACATACTGGCTTACAAAACTGCCAGAAAATTCCAATAATCTATATCTCGGACATAACAAAGTCCGCACTGCCCCGTTCAAAACATGACGTCACATCCCCAAACTAGGTTACCCGTGGCGTCCAAAAGCAACTCACACTGCATTGTGCACGTCAGTGCGTGAATCAATCGAAAACGCACAAATAATAAAATATATAAAAGACTGGTTTGCGTACATTTGGCAGGACCGAAGGACTACCCCCCTTAGGTAAATAAATGTACGTAAACAGCCGCTCCCTTATCACCTCCCCTTAAAAAAAATTAATTCTATTAATTTTTTTGAACTTAATACCCGAGAGAGGGGAGTCAAAACTACCACAAGATATGAAATGCATAAAGTTATATCATATTAAGAAAAGAATATTAAACGAAATCAATATAACTAAATGATAGTATGCATTAAAGCACACATCCACAAACGACCTACTTTGGAACGATGTGGTAAAACAAGTTTAAAAATGAAAAAAACCATTAAAAAAAAGATGATAATAAAATTCAACTAAGTTTTCAACAAAATTTGAAACATATGATTTCAAAAATGAAAATGAACAGCAACACTGATGATGATCAATGACAAGAGAATCAATAAAACAGAAAAATTGAAAATACAATGTGCAAAAATGAAGCAATGCAAAATTAAACACTTTAATTCTAATAAAACGTTAATATAGTATCAATAACAATGTACAAAGTTATTCATGTTATCGGTGAGGATGTTCCAACATCTGGAAGTGGCTTAGTTTCGACAAGTTCGCTTGGGCATCTTGATAGACAGTCTGCGAACACATTCTGCACTCCAGGAATAGCTCGTATCTCAAAATGGAACGGTTGAAGTGCTATAGCGTAACGCGCTGACTTTGATGACTTAACGTTCCCTGTATTCAGTGCGGTAAGAGCTTTCTGATCAGACTCCACCACAAAGTGAGATCCGAGGAGATAACGATCCAGTTTAGTGATTGCCCAGACAAGAGCAAGGAGCTCTTTATCCAGAACGGAATATTTCGTCTCGCTCGGCGTGAGCTTTCTGGATACGTACATAACCGGAAATAAGGTGCCGTTATATTCCTGCATCAAAACTGCAGCAATAGCGTAAGAACTTGCATCACTGCGAAGGACAAAGGTGAGATCTTTGTTAGGCAACCTTAAAAAAGGTGCATTTGAAAAAAATTGTTTTATATAGTCTAACGCCGTTTGGTGATCCTGCGACCACTTTATTACATTAGATGTGCCTTTCTTCAGTAGGGAAGAAAAAGGTGCAGTTATAGTAGACAAATGAGGGATGAATTTTGAATAGAACTGTATTAGTCCTAAAAGCGACCTCACTTGTTTTTTTGTCTTAGGTGCTGAGATGTTTAAAATTTTAGAGACGTTATTGTCTTCTGTATACATGAAACCATGACCTATGCGGTGACCCAGAAATGAGATGTCATGAAAACCGACAAAAGCCTTTGAAGGTTTCGCTGTTAAGTTATAATCCCGTAAGATAGAAAGTAAAGATTTTAAACCCTGAATATGTTCATCCCAAGAGTCACTGAAAAGACAGATGTCATCTATATAAGTAATGACATCGGGACGATGAGACAATATGCGGCGCATCATGCGTACAAAGGTAGCTGGCGCATTCATTAACCCGAATGGCATAAAATTCCATTGAAAAAGACCCCGTGGTGTCGAGAAAGCGGTGAATGGCTTTGCTTTAGGAGTGAGTGGCACTTGCCAATATCCCTTTGAAAGGTCAAATTTCGAAAAGAATGTAGCATGAGATAATCTCTCCAATAAGTCATCTAAAAGAGGTAATGGTTCCGCATCGAATTTTGTAACTTTGTTTAATTTCCTGTAATCTACGCAAAGACGTATATTGTTGTCTTTCTTCCTAATGATTACCATGGAAGAAGAATATGGTGATGAAGATGGTTCAATTATATTTAATTGAAGCATCTCATCCAATTCCTTATCAACCTTATCACGAAAGTGTAAAGGAATAGGATATGGGCGAACTCGAATAGGCGTATCGTCAGTCAGAATAATGTCATGTTGGATGACTGACGTATGACCTGGGATGTCAGTGAGGACATCCTCATACGAGTGTAGAATATTAGAGACTTGCTGACGTTGATCAGCCGAAAGAGTAGATGAGATCGTAACATCATTCCATTTCTCAGTGGAATGGAGTGGTACAACTGGTATTGGTAGTTGTACATCATCGAAAGAAAATTCTTCTTCTTGGATGACTGACAAACTAGAATAGTGTTGAATAGGAGGTGTAGGATCGTCAGTTGCCTGAAACACTGACTGTAGATAATCAGGACGTGAGTAATACTCCTTCAACATGTTAATGGGGAAGGTTTTATGTTTACCATTAACATCAACGATGTAGTCGACATCGGATATTCTTGAGATGATCCTGAAAGGACCTCTCCAGGTAATTAAAAGACGATTGTTATGCGCAGGTAGTAAGACAAAAGCTTCATCACCAGGAATAAGCTGGCGAAGACGTCTATATTTGTTTGCAAATAGACGAGCTTTTTCTTTGGCTTGTTCAGATGATGCAGTAGCTAGTCTACAAGCATCTATGATTCTCTTTCTCAGAGAGATCACATACTCATAAGAGGATTGAGTTTCCTCTTCAATATTCTCATCAACCAATAAGTCGTGGATTAACGACATCGGACCGCGTGGTTGCATGCCAAAAACAAGCTGGAATGGAGAAAACCCCGTGGCTTGATTTTGTACCTCGCGATACGCAAAGAGACAAGCGGGTAGGACCCGATCCCAGTCTTGGGGATGGTCTTGAGTCATCTTACCCAACAACTGCTTGAGTGTCCTATTGAGACGCTCAATTAACCCATTTGACATCGGATGATAAATAGAACTAAGAGATCTGTCTATACCTAATGTCTTCATAACTTGAGACATGGATTCAGAAATGAACTGAACCCCATGATCCGACAAGATTTTCCGTGGAAAACCAATGCGTGAAAAGATTAACATCAATGCCTCTGCTACACTGGCAGATGAAGTGTTCTTGAGAGGGATGGCCTCAGGCCAACGAGTGCACATATCAATGCACGTAGGGATATGCGTATGCCCTCTAGCAGATGGTAGCATAGGACCAATAATGTCTATAGCCATTTTATCAAATGGTCTAATCGGGATGTCCGCAGCTTGAATAGGAGCCGCATGAAATGGACCCCGTACCTTAACTTCCTGACATATCAAACAGGACCGACAATAGAGAGTGATGTCCCTATGAACGCCTGGCCAGTAGAATGCCGAAAGCACTCTGGATTTGGTACGCGAAAAACCCATATGGCCCGCACATTGCGAGTCATGCGCATGTAGTAATATACGAGATCTCATAGAGGATGGGACTAAGATCTGATAACATAAGGATGAATCCTTTTCCCGTACTACTCTCACCAAAATCCCATTTTTAAGTATAAAGTCATGTCTAGATTTTGCAAGTTTGTTGCTTGTATTCTTTTTGTTAACATACTGAAAATTTTTTTTTAATGAATCATCATTCTTTTGCAATGTTGCAAACAACTCCCGTGAAATAGGAGCATCATCATCACAAGTGGTATGAACTGTAGGTTCAATAGGTGTATCATGCGACATATTAGTAGCTTGCGCTCTAGTCACTACTGCATTTGCAGTTTGAATATGTCGCTCTTCCCATTCAGCTATTTGCTGCGGTGTACACTCTTTAATACCATGTATGCGACCAAGTATTACATCACATATTGGATTTGGAAGAAGACAAGCTTGGATCTTTCCTGAAAAGAAAGGTGTATTAAGATCAATAATAGCAGTGGGAAATGTTTCGACGGTGCCGCCGAAAGTCACACACTTGACAACCCGGCCCGTGGCACAACTTGGGTTGATCAGCGAGGTACGGACGCCCACAGTGGTACAACCTGAGTCGAATAAAAGAGAGCATGAAATATTGTTAACAAATCCTCTGTTAAACTTAAGAGAGCCCTGTCCCTGGTGTACTGACGCAGCAGTGGCCGTACAGACTGCAGGTAGACTAGGCAAGGTATGTCCGCAACGCAGCGTCGTGATCGCCTTGGGCTGGAAAAGAGTAGAGCATTCTGGACAGTCTTTCACCTGGGTACAATCAAGAGAACAAGACATAGCATTGTGAGTTTCAGCTACTTTACCTGTTCAATGTTATCCTGTGTATCACTTAAAGCGACATTAGAATGTCTACCCGTATTATTTGACGATCTATCTCTGCGACGCGATCGATTTTGATTATTTGCATTAAAATTGCCATAATTGTCATTTCTACTAGAGTTAAAATTTGGATGAGTCCGATAGTTTGTATAATTAAAGTTATGCTGTTCTTTAAAATTTTTATTCCAAGAACCTTGTCTGTTTTGCGGATCCTGAGATCTTGATCTCCAGTTTTGTTTATTGTAATGTCCTTGATTATTTTTAAAATTATTGTTACCAAAATCTCGTGATCTGTGAGTTTGGTTCCAAGAAACATTAAATGGAGCAGATTGTTGAAATTGCTTCCCTTTGTAAAAGTTATCATTGTTAAAATTGTAATTATTTCCCTTATTGACATACCTGTCAGCACTAAAGGAACGATTTCGTGAAAAATTGTTTTGTTGTGCTGCAAAAGCAACAGGCAATTCATTCTTAATCTGCGCATTACTTAGATCCATGGTTGGGTGAGCAGTGCAAAAATTTTTTGCATGTTCTTCTAAGTCTTTTATTGATAAAGGTTTCCGTTCTTGCAAAATGCGAGAAATGTAGGATTTACAGACGATAGTACCTTATCGCGCATCAGTAAATCGAAGAGACCTTCATATGACTTTTCAATTTTGGATAATTCAATCCATCTTTCTAATGTTAGTCGTATCTGTGACAGAAAATCACTAAAATTTCTGCCAGATTGAGGTAGTAATGTATGAAATCTTAAACGATATTCGTCTTCTGTCATTTGGAATTTTTGCAGAAGTGCTGCTCTAAGAGCATTATAGTCATTTTTCTCACCAATGCTGGTGGTATGATAAACTGCTAATGCATCCCCTGTAAGTAATCTGGATAAATATGTACAGTATAGCGCTTTATCCACGTTATAAGATCCACAAGTGGCCTCAAACCTATCTAGGAAGAATATTACGTCATCAGACGGGGGATTAAATTTTGGTAATTTAAGGTGAATTTCCTTAAAATAATCATGTCTGGATGGAGTTTGGCTTTCAAAAGTTCTCTGAGAATTAGCTTCCTGAGTAAACCTAATTCTCTCATATTCTGACTCTGCTAATTTCAGTTCATGCTGTCGTTTTTTTTCATTCTCTTCCATCTCAAGCTGAAGTCGTTTTACATTTTGTTCAGCTATTAATCTCCTCTCTTCCATTTCTTTTTGTTTATTTTCCATTTCTTTTTCAGCCTCCTTTTGCTTATGTTCTGCCTCTCGCTGAAATCGTTTCTCTTCTAATTCAGAGGCTAATCTCATTTTTTTCTCCTCTTCCTCAGCTATAAATTTCCTCTTCTTTTCATGTTCCTCAGCATCAATCCGTTTTTGATCTGCCTCAAATTTCATCTTCTTCTCTTGTTCCTCAGCCTCAAATTTCATCTTCTTCTCTTGTTCCTCAGCCTCAATCCGTTTTTGATCTGCCTCAAATTGAAGTTTTTCTAGTCTTAAAGTTTCTAACTTTCTCTGTTCGGCTTCTATTTCTTGAGCTTTTCTATATTCTGCAAGTGCAAATGTTTTTGCTTCATCAGGAGCCATCTGAAGAGCTTTTGCTTGCTTAATGAAATAATCTAGTGAATACATTATGCTTTATAAGTAGTCACAATACTCTTGATTTATAAAATGATAATTAATCAATGTAAATTAATTAACCTTGTGACTATAACAAGTGTTCTTCGTTCCTGTCCTTAGAACGGTATAATGTTATCATATAATTATTAAATATGTTATTAATCAATAAATTTATGTAATCAAATGTCATGAAATGAACAACGTGACAAACAATAGAAACAATACCGACAAGACACGATAATCAAAGACGATAGAAAACAGTCGCAGAAATCCAATAAAAATAAAAATGTGAAACTAAAAATAGAATGTCGTAAAGAGTTACGATGATAACTGCGATCAAATAATTAACAGTACAATTGACAACACAGTGTAAAAACATAGGTTTTGTAAAAAACTGAACGACAGGAAAGGTGAGATGGACGCAAAATACAAACAAAATTCATCATAAAACTAAATTACGAATAAAAATAACTACGAGAACAACAATAAAAACTTGACGGAACAGCTAAACAGATACTATTATAAGAAGCAACTAGCGATCGGAACTTCGGCAAGGTTTCTAGCCTTGTACCGGAACTATCGCTCAATTGAAACTTACAAGTTGAGCCCTACAGAACGTCTGACGAAGAGCCCGAATTGGCTTCGAGATGGATCTCGTTCGTCAGATCAACCTCCCTACCTCCCACGACAAATGAACAACATATAACATATAACAAGGAAAATATAAATATGGACATAATTATTTAAGGCACAGCTAAACGTAATAAAGGGTACAACGACAACACGTTATACTCATCTCGCGTGCAGGAAAAAAGAAACCAATGTGCCTCGTCTCCGTGTATGTACGTGTGAGGATAAAATACTTCGTTCTGAGTATTAGACCACAGCTTGCACGTAATAGTGACAAAGAGATGATCCCAAGATGTTGTCGCCTTGAAAGTTCAGATCTTCAGATGATCCCAAGATGTTGTCGCCTTGAAAGTTCAGATCTTCAGATGATCCCAAGATGTTGTCGCCTTGAAAGTTCAGATCTTCCATTAATAATAATTGTATTGGGTACGTTTCCTGTGAAATTCTTGATTTCAAAACCAGACTGGCACACCAATTACTGTTGACTCCGTTTTATGGTTGAGTACAGTTTATACTGGTGAAGAGGTAGCTTCAAACGCGAATGGTTAAAATGAACGAACGTCAACAATATTATTCAAACGAACTTCAACAAGTAGTGTTGAACTGGGTGAACTGGGCAAGTACTGGCAGTACATAAGTCGGTGATGACTGTACATAGTTTTTATTCAACATGACACACACGGAGTGGACAAGACTAACATCGTCACAGGCGCAAAGATCATACATCAGCATAATGGTAATTACTTTTAAAGTTCCTGAAGATTCTCTACCAATAAAGTCCTCTGACTCAAGTGACTAAGGATCACAAAACTGTTACCGTATAATATTCTTCTCATTCAAGTCCATTGACCTTCCTTCAAGGACGTCTATCATGGTAACGTATTCATACTCCAGGATAAAATCTTCCATATCATACTTCACAATCCCATACGTTCTCCAAAAACATAACGTTAGATAGCATATAGTTTCAAACAAAGTCATACACGATAATACGAACAGGTTAGAGATTCCAGTTGACTAACCTCTCCAATTCTATGCCACGCTTCTGGCATTGTTGAATGTACGGCATATAAAATATGAAGCATACGAATAAATAAACTGGTTTACACGTAGGTATTATTCCTCTACGGTAATCTAATATGACCACCGACTCCGTCTGTCCATTCTAGGAAATTACATGCTAAGATGACTTCCCGCTAGACTACAACTGGGAGCGGCCTGATACTTTAGTTTACGGCAATAAATATACAAATATAACCGGGGCGACACTTACATGATCCTTCCATCATTGGCTTCGTCAAGAATACCAATTGAATCAATATAACATACTGGCTTATACAATAAATTAATATGAAACAAATATAAAGGTATGTTATCAGGCACTCACAGGAAATAAAGAAGTAGAACACCAGACAACAGAAAAACAACAGACATGAGTGGCTTACCCAGGATTTGAACACTGGACCTTCCGTGCGACAACCCCGCCTAGCCATGCAAGCGAATCGCACTATCCGCTCTGCCATCTACGCATCATCAAAAAATGATGTTTCAATGGCAGGTCAATAGTGCGAACCACAATACACGACACCAGAAGTCCTCCATGGGCAGTTCAGCCTATTAATGACGCAATCACTTCTGTTGTATTTCTATCAAGCAGTATAGGCCGAATCCAACAAGACCCTTAGGACCTTAATACTGTGTCCAGTAAATGATAGTAGACTAGAACAGTGAGAACAGGATAGTGGGTAGGTTTGGTATTGTACAAACATTTATTACAAATAAGGGAGGGAAACCTGAGGCCTGTAAACAGTAAATTAATATGAAACAAATATAAAGGTATGTTATCAGGCACTCACAGGAAATAAAGAAGTAGAACACCAGACAACAGAAAAACAACAGACATGAGTGGCTTACCCAGGATTTGAACACTGGACCTTCCGTGCGACAACCCCGCCTAGCCATGCAAGCGAATCGCACTATCCGCTCTGCCATCTACGCATCATCAAAAAATGATGTTTCAATGGCAGGTATTTGTAATAAATGTTTGTACAATACCAAACCTACCCACTATCCTGTTCTCACTGTTCTAGTCTACTATCATTTACTGGACACAGTATTAAGGTCCTAAGGGTCTTGTTGGATTCGGCCTATACTGCTTGATAGAAATACAACAGAAAATTTTGCGTCATTAATAGGCTGAACTGCCCATGGAGGACTTCTGGTGTCGTGTATTGTGGTTCGCACTATTGACCTGCCATTGAAACATCATTTTTTGATGATGCGTAGATGGCAGAGCGGATAGTGCGATTCGCTTGCATGGCTAGGCGGGGTTGTCGCACGGAAGGTCCAGTGTTCAAATCCTGGGTAAGCCACTCATGTCTGTTGTTTTTCTGTTGTCTGGTGTTCTACTTCTTTATTTCCTGTGAGTGCCTGATAACATACCTTTATATTTGTTTCATATTAATTTACTGTTTACAGGCCTCAGGTTTCCCTCCCTTATTTGTAATAAATGTTTGTACAATACCAAACCTACCCACTATCCTGTTCTCACTGTTCTAGTCTACTATCATTTACTGGACACAGTATTAAGGTCCTAAGGGTCTTGTTGGATTCGGCCTATACTGCTTGATAGAAATACAACAGAAGTGATTGCGTCATTAATAGGCTGAACTGCCCATGGAGGACTTCTGGTGTCGTGTATTGTGGTTCGCACTATTGACCTGCCATTGAAACATCATTTTTTGATGATGCGTAGATGGCAGAGCGGATAGTGCGATTCGCTTGCATGGCTAGGCGGGGTTGTCGCACGGAAGGTCCAGTGTTCAAATCCTGGGTAAGCCACTCATGTCTGTTGTTTTTCTGTTGTCTGGTGTTCTACTTCTTTATTTCCTGTGAGTGCCTGATAACATACCTTTATATTTGTTTCATATTAATTTACTGTTTACAGGCCTCAGGTTTCCCTCCCTTATTTGTAATAAATGTTTGTACAATACCAAACCTACCCACTATCCTGTTCTCACTGTCTAGTCTACTATCATTTACTGGACACAGTATTAAGGTCCTAAGGGTCTTGTTGGATTCGGCCTATACTGCTTGATAGAAATACAACAGAAGTGATTGCGTCATTAATAGGCTGAACTGCCCATGGAGGACTTCTGGTGTCGTGTATTGTGGTTCGCACTATTGACCTGCCATTGAAACATCATTTTTTGATGATGCGTAGATGGCAGAGCGGATAGTGCGATTCGCTTGCATGGCTAGGCGGGGTTGTCGCACGGAAGGTCCAGTGTTCAAATCCTGGGTAAGCCACTCATGTCTGTTGTTTTTCTGTTGTCTGGTGTTCTACTTCTTTATTTCCTGTGAGTGCCTGATAACATACCTTTATATTTGTTTCATATTAATTTACTGTTTACAGGCCTCAGGTTTCCCTCCCTTATTTGTAATAAATGTTTGTACAATACCAAACCTACCCACTATCCTGTTCTCACTGTTCTAGTCTACTATCATTTACTGGACACAGTATTAAGGTCCTAAGGGTCTTGTTGGATTCGGCCTATACTGCTTGATAGAAATACAACAGAAGTGATTGCGTCATTAATAGGCTGAACTGCCCATGGAGGACTTCTGGTGTCGTGTATTGTGGTTCGCACTATTGACCTGCCATTGAAACATCATTTTTTTGATGATGCGTAGATGGCAGAGCGGATAGTGCGATTCGCTTGCATGGCTAGGCGGGGTTGTCGCACGGAAGGTCCAGTGTTCAAATCCTGGGTAAGCCACTCATGTCTGTTGTTTTTCTGTTGTCTGGTGTTCTACTTCTTTATTTCCTGTGAGTGCCTGATAACATACCTTTATATTTGTTTCATATTAATTTACTGTTTACAGGCCTCAGGTTTCCCTCCCTTATTTGTAATAAATGTTTGTACAATACCAAACCTACCCACTATCCTGTTCTCACTGTTCTAGTCTACTATCATTTACTGGACACAGTATTAAGGTCCTAAGGGTCTTGTTGGATTCGGCCTATACTGCTTGATAGAAATACAACAGAAGTGATTGCGTCATTAATAGGCTGAACTGCCCATGGAGGACTTCTGGTGTCGTGTATTGTGGTTCGCACTATTGACCTGCCATTGAAACATCATTTTTTTGATGATGCGTAGATGGCAGAGCGGATAGTGCGATTCGCTTGCATGGCTAGGCGGGGTTGTCGCACGGAAGGTCCAGTGTTCAAATCCTGGGTAAGCCACTCATGTCTGTTGTTTTTCTGTTGTCTGGTGTTCTACTTCTTTATTTCCTGTGAGTGCCTGATAACATACCTTTATATTTGTTTCATATTAATTTACTGTTTACAGGCCTCAGGTTTCCCTCCCTTATTTGTAATAAATGTTTGTACAATACCAAACCTACCCACTATCCTGTTCTCACTGTTCTAGTCTACTATCATTTACTGGACACAGTATTAAGGTCCTAAGGGTCTTGTTGGATTCGGCCTATACTGCTTGATAGAAATACAACAGAAGTGATTGCGTCATTAATAGGCTGAACTGCCCATGGAGGACTTCTGGTGTCGTGTATTGTGGTTCGCACTATTGACCTGCCATTGAAACATCATTTTTTGATGATGCGTAGATGGCAGAGCGGATAGTGCGATTCGCTTGCATGGCTAGGCGGGGTTGTCGCACGGAAGGTCCAGTGTTCAAATCCTGGGTAAGCCACTCATGTCTGTTGTTTTTCTGTTGTCTGGTGTTCTACTTCTTTATTTCCTGTGAGTGCCTGATAACATACCTTTATATTTGTTTCATATTAATTTACTGTTTACAGGCCTCAGGTTTCCCTCCCTTATTTGTAATAAATGTTTGTACAATACCAAACCTACCCACTATCCTGTTCTCACTGTTCTAGTCTACTATCATTTACTGGACACAGTATTAAGGTCCTAAGGGTCTTGTTGGATTCGGCCTATACTGCTTGATAGAAATACAACAGAAGTGATTGCGTCATTAATAGGCTGAACTGCCCATGGAGGACTTCTGGTGTCGTGTATTGTGGTTCGCACTATTGACCTGCCATTGAAACATCATTTTTTGATGATGCGTAGATGGCAGAGCGGATAGTGCGATTCGCTTGCATGGCTAGGCGGGGTTGTCGCACGGAAGGTCCAGTGTTCAAATCCTGGGTAAGCCACTCATGTCTGTTGTTTTTCTGTTGTCTGGTGTTCTACTTCTTTATTTCCTGTGAGTGCCTGATAACATACCTTTATATTTGTTTCATATTAATTTACTGTTTACAGGCCTCAGGTTTCCCTCCCTTATTTGTAATAAATGTTTGTACAATACCAAACCTACCCACTATCCTGTTCTCACTGTTCTAGTCTACTATCATTTACTGGACACAGTATTAAGGTCCTAAGGGTCTTGTTGGATTCGGCCTATACTGCTTGATAGAAATACAACAGAAGTGATTGCGTCATTAATAGGCTGAACTGCCCATGGAGGACTTCTGGTGTCGTGTATTGTGGTTCGCACTATTGACCTGCCATTGAAACATCATTTTTTTGATGATGCGTAGATGGCAGAGCGGATAGTGCGATTCGCTTGCATGGCTAGGCGGGGTTGTCGCACGGAAGGTCCAGTGTTCAAATCCTGGGTAAGCCACTCATGTCTGTTGTTTTTCTGTTGTCTGGTGTTCTACTTCTTTATTTCCTGTGAGTGCCTGATAACATACCTTTATATTTGTTTCATATTAATTTACTGTTTACAGGCCTCAGGTTTCCCTCCCTTATTTGTAATAAATGTTTGTACAATACCAAACCTACCCACTATCCTGTTCTCACTGTTCTAGTCTACTATCATTTACTGGACACAGTATTAAGGTCCTAAGGGTCTTGTTGGATTCGGCCTATACTGCTTGATAGAAATACAACAGAAGTGATTGCGTCATTAATAGGCTGAACTGCCCATGGAGGACTTCTGGTGTCGTGTATTGTGGTTCGCACTATTGACCTGCCATTGAAACATCATTTTTTGATGATGCGTAGATGGCAGAGCGGATAGTGCGATTCGCTTGCATGGCTAGGCGGGGTTGTCGCACGGAAGGTCCAGTGTTCAAATCCTGGGTAAGCCACTCATGTCTGTTGTTTTTCTGTTGTCTGGTGTTCTACTTCTTTATTTCCTGTGAGTGCCTGATAACATACCTTTATATTTGTTTCATAATAATTTACTGTTTACAGGCCTCAGGTTTCCCTCCCTTATTTGTAATAAATGTTTGTACAATACCAAACCTACCCACTATCCTGTTCTCACTGTTCTAGTCTACTATCATTTACTGGACACAGTATTAAGGTCCTAAGGGTCTTGTTGGATTCGGCCTATACTGCTTGATAGAAATACAACAGAAGTGATTGCGTCATTAATAGGCTGAACTGCCCATGGAGGACTTCTGGTGTCGTGTATTGTGGTTCGCACTATTGACCTGCCATTGAAACATCATTTTTTTGATGATGCGTAGATGGCAGAGCGGATAGTGCGATTCGCTTGCATGGCTAGGCGGGGTTGTCGCACGGAAGGTCCAGTGTTCAAATCCTGGGTAAGCCACTCATGTCTGTTGTTTTTCTGTTGTCTGGTGTTCTACTTCTTTATTTCCTGTGAGTGCCTGATAACATACCTTTATATTTGTTTCATATTAATTTACTGTTTACAGGCCTCAGGTTTCCCTCCCTTATTTGTAATAAATGTTTGTACAATACCAAACCTACCCACTATCCTGTTCTCACTGTTCTAGTCTACTATCATTTACTGGACACAGTATTAAGGTCCTAAGGGTCTTGTTGGATTCGGCCTATACTGCTTGATAGAAATACAACAGAAGTGATTGCGTCATTAATAGGCTGAACTGCCCATGGAGGACTTCTGGTGTCGTGTATTGTGGTTCGCACTATTGACCTGCCATTGAAACATCATTTTTTTGATGATGCGTAGATGGCAGAGCGGATAGTGCGATTCGCTTGCATGGCTAGGCGGGGTTGTCGCACGGAAGGTCCAGTGTTCAAATCCTGGGTAAGCCACTCATGTCTGTTGTTTTTCTGTTGTCTGGTGTTCTACTTCTTTATTTCCTGTGAGTGCCTGATAACATACCTTTATATTTGTTTCATATTAATTTACTGTTTACAGGCCTCAGGTTTCCCTCCCTTATTTGTAATAAATGTTTGTACAATACCAAACCTACCCACTATCCTGTTCTCACTGTTCTAGTCTACTATCATTTACTGGACACAGTATTAAGGTCCTAAGGGTCTTGTTGGATTCGGCCTATACTGCTTGATAGAAATACAACAGAAGTGATTGCGTCATTAATAGGCTGAACTGCCCATGGAGGACTTCTGGTGTCGTGTATTGTGGTTCGCACTATTGACCTGCCATTGAAACATCATTTTTTGATGATGCGTAGATGGCAGAGCGGATAGTGCGATTCGCTTGCATGGCTAGGCGGGGTTGTCGCACGGAAGGTCCAGTGTTCAAATCCTGGGTAAGCCACTCATGTCTGTTGTTTTTCTGTTGTCTGGTGTTCTACTTCTTTATTTCCTGTGAGTGCCTGATAACATACCTTTATATTTGTTTCATATTAATTTACTGTTTACAGGCCTCAGGTTTCCCTCCCTTATTTGTAATAAATGTTTGTACAATACCAAACCTACCCACTATCCTGTTCTCACTGTTCTAGTCTACTATCATTTACTGGACACAGTATTAAGGTCCTGGGGGTCTTGTTGGATTCGGCCTATACTGCTTGATAGAAATACAACAGAAGTGATTGCGTCATTAATAGGCTGAACTGCCCATGGAGGACTTCTGGTGTCGTGTATTGTGGTTCGCACTATTGACCTGCCATTGAAACATCATTTTTTGATGATGCGTAGATGGCAGAGCGGATAGTGCGATTCGCTTGCATGGCTAGGCGGGGTTGTCGCACGGAAGGTCCAGTGTTCAAATCCTGGGTAAGCCACTCATGTCTGTTGTTTTTCTGTTGTCTGGTGTTCTACTTCTTTATTTCCTGTGAGTGCCTGATAACATACCTTTATATTTGTTTCATATTAATTTACTGTTTACAGGCCTCAGGTTTCCCTCCCTTATTTGTAATAAATGTTTGTACAATACCAAACCTACCCACTATCCTGTTCTCACTGTTCTAGTCTACTATCATTTACTGGACACAGTATTAAGGTCCTAAGGGTCTTGTTGGATTCGGCCTATACTGCTTGATAGAAATACAACAGAAGTGATTGCGTCATTAATAGGCTGAACTGCCCATGGAGGACTTCTGGTGTCGTGTATTGTGGTTCGCACTATTGACCTGCCATTGAAACATCATTTTTTGATGATGCGTAGATGGCAGAGCGGATAGTGCGATTCGCTTGCATGGCTAGGCGGGGTTGTCGCACGGAAGGTCCAGTGTTCAAATCCTGGGTAAGCCACTCATGTCTGTTGTTTTTCTGTTGTCTGGTGTTCTACTTCTTTATTTCCTGTGAGTGCCTGATAACATACCTTTATATTTGTTTCATATTAATTTACTGTTTACAGGCCTCAGGTTTCCCTCCCTTATTTGTAATAAATGTTTGTACAATACCAAACCTACCCACTATCCTGTTCTCACTGTTCTAGTCTACTATCATTTACTGGACACAGTATTAAGGTCCTAAGGGTCTTGTTGGATTCGGCCTATACTGCTTGATAGAAATACAACAGAAGTGATTGCGTCATTAATAGGCTGAACTGCCCATGGAGGACTTCTGGTGTCGTGTATTGTGGTTCGCACTATTGACCTGCCATTGAAACATCATTTTTTGATGATGCGTAGATGGCAGAGCGGATAGTGCGATTCGCTTGCATGGCTAGGCGGGGTTGTCGCACGGAAGGTCCAGTGTTCAAATCCTGGGTAAGCCACTCATGTCTGTTGTTTTTCTGTTGTCTGGTGTTCTACTTCTTTATTTCCTGTGAGTGCCTGATAACATACCTTTATATTTGTTTCATATTAATTTACTGTTTACAGGCCTCAGGTTTCCCTCCCTTATTTGTAATAAATGGCTTATACGAAACTGCCAGAAAATTCCAATAATCTATATCTCGGACATAACAAAGTCCGCACTGCCCCGTTCAAAACATGACGTCACAATCCCCAAACTAGGTTACCCGTGCGTCCAAAGCAACTCACACTGCATTGTGCACGTCAGTGCGTGAATCAATCGAACGCACAAATAATAAAATATATAAAGACTGGTGCGTACATTTGGCAGGACCGAAGACTACCCCCTTAGGTAATAAATGTACGTAACATTATCACATTCAGCCGTTACATATTGAATTAAAATCTGACCATCCATTCCCATCTCCTTTGCCGTCAGCACAGCAGCTGATCTGAATTTGGCCAGCTCCGCCATACTTTTTAAACAAATCTAACAATGTGCAAGATAAAATTTCCAACCACTAAAGTACTTCTAATTACTCTAGTCTAAAATAATTCTAATTAATTAATTAACTACCACTGGCTGTGAAGATTCACCAACTTTTATTTTCAGGGACATTTTTAATTATAAGGGACACTTTTAATTTTTATAATCTGTTCCCCTAATCTAATTCTCCCCCCAGGAGATCCTAATATATTTGATAGGCTAATTATCCCGAAAGAGACCCCAATATATGTAGTGGATTTGATGGTATTGTATGATGGTGATATTACTAAGTGTGATGCATGAGGTCAGCTGTGAAGGCTCCTGAGATAAAATGTAGCTGTGAATTGTCAGAAGGCCCTTCTTGCTACCACTACGACCTCACACCTATCTTTTTTTACTAATGAATGTGGCTACGTTAAATGTCTAGGGTAATGATATGTAATGTGTTGTGGTAGTTTACATACACACACACACCGATATTTACTAAGTCTAATAATATTAATAAAATATTATAATACACTGAACTAACTCAAGTGTGTAAAATGTGGATAGTAATTTTCTTTACATTTATTTGTTCTGAACCAAGGTTTTATTTTGGCCAGAACATATGAAAGGTTTTGCAATTATGAAAGAAATGCATGAATATTACATAATAAATGCAAGGTGTGTACATATATATGTTACTAGACTAGTTAATATTATTACTGTTTATAGTTGTAATCTATTTGGGAGAACATTTAATGGATGTGCTATTGGGGTGGCCTCATCACTCCCTGTCTATGGTGACTACACATTGTCCAGTTATTTGATGGAAATTTATGGGTGTGTTAGCAAATAAGTTGAGTTGGTGAATTCTCAGCAGACCAGACGCTCACGTAGCTTGAAGGTGTAGCTCTGGTGCTGAGATCTGGTGGCCCCACCTCTCCGTGCTTGGGGGCAATATCAGAAGTCTGGTGGCCCCACCTCTCCGTGCTTGGGGGCAATATCAGAAGTCTGGTGGCCCCACCTCTCCGTGCTTGGGGGCTATAATAGGCTGCTCTGACAAAATGTTACTGCACGGGTCCACTCTGGTAATATTCAACAACTCATTTGACACCGCAGTGGTGCCAACTGAAACTCACAGTTCTGCAATCAAAGTATTAGTCATGTGTCAGAATTCCATCCTCTAACCATTTCCGAACACAACACTACACAACAACAACACCACATAGACGGGTCAGATCTTTCTGACCAAACAACACATCTTACCAAGTTGGTTTCACATAGGATAAGTTCTCCCAGACTACAGATTCTGAAATATGTTCATTAGCTTCCTGCCATAGAATAGGATAGGTGATATGTTCCACTGATCTCAACACTTGATCTGTCCTTCATAATCCTTACTGGAGTTACTTACTTACTTAGTCGTTCCCCTTCTACCGTGAGGTGTAGAGGTTTGGAAGAGAGAGCGCCAGACCATTCTATCAGCTGTGTTACTGGAGTTTATGTATTTTATTTGTCTCTAGACCCTGAACTGGGGCGGGGGGTCTAGAGCGAATCCTTACTTGTTGTAAGGGACAGATTATGCTATTGCAGTATCAAATCACTCGAAACCTTAAACCAATATTAAAATGTACAAAGAAATAATTTCAGTCTTACCAGAATTATGAATATAGAACACAGTTAAATGCTAGCAAAACTCAGCTGAGCTGCTGGCCTTAGTATGGCGTCCCTCTAAATATTTCAATAGCTTCTGGGAATTACACCACTTAATAATTCACTGTGTCTACTAGGACAACTTATAATGAATGGCACAAAATGCGCGTCTGAGCGCCGATAATATATTCATCTATGGCCAATCACTGCCTTTTCTTTTTCAAATTCAAATATCCTACCAAAAAGTCATTTCAGTCATACCTCAGTCAAGTATGCCTTATTGTCTGTTGGTCCGTCCGTCTCTACTTGCGTTTCACAAAAAAACACACTTGTTTTTTGAACCAACTCTGCCTTCCCCTACACAATTTTGCCTTTAAAGTTATTTTTAGCCACAATTCCCCATCCCACCCCGTCTCTTCATTCCAACTAGATTTTAGCACTTGCGTCTTCAAGGTCACAATTTTTTGAAAATTAGTGACATGTTTTATCTCAATGCAGACGCTCGCTGATATGAACAACACAGTCTTTTGTCAATATCTTTCTTATTATCTGTCCGTCTGTATAAATGAAAGCATATTATTTCACTGCTCAAGATGGGCCATCCGGCCAGCTAGGTTTTATATTCCTAACATTATTATTAAGAAAAGTTACTTTTCAAATATTTTCTAGAATCTTCTGGAATGCGTTCATCACTGCATTCAAATAAACGGGCTAAGTTATCGCAAAAGCGTCCAAGAAATGACTGTGGCGTATAATATCCAAGGTCCCTTTTGTCGATTTCTTTACTTTATGTCAACTTGGGGAACGTGACATTTTCCTCCTTTCCCCACCACTTGCGTCTTTTAGCCTTGCTAGTTTCAAGCACGCGTTCAGTCAGATTTTTCCTTTTGATCTCCGTTCTCATCCCGTTCCGTTTTGCCTTCAAGTCTAACACTTTAATTTCCATGGCGGGTGATGACCCGCGGCGTGGGCGATCATGTATTCTAGCAGCTTACGCATTAGTTTTTATCCCTACGTTGTATCATTGGAGATATTTTAACGTTGTATCATGGTTAATTTTGTGACAGCTTGATTTCTCTTGTTCTCCATGTTTCCCAACGCAACGAAAGCTCCTCTTGCTTTTTGTATTCTTATTTTGATATCATCGTCTGTCCCTCCAATTCTGTCAATATTACTGCCAAGATATGTGTACGATTCTACACCCTTTAGTGGTGTTTCTTCAAGTTCAAGCTTGTTATCATTTCTTCTCATAATCTTTGTCTTTCCCCTGTGTATTTTCAGGCCCACTTGTTGTGACCTCTCATCGAGAATTTTAATTTTCTCTTGCATCTGATTATGGTTATGGGACAGAAGAGCCAAGTCATCTGCAAAATCCAGATCATCAAGCTGTTTTGTCAGATTCCACTGGATTCAATTTCTGTTGTGTGATGTCGATGTTTTCATAACCCAATCTATTGCTAGTAAGAAAAGAAATGGAGACAAGAGGCATCCCTGTCTCACTCCCGTTCTAATCCTAAACGGTTATGTAAGTTGTCCTACATGAAGAACTCTGTGTGACAGTATCGGCTCCCCTGCTTTGCAGTAGTGGTCCAACAGTGGCCAAAACTCAAGAGTATCTAATATGGGCTTCAAAGGTATCTACCTTCGCACAAGATTACTCTTGGCAGAGATGTAGATAGAAGGGTGATGACACTTCTATTACAAAGGGAGTCTTCACAAGATATTCAGAATAAGCAAGAACAATACTGCTTTGGCTGAGTGTGTCAACTCTAATTCTGCCGACGCTTTTGTGAAGAATTTAAGCACTTCTTAAGTTCAGCTCGTTTAAGCCCCCCACCCCTGATTTACTCAGTGGAATTCTATTATAGCTCTGTTTTGAGTGTGTGTAGTAATTTGACTGAGACAAACATGCAGTAACTTTAAAATTAATAAATCGAAGTTAAATTTGTAACATTACAAATAACAAAATTTAATAATCACTTTAGGTTTTAACAGTTGGAAATAATTTGAATAGTTATGGATCAAGAAAAGTTATCCTCACAGTCTTTAAGGAATGTGAGATATTACAAGAAGTTCAAGTGGCAGCATATATTTGAACTTAGCTACCAATGACAGTTCTGCTACTTCTTATGGGTTTGTTCTTTTCACTCTGCTCACGCTCGTCTCTGATCAAGGTTGTCGGGGGTAGCTCGTTTCCCAGAAACGTAAAGGAGAGTCTACCACGTGCGCCCTTCATCTTAAAGCTTAGGCCACGGTTCCCTTCTTGTTCCAGAGATAGTACTTTCTGCTGGTACCACCAATAACTATGGTAAAGAATAGAACGAAACGCTCTTCTGCATATGGCGTTTTCTGCCCCATAATAATGGGTTTCTATCTTCCCATACCACCATCCCAAATACTCAGACTTTACCCTCGATGAGAATTAAATTTAATCCCTCGGGATAAAACTTTCTTTACATTTAAATAGAATAGCTTTCATAGTTACTTTATATTTAAATGAAAAGGTTAACAATACAGATAGAGTCTGTTTACATATACATCTCCACTGATTGAAAAGTGTTCACAATATAAATTGAATATGTTTTCATTTATGTTTTATACTGATTGAAAAGTTTGAAACTTCCATTACTTTAAAATGAATATTTTCACATAGACATTTACACTGGTTTAAAGCTTGAAAACTTACATTAATTTTAAAGTGACTATGTTTATAGGGACATTTACACTGCTTTGAAAATATAAGTATTATAGTTAGAATGTACATCATTTCTTTCATCTTTCCCTCCTTGCTCCATAGGGAACCTGGAACTACTTTATGCTTTTAGTTCTCTTTACGAAACTATCAATAAAGCAATCACCAGCCCATGCAGTGGTGGTTCATGAATCATCATTCTATACGCTGAGGTTGCCAGCCTCAAATGACTTTGACATCCACAAGCGAGTTTCACATAGTAAAATTCACATGGTAATATATACATATATATATGTTAGTAATAAAATATGAAATGTAAATCACAACTTACGCCAATCCTGGCTACAGACTTGTTGCTCAGATGAATAAAAAAGACGTCTGGGGTGTCTTTAATTTGACAATAGATTCCCTCTCTGACTCTGTGTGTATCTTCAGTTTCCTAGTCCCGGGTTCCTTATTAAAATGTAGAGATTTCCTGTGCTTTGTAAGTCTTTTTTGGTTCTCCAATAAAAGGTCCGGTTAAAAAAAAAGGAATTATGAATCTAGTCTTCACTCTGGCGATGTCTGATGTCTTGACGAGCGTGAAATAAAACTGCGAAAATGGTCAGACTATATTCCTATCTTCCCACGTATTGTTGTTATGAATCTAATCAGAAAGATCCAATTATTTCAAATCATGCAGATAGGGTGTGATATTTTCAAAATAGTCCCACGTGAAATAAGGTGCGTGCCTGCAAAAGTCACATATCACCATATATGGACATCTGATGCCTTGCATACACTCTCACAGGCAGATCGGTAGACACGCATGACAACATGGATAAGCTGTAATACTTATTACTTTATTAGAAAGTAATGTTGTCATAACAAGTCGGCCCGGAAGCAATTATGTCACACTTGTCTGCCCACATGTGTCACACAGACAGTAATCTCGTTATCTGTCGTATGAGTACGCAAAAACTCTGTGTCTGCCCATCTGGGTTACCAAACGAGTCATCTTATCAGCGGTTCAATCTAAACACGCCGGCGACTATCTTATCTCAGTTGCTCACCGCAAGCTAGGATGACCGGGTAACAAACAGGTGACATCACAGAGAGGAGTGTCAACAAATGTTTACACCTACAAAATATTTGCCACACGAGCAGAAAAAGAAAGAAAGAAAAGTGTGACAGTTGAGAGCAAATAATAAAATTCAGTACCACAAATGTATCAGAGAGAAACAAAGATCGATAGGGGCCGCCCCATTTTGTCACACTCTGCCAAGTAGTTTGTATAATATCTCTGTAGAGGAATCAATATCTGTTATGATGGCCTCTGCTGAAATTCCATCTGCTTTTCCATTTGTCAGAAGCTTTATGGCTTTCTTTATTTCTTCTCTACTTGGTCATTCACAGCTGGCTGGATGTCTGGGGGATTAGTTGGAGCTGGTCTATTGAGAACTTCCTCAAAATGTTCTGTCCATCTCTTCATTTGTTCTTGTATATTACTAAGCAATTTTCCATTCTTATCTTTTATGAGGCCATTTGCTTGCTTATATTTCCCTGTTAGCTTCTTTGTGTTGTTGTACAGGTCCCTCATATTTCCTTTGGCTGCAGCTTCCTCTGCTTCTCTTGCCAACTCTTCAATATACTTACTCTTGTCTCTTTTGATGTTTCGTCTTACTTCTTTGTTTGCTTCTATGTACACTTCATGAGCCTTGGCTTTGGAACTTCTGGTTTTGCTTCTGTTTAAATCTGCTTTCTTGTTTTTCCTGTCTTCTATCTTACTAATGGTTTCTGTTGTTATCCATGCTTTGTGCCAATGTTCTCTTTTTCTCAGTACTTCTTCACATGTCTCGTTCCATATATTTTTTCCTTGTTGCCAGTGATCTTCCATATCTGCTTCATCTTCCAGCTGTTGGAGTACTTGGTATTTGTTGGATACTGTGATTGAAAATTTTTCTCTTATTTGCTGATTTCTTAGATATTCCACATTATACTGTTGTCTATAGCTATATACTGTTGTAAATTTCTTGAGTTTTAATTTTGTTTTAGCCAACAGGGACCCCAAGATGCAGCAATAGTGAATGCAGTCAGCGACTCATAGCTTGACTGCCTGCGTCAGGACCAGCGAACCAGAGCTGGTCAAGACCGTGCTCCACCTCCACGTGGTGGTCCTGGAAACAGTCTGCAGCAATGCAGGCTGGCTGAGCGAGCATGGATAGAAATGGGAAGGCAAACCCGGTCCTTAAAAAATGCCGTGCAGAATTCGGATGTGTTGACCGAAAGGTGCAGATATCACAGCTTAGGCGCAAACAGACACAACGCAACCACCGTCCTTTTCAGGACGAACGAAGAAGAAGAAGAAGAAGTTTTAGCCAACAGAAGATGGTGGTCTGATACTACATCTGCTCCTCTACATACTTTCACATCATGCAATGATGACCTAAACTTCTTACTTATGCATATGTGATCAATCTTATTCTCAGTTCTGTGGTCTGGTGATATCCATGTTGCTTTATGTATTCTTTTATGTGGAGTTGATTTAAAGCACAGAAGTTAGCTAATAGTTCCCCATTCTCGTTCATCAAACATAATCCATGCTTTCCCATGATTTCTTCAAATCTGGTGTTGTCTGTTCCTATTTTCGTGTTTAGGCCCCCCATCAAAATTTTGATGTCCTTTCTTTTCTTTTTGTCCAAGACGTTTTGTAGTCTGGTGTAAAAGTATTCTTTCTCAGATTTTTCTTTATCATTTGTTGGTGTATAACACTGAATGATGTTTATATTTACTTTCTTTTTGGCTGATTTAAACCTCGCTGTTATAATTCAGTGTCGCATTGCTTCCCATTCTATAAGTGCCTTCTGTGCTTCCCTAGACAGCATTATAGCCACCCCGTCACTGTGGTGGGCTCTTTTCTCCTCATGTCCTGAGGACAACACCATTTCTCCTATGATCAATCTCCTCCTCTCTATGCCCTTCCACTGTGTCTCGCAGAGACCCAGGATATCAATCCTGTAATTTGTCATTTCTACTGCTACCTGTGCAGTTATCCCTTGTTCACATAGAGTGTGAACATTCCAGGTGCCAATCCTGGAGATTTTCCTTGACAAAAAAAAGGTTAGTCAGCAACCCAGACTCCTTTCGGCTTTCTCTGTTATGCGCCTCCTTTCCAGAGGACCTTCTGTCTTGGGCGGCTGAGTTGATTTATATTCTGTATTTGACTTGTCCATGTGTGTTGAAGTTTTTTGGTAAAAAGTTTTTACAGGATGGCATAACCAGCCCCATGCCCAACCCTCCTTAGTCGTTTTTTACGACATGCATGGTACCCAGTGTCACTATTATTTGCTCCCCTTTCGGGCCGCGGTAACACATGGGTGAATGTTGTTATTGTATGTCCAAAAATCTGGACATTTTAACAATGAATTATTGGAGGATATTAGCTTCTGATTGTTATTGTTGTTATCTTGAATGATTGCAATAAATTTCTCATGCTCCTGTCATGTCTCAGTATTTTCCACATGACTCGGTAGTCTTTGCTATCATATGTTTTCTTGAATTCTACACATTTGAGTTATAGGAGTGCCTGCATTTCATTTGACTGCTCTATGATAATTCTGCATGTGCTGTCTGGTAGGCACATTTTTGTCCTATGTGAAATCTAGATTGCATCTCTGTGAATCTTCCATCAAAAGGCTTCTTTTATACAGTCAAGCATCACTCTGGTCAGAATTATTGTAGCCACTGCCATAACTGTCCTCACCAATTGCTGAGTATAGTCAATCTATTTTTCTTGAGCAGTTTTATTATGTCTCCTTTCTTCCAGTTATTACAGATGGTCTACTGTTCCCAGATTTTCTTGATGTATTGTAACATGTCTGTAGTAGTTTAAATGTGAGCCTTATGACTTCTTGGGAGAATTCCATCTGGTTCTGCAGCCTTTCCATTTTTTCAGGAACTGTAGTGCCTGCAAAGTCTTTTAATTGAGAAGATTTATGTTTACATTTTGAGTTTCTTTTGCTGGTTTTGTGTTGGTCTGTTATAAATCCTGGTTCTTTTGAGAACTTCTTAAAAATACTCCATACATCTTGTTTGTTATTTCTCTTCATTTCCAGCATGTTGTCCTCTCTTGTTTGTCAGTGGTGTATTGTGGTTGTTTCATTGATGGAATTATAGTAATACTTAACAGTGTCTTCAAGTAGTTTTTTTTTTTCTAAACTGTAGAAAGATTGTGCATGAGATTAGCAACCTTCTCATGTCAAACATCACACCTGCAACCACTACTGTGGTTACGTCTGCCGTTAAACTGATTCTGTACGTAATTATTTTCTCCTCTGGACGGAATTATTTTTAGACCCCAAAAGTTTGCATATACATAAGTTACGTTTACTGAGATAAAATTTCTAATTATAAGTAAAGTATAACTTATTATATTTGATATTAAAGGAAAATGAATGGGCATTATGAACATATTAATCATTTTTACTAAATTTATAATTTAGTAGTTTTGTTAGATTAAAAAGTACATACCATAAAAAAAAAAAAATTATCTGAAATTATGAAATTTTTTTCTCCACTTACCTAAGGCCTCCATCAGAAATTTTTGTCACAATACATTCTAATTGCTTTCATTTTGTAGGTAATCCATTTGGTAATACAGAAAAAGCAACAAAACTGAATAGCTGTTAAACAAGCAGGACGTTTCGATTGTAAACCACTTCCATTCTGTGTATTTTCAGCCATTGTTTTATCTCTATGAAACGCGAATAAAAATTAAGCTAACACACTGAAATTCCCACCATAAGTGAACAAAGATCGTTCAGAAATGCTTAAAAATGTGTTTACTTCTGTCCTAGATTAAATTCTGGTCATTTTAAAATACTGGATCGGAAAAAGAATGAAAATTAGTTAGTGTCTTTAAATAGACGTTATGGCCAGAGAAACGGAACTGAGAGTCTTTAAAAAGACATTATGTACGGAATCAGTTAATTTACAGTGGTGGCCTCATGCAAAGCGATGAGAAGATGAGATTTTAAAATCTTTATGTAAACTTATCATTCTTAAAGTTTATTTCACTTTCTTAACTGTTAAAAAAAAAGATGATGGGTTTATGATATTTACACACATGCATGCACACAAATGTGCGCACACACACTTGCACATACTCTTAACCCCCCCTCCCCCCCCCCCCCCCCAAAAAAAAAATCACTACAATGTGGTGCCAGTTTTAAGATTGTATCCTTATATTTATTATATTATGGTTAAACATTTATGGGTTTGCCCGGAGTGCAGTGATTCTGATTAACATTAACATTAAGATTGTATCCTACACAATTATTCCTCCATGTGATGATTCAGTCAGGAATGAAAGAGAAAAAGATAGAGAAACACAACATCAGAAAGACAAAGTTCTCTGAAAAGAAAGCAAATTTTGTAAACTTTTACACATGAACAAAATACAGATACAACACACATATGTTTGTGCCTCCTTTTTCTCCATTGTATTTGATACATAAAAACAGAATATAAGGTCTATTGAAACTGTGTTTACTGATGAAACATGAGCTCGTGAGGATAAAAACAATAGTTACAATGATAATTACAACAATTCTCAAGAAACAAGAGTTCAGGTACAAATTATCAAATGTCACAGCAGTAAAAACCAGGTCTACTATTTTACTAGGGATATGTTTTCATTGTTTGTGTACAGATGTCTTGTGTTTCTAAATATTCACGTGAGATTTAACTAATACAAAATGTCTTAATGCTGTTTAAAATTTACTGCCGGCATATAATAAGTGCTGCTGTTTTCAGTGATTAAACAGGAAGTAAAATCATACACTCTCGTGCAAACATCAACAAATATTCACCATAACATTCTGATCTGGTATATACCTACAGCAACAAAGTGATGATCTGTGCAGTTAAACTCCTGCAGCAACAAACATTCTTGTGTATATCTTAAGTATCTGTTATTTTAGAACCAAAAGTGATATTCTATCCCATTCAGTATAGATAACTCCAGGCTGAAGTTATTCTACTGACGGGATGCCATAACCAAAATACATTGTCCTTACTTGTTCGGAATAGAAAAGGAGATATAATCATGAAGGACAAAGACATGGATTGATGAATGAAACTTGCCAAAGAGAGGAAGAAAATGTATGCAGAACAGATTAAAAATGCTGGATCAAGAAGACATTATAAATAGAGGTGGTCTGACAAGCAGAAATGATGTCAAATTATTAATAAATATAAGTCATCAAAGATTGAAAACAAAATGAGAATAAATTATTTCTGCAGGAAAGAACTAAAGGAGAACAAATTATGTCTGCAGCAAAGAATCTTAAGTGCATATAAAGGGAGCGGCGGGAAAGGAAACCTGAAATAGAGCTTTCTGAAAATGGTTTCAGCTTGATGAACACATCAATGTGTCTGCTGCTGATTACAAAACTAGGCCATTGATGCTGAAAACAGAACTACAAGTATCATGTGATCAGATCTTCCAAACTGAATGCATTAAATTTGGATTCTAGTATGTATTGTAAGCTGGAACATAATTTACCTGTACACATAGTGAATAAAATTATTGTACAAAAAGTTACTTACTGTAGTTATATAATAATGTTCCATCCAATTATCGATCAAAACGTGCAGTGTTTGTTGTACTGTTAAAGTGATTTAAATGTTCACAGTATTCTCTACTGCAATAAACTGAGTAAAATTTTTTTTAAATCAGCTGTCTTCAACATGTAGATATAAACAAATGTACAAGTAAGAAAGGCAACTGTGTGGTTTATTTATTATGAACACATGATAAAAATGCTATACAATATTATGTGGTACTAAATAATCACTTAGCACACACACTCAATACTCCATTCAAATTTGTCAAAAAGAAAAACCACAAAAGTACCATGATTTTAAAAAAGTATGTAATTAAGCAAAATTTACATAACACAATACTAGATTAAAAATATCAAAGAAAAATGAAACATTCAGTACTGTACAAGGCAGTAATGATTTTAGTGGCTTTTATGACTGGAAAATTATGTCCTTCAATGTTAATGCTTTAAACACTAATGTTGTATCATTTTTTCCCCATCTGAATGTGGATCACATATGGACAGATAAATGACTTACACATGCACACAAATACATACATGCCAACTAGTACAGGTTAACCATATTTTGTACAGGTTTTTTTTTTTCTTCAAAATTTCTACAGCTGTAATACTTTTTGTGCAGTTTTTTAGCCTACCACATGTACCCAAATCAATTTCTTGTTGCCCTATGGGACGCCACTAGGCGTAATGGCCACAGACTGCTTTGTCGGTTGGCGGCTAAGGATGGAAGAAGAAGAAGAAGAATATGTACCCAAGTATAAGTCGAGAAATGTTTCCCTTTTTGGACCTTAAAAAACGCAACCCCAACTGATATTTGAGTTAAAAAAAAAAATAGATTTATGAAACTGGTCAGTGTTGCCCCCCACCCTTACCGCCGCACACTTCAGATATAAACCTGCTGCTTCATTAAATGTTTTTATCAAAACATCTTAAGTAATACACGTTTGAACCCCTATAAAGTCACAAATTTCAGTTGGAGTAAACCAGTTTCTTTCGTTTGATCTATCAGCAATACCATTACTTCTTTCACCAAATTCAATTTCATCAGTGTTACTGTCAGTCTAAATCGGGCCCTTATTCAATATCCACATCTGATTCGGCCACACATTTAGCATCCTGATCAATTAACAAGACACTTCTCTGATCCCAAAGCAAATATCTGACCACATGGAAAGCCTTGTTTAAAAAAAAAAAATCCCGAAAAATCATAATATCGATAGATTCAACAACAAATTCAGAATAATGGAAGCATTTTAATGTAACATAAATCTATTTATAACTCTAGTCGCGCTAAATGCTGAGATCTCATTGCTACTTAACAGTAAAGAGTAATCAGACTTTATGGGCGAACAAATTTTATTTTCAAAGGGTTGAAAATTGTGAATTCTGCCCTTCCTGTCTCTCATCTTTTATACTGAATTCATTTATTTACATGTTAATGGGGCGGTTTTAAGCATTTTAAAAGTGAACAGTTTAACTGATTCTGTACGTAAGATCTATTAAAAGACGCAATGGCCGACCGCTGTGGCCGCAAGATCTTTTAAAAGACGTTGATTTATTTCGTTGTTTCTTTCTATTCTGATATTTTATACTGCCCAGAATTTATCTCGAACGGAAGTAAACACAAAACTGGGCAAATTTCAACAAGCTTCAATGTCTTTTGAACGGATTTTTTCACATTTATCTTCATCTTTAATCGTGTTTTGTCGTATCGCCATAATGGCCGAAAACACACAGGATATGTTACTAATATGTAAACAGTGAACAAACTGTGTGATCAACCATAACTTTCTTACTTTTTCTGTGTTTCTAAATGGATTACCTGCACAAAGAGAGCAGTGAAACTGTATTGTGATAACAATTTATGTTACAAGCCTTATGTAAGTCGAAAATTTTTGTTCAAAATTTCAAGTTATCTTTTTTCCGTGTATATATTATCTGTTATAACATAAACATAACATAAAATTAGCCAGAAAGGCATATGGATTTATATTGTTCATCCAATGTACTTTAATTTGATATATAATATGTTATACTTAACTCATGATTAGACACACATTGTCAGTAAACGTAAATTATGTATGTGTAAATTTTTGGGGCTTAAAAATAATTCCGTCCAGAGCTGAAAATAATTACGTACGGAATCAGTTAAGCTCAAAAAGAAAAAATTTGCAGAAAGCCAAGGAAATTCCAATGTAATGCAGGAATTTAGAATCGGCGAAAAACGACTTATAATTGGGTCTTTCACTTTAGACGATTTTTAAGTCCTAAAGTCTAGGGGTCGACTTAATAGTCAGAATGACATACTTGAGTATACACTGTAATTATTAAAATATATCTATATACATATCTTATTGTAATGCTCCGTATTGAAGTGTCTTATTATATCCTACGTGAAGAATTGTACTTAATGTGCTCAATACAAACAAGGAAAAAGCAGTAAACAATAATGTATGCAAAAGCATTGGCTAAAAAAATGCTCTTTTGTTTTCTCAAAGAAACAAAACAGTCCTTGTATGTTTTTTTTTTCTGTCTTTCTATGGTTTTATTTTTTATATAGGTTTTTCGGGTTTTTGTACAGGTGTTTTGGATTTTTTAGTACAGGTTTTTCATCTCAGGGGGTTGACGTTTATGCACATACAGTGACTTTCTTCTGGAACACTGGTACTCCTTTTACCTGAAGTCCAGTAGACACACTGCTGCACACACTAATTCTGTATCTATATCTCACTAAGTTCAAATGGAGCTGTGTCAAGCTTAATGAAAGGGAACATGGCTATAAAATTGGAACAAATGTCTCTGTACTTCAAAAACAGTGATAAATCTTTCAGGCCAACAAAAACAATACACAATTTTTTTACAATTGTCCGTGCCTGGAACATGCTGAGAAAGATTGAATATTAAAGACATTATTTATTACTTTAGATTAAATAAAATGACGAAAACATGTAATTAATAACATCATAAAAATGATGACTGTTAAAAGACTTCAGTACCTTTTTTTTAAAAAATAATGCCAGCATGACTTATAAAAATCAATATACACATTCAGGGGTCAAAGACCCATGTCAAACCAAACATTATACAAGAGCAGTAACTGGATATCTAATATGTATACTTATTATACTCTGACAAATCAAAGTGAATGGTAAAGCCATTGAGACATATGGTAGAAACAAAACATAAGAAAAAATATCTTATTCATGTACAGCAAGAAACAACTATATAAACTAATAAAAGAAAAAAAGGAAAGGATAACTCACACCGGTGCTTTAAGACAAAGATTTAATAAAGCAAAAGCACACAATTCTGTTGGCTAAAACAAAATTAAAACTCTGAACAAGGAACCACCAGAGACACAACTGAATGTTCCTGAGGCTGAAAACGATCTAGATGGACATTCCACGAAAAGAAGAAATCATCACAGCAATCAAAGGGTTAAAGAACGGAAAAGCTCCTGGCCATGATAACTTAAATACAGAGCTATTTAAGACAGACCCTGAGCTAGCAGCAGAACTATTAGAACCACTATTTGCACAAGTCTGGAAAACGGGGACAACACCATCAGAGTGGAACAAAGGAATAATTGTCAAATTGCCCAAGAAGGGAGATCTTGCAGACTGCAATAATTGGAGAGGAATCACTCTTCTCTCAGTTCCCAGCAAAATACTAGGCAGGATACTTATACAGAGAATTTCAAAAGCAGTAGACCACGAACTGAGGAAAGAACAAGCAGGATTTAGAAAGAACAGAAGATGTGTAGATCATATATTCACTCTCAGGAACATTATAGAGCAGTGCTCAGAATGGCAAAGACAGCTGTACATTAATTTCGTTGATTTTGAAAAGGCTTTTGACAGCATACATAGGGACAGTTTATGGAAAATACTGAGGGCTTATGAAATTCCAAGCTGCATAGTGTCAATCATAAAAAGCCTCTATGCCAACTTTACGTGTAGTGTTTGGCAGAGCAACCTAACCTTTGAGGTGAAGACAAAAGTACGACAGGGATGCCCCTTATCAACCACTCTATTTTAAACAGTCATAGATTGGGTGATGCGCCAGACAACAGAGGGCAGTCCAAGAGGAATAAGATGGTCTACATTTTCTACATTGGAAGATCTGGAATATGCAGATGACATTGCACTACTAGCACATTCACATCAACACATCCAGGAAAAAACGGATAGACTTAATAAGTTTAGCCAGCAGGTGGGCTTGAACATAAATTTAAAGAAGTCAGAGGTCATGACGCTCAATGTGAGCAACCCTGAGCCCATATCAGTAAGGAATCAGCAACTGGTACAGACAGACACCTTCACATACCTAGGATGCATAGTAACACCAGATGGCGGGGCAGGCAAAGACATCAACATCAGAATGAATAAGGCAAGAACAGCCTTTTTTAGCCTAAACAACATCTGGAAGTCCTCTCAATACAGCACAAGCACAAAATTAAGATTATATCAGAGCTGTGTGCTTTCTGTGCTTCTCTATGGTGCGGAATGCTGGAGAGTTACAGAGAAGGAAATGTCGAAATTGTCCTCTTTTCACACAACATGCCTAAGAAAAATTCACTGAATCTTTTGGCCAAATACCATGACCAACCAAGATCTGCTTACTCAGAGCAAGCAAGAGGACATGCACACCATCATAGCTGGCAGACGCTGGAGCTGGGTTGGCCATGTCCTCAGAAGAGACCCCGATGCCATCACAAGAACAGCTATGCTTTGGACCCCTGAAGGAAAACGAAAGAGAGGCCGACCAAAAACAACCTGGCGGAGGACTGTGGAGGCTGAGATGCAAAGAATGAACCAGAGTTGGGGCACTGTACGAAGGATGGCCACCGACCGAGCAAAGTGGAATCAATTTGTTGTTGCCCTACAAGACGCCACTAGGCGTGATGGCTACTGACTGCTTTGACGGTCGGCGGCTAAGGATCAAAGAAGAAGAAAACACAATTTCTTATCATGCATCCACATTGGACAGAAGCTTTTATTCCTCTGCTTTCATCTTCTTACCACAGAAAAAAAAAAACAAGTAAATTAAGTAAGATTATGTTCAAAATTATCATAAATAGGTGCTTGCACAGTTTAGAAGAATTAAAACTGGAGGATCTCCAACATGAAACTGATGGAAAGAATCAAATACCAGTGGAACAAGAGACGGTTAAAAATATTTGAGGTAAACAGGATATCTTCTTCTGCATTCGTCCTGAAAAGGATGTTTGTTACATTGTGTCGCCGTTTACAGCAAAGCTGTGATATTTGCACCTTTCGGCCCGACACATCCGGTTTCAGCATGGCATTTTTGGGACCGGGTTAGCCTTCCCTCTTCGATCCCTACTCTCTCAGCCAGACTGCAGTGATGCAGCCTGTTTCCAGGACCACCACTTGGAGGTGGAGTAGGGTCTTGGTCAGCTCTGGTTCTGACCCTGATGCAAGCAGTCAAGCTATGGGTTGCTGACTGCATTTATCACTGTTGCTGCATCTTTGGTCCCAGACAGGATATGCACTGAGTAAGTTATCTAACAAGATAGTCTGTGTTCCAGAACATACAAAAACACATGGAGAAAAGAAGCAGAGGCAGATTTCCTACAAGAAATGAAATTCCACCAACAGACTGAAAGTGGCATGTAACAGATCTTCAAAGTTTTCTGTCTCTTGCTCTAACAGACTATTTGCTGTCTACCTCTTAATGCTTTCTTCTGACTTATTATCTCTGCTATTCTCTTTCCCATTTGAACTCTACCTTCCGTTCATTTATGGTTTTCCCCCCAGGTCTCTGTGGAGATAAAGAGAGAATAGAATCATTCTTTCCTTCAGGTATGACATAAGAGATAACTAAGTAAGAGGTTATGCAGGAAGCCTAGCAACCTGTTATGTAAAACAAATTACTACAGAAACTACCTCAACTAGCACATGAACTGCTTTGGTTCAAAGCTTTCTGAAAAAGTGGTGACACTGTAGTGGTCATCTTATGCTCCATTCAAAACATTTTATTTATATTTGTCATTGTAATCTCTTTCTCTTTATGTTCTTAGATTTTCCACGACCTCTTTGTTAGTCTGTTTCTAATTTTTCTGGGACCTCTTTACTCTGCAAAATTTTGTTAGATCAAGCTTGATGTTAAAATACTGCAGATGATAAAGTTTCTGAGAAATAAATGTTGCTCAGTGTCACAAATTGAAGTGTTTGGGGTCAGGCAAGGATAGTAAATATCTAAGATATGAATAACATATAAGTGTGAGTTACATACTCATTACTAGATGCAAACAGGCATGGACACAACACCATGCCAACAAATGAGTGATTAAAACAGCAAGAGATAACATTATCTACAAAAAAAAAAAGATAATATAGATATAGCTGAACAAATGAAAGCCTCTTCAGAAAGACACATATTTAACAAATGAAATGTTGAATTTCATCGATTCTAAGGATATTTTTTCACATTTGAATGTCGCTGAAATTGGGATGTGTCCTACAATCAATGGCATCATATAATTGCTATCAAAAGAATGTTGCAAGAGTGGTAGTCATCAGGCGGGAGGGAGATGGCGAGGCAGTGTATTTAAAGAAGATGAGGGGGGAGAGATTATCTAGCAAAACTTTTGTGTCCTGCTATGTGTCTTTAAAAAAAGTATGGTAATTCTGAAAACAAGGTTGGAAAAAATGTAACTCATGAAAGTATTTCATTTAAAATACTTGTCGTTTCTATGTCTGAACTACCATAAGAACTCTACAGTCAATTACTGGTATAAGTAATGAGCTAGTAAATTGTACTAAAACATCAGTAAATTGTATGCTTCTGAAATACATTTCTCTAGTCATTTTATTCTAGGGTTTCATTTTTGTCTTCTTCCTTAATGAAAGTCAAAATAATGATGTACATTATAATAGATGGCGCCTTAGAGTCGAAGAAATACAGTAAGTGACTAGAAAGTTAAAAAAATCACAAGCGCTTTAAATATAAAAGCAGTTAACCATGGCTACAACTGACAATGGTAGACATAACTTGAATAACTATCAGTAAAACTAATAATGTTGAAATCTAGCACGTAAAGTCAAACAAGCTTTACACAAATGTAACAAACAAAACAGTCAAAGTCATTTTTCAAACAGGCATTCATCATGACTTAACAAACACAGAAATGATAGAAATGGGTTTATGCTTAAAAAAAAAAACAGCAACAAATAAAAAGAAAAAATATATGATCTATTCTGTTTCTGCCCAACTGTGTGTTTATTTTTGTTTAATGAGGGCCTTTTATTAGTGAAACCCTGTTATATTGTAATTTAGTAAATCTGTTCATTCTCTTTATGTGTGAATATACTCTGCTATGGCATGGTATACATACACACACAAAAACACTCCATACGAGTAAATTTACTGCACAGAGTTTTACTTCAGTTCTATTGCTCCCAGCAGTCTAACGTTTCTCCAGCCTGTAATCACTTTAATGAGTAGATGTTCTTTGTAATATGACATGTTTAGTAGAATTTTTGTTTTTACCAAAATGTGGCACATTTCTTCCACGGTATTCTGAGCCTAGTCAGCCTCTTTGTTTGCAACATAAACTATCTTCAATCCTTTGCTATTGATGACTTCTCCAAATATAAAACAATGCTTAGTTTCCGTATTTGCCGGCCAATAAGATGCATGGGTGTAGAGGATGCAACCCTTTTTTCACTGACATTTTTGAGGAAAAAATCCTTTTAGTACATATCATACATTTATTGAAAAAAAAAATTAAGTAATTTTCAGGGAATTGGTATGTGCAAAGAATAATTTATCAAGGAAAAAATGTAGAATTACATTAAAGGTTTTAATCTTTATCCTTAAAACCCAGAAAATCATCATCTTCAGAGCTAGATTAACCATCTCTATAACTCTCTACTGTATCAGAAACTGAGTCATCACTGTCTTCAAACAATAAATTATCCTCAGTACTGCCAAAGGTATTACTAATGCCACATTTCTTAGATGATTTAACAACTATCTCTGGTTTTACTGCAACCTTTGAAGTTTTAACCCATCCACACACTTTTGAAATAGTAGGCCTATTTCTTCTTCCTGTTGGTGTCACTTCAAAATTGAAGACTACCCCAGTTGTTCAACTTCTCCTTCATGAATCCTTTAAATGGTTTATTAATAGAGACATCTAAAGGCTATAGCTGGCTGGATAGGCCTTCAAGAATTACAACTAACTGGGTTTTCAACTGGCTAAGTTTATTCTTAACAGCCTCAATTTTGTGACTTGAAACTGATTCCATACTAGCAAGGCAGGTTTCTTTAATAGTCCACCAGGATCACAATATTTTCTATCCATAACTACATTCCTACTTCATCCATCCAGTGTTTTGGGTCAGCATGAACATAATTTTTCCTTGGGTAACATTTCTTCTAAAAATAAAAAAAGGTGGTAATTTTGTGCAATCAGCACAGCATGATAAAACAACAGTACAATGTGTTTTTTTTGTGTGGCCACTGGTTTTAATAGTAACACTTTTTACACATTTGGAATCTACTATCTTGTTTGAGGGCACATCAAATGTCATTTCCTTTCTGTGAAAGTTCAAAATCTCCCTCTTTCCTAGCATTAATGACATACTTGTGAAATTCAATAATTGTATCTTCGTATTCAGCTGGCATCTTTTGTGATATTTCTGTCCGGTATCTGTTTTCTTCACTGTCCTCTATATCTTTTTCCGTTAATTTTTTCAATACTGACAATGTATATCAACTTTCCCCTTCTCAGAATATGCCTGGCCCTGTGTAGTTCCCTGGAGAAATAAATAGGACTACTGCACCCTTTGGCATGTCGTACATGGCACCTTATATGAGGCGCTATGGAGTTTGTGCACTGTGCTGAGATCCTCCTTGTGTGATCTAATGGAGGTAATCGGAGCACTGGTGGAGTTGTCTGTATGCAATAAAGATAGTCCTTCAAACTAAACCAAACTTATATGAGGCGCTATGGAGTTTGTGCACTGTGCTGAGATCCTCCTTGTGTGATCTAATGGAGGTAATCGGAGCACTGGTGGAGTTGTCTGTATGCAATAAAGATAATCCTTCAAACTAAACCAAACTTATATGAGGCGCTATGGAGTTTGTGCACTGTGCTGAGATCCTCCTTGTGTGATCTAATGGAGGTAATCGGAGCACTGGTGGAGTTGTCTGTATGCAATAAAGATAGTCCTTCAAACTAAACCAAACTTATATGAGGCGCTATGGAGTTTGTGCACTGTGCTGAGATCCTCCTTGTGTGATCTAATGGAGGTAATCGGAGCACTGGTGGAGTTGTCTGTATGCAATAAAGATAGTCCTTCAAACTAAACCAAACTTATATGAGGCGCTATGGAGTTTGTGCACTGTGCTGAGATCCTCCTTGTGTGATCTAATGGAGGTAATCGGAGCACTGGTGGAGTTGTCTGTATGCAATAAAGATAGTCCTTCAAACTAAACCAAAACTTTTATATGAGGCTGTGTATAAGGCTGGCAACCTCATCATGTACAAGAAATGACAACAGAAACCATTTGCTGCAGGAGCATATGAATGCTTGGGGCAGGCTTCCTGGATGAGGGCCAGCTACAGCGGTGGCTCCATGCTCCATTAGGAGCACAAAGGAAAATGATGATGATAACAAACATGAATGAATGATGAAAACACATGTAATGACCCAAAACATGAATGAATGATGAAAACACATGTAATGAACCAAAACATGAATGAATGATGAAAACACATGTATTGAACCAAAACATGAATGAATGATGAAAACACATGTAATGAACCAAAACATGAATGAATGATGAAAACACATGTAATGAACCAAAACATGAATGAATGATGAAAACACATGTAATGAACCAAAACATGAATAAATGATGAAAACACATGTAATGAACCAAAACATGAATGAATGATGAAAACACATGTAATGAACCAAAACATGAATGAATGATGAAAACACATGTAATGAACCAAAAACATGAATGAATGATGAAAACACATGTAATGAACCAAAACATGAATGAATGATGAAAACACATGTATTGAACCAAAACATGAATGAATGATGAAAACACATGTAATGAACCAAAACATGAATGAATGATGAAAACACATGTAATGAACCAAAACATGAATGAATCATGAAAACACATGTAATGAACCAAAACACGAATGAATGATGAAAACACATGTAATGAACCAAAACATTCTCCACCACTTCCAACTAGCTACAAGCATGTATATGTGCATGCTTGTGCACACATACAAACACACACGCATCCATGTCTTACTTTTTTTATGGGCATAAACGGCATGGTATAAATCTAATATATATATATATTTATGCACAAATGATTTTTGCATTGCTACATATATACACATACACACAATATAACAACACAAATATTTTCTGTATATATGACATTTGGAATAACAAATACAAATCATTTTATACTATGTACACTTATCAAATATAAACCATATAAAAGAATATCATTTTGATAACTTACAATGTGAAGCAGTAAAGGTTCTTAACTATTATGCCTTATTTACAATATTTGTACACAATCAACATAACAATGAAACTATGAAATAAGGCACACCTTAACACAGAAAGTTATATCTGCTTCAAGGTCAAGATAATGTACTATGGCAACTGACTAGATATGATTCTTAATGGGCAAAAATGAACAAGACTTCAATGTTTTATAATTCAGCTGTATATGCTACAGTACTACTGTATAGGGCAACTCTTGTGTGTACACACATTCACCTGATATTTACAGTGTTACTGTCTTAAGGTAACACCTGTACATAATTACCAATGACAGTTATGGTACAACTGTCACAGGACAACTCTCATAATTAATTTCTAATTACAGTGCAGAACTGCTGTCATACGGCTGAGCTTCAAGAAGATACTTTGGTTTTCAGTGTAACTTTACAAGTTTACGGGACAAAATATGGAAAATAGTGTCATTATAATGTAGCATGACACGTCCAAATGACTAACCACATAAAACTCACTGAGCATCCTAACAAAGTCTGCCTATCAATGAAAAGGTCATGTTATTCCTCAGACCCCTCAAAGATGGTCTAAAGTTTTTCCATTCATAGTGTGCAACAAAATAATATATTCATAAACATTTCTTCTGTATGTGTGTGTGTATATATATATATATCAGTACTTGCAACATTACCTATCACTTCTCCACAGCAGAAATGTAAACTATGGACATAAAACTAACAATGACAAACTAATAAAGCCATTTCTTGTCATCTCATTGAGCACAAATTCTCAACCTGTTGTTTAAATGTGATGTGGCGGATGTGATTTTTGGAAAGGACAATAACAACATAACGCCACCCACTGTGTGCTATCACAGTCTGTGGTCATTCTATTTATTTGCAGTCTGTAACAAATGCAGTAACACTGCACAAGGCAGTTTTACTTTTTTTGGTTTGGGAGCTTCATCTGAACATCCATTGTCTCAATGATGGCACTGATAAATAATTTTGGTTCAGATCTGTAAGGTCTTGTGTCTTAGGCCACACTGTCAATCAGGAACCCAAAATACCATTGTATTATTGTGCATTCTTTTTTCACTGTTAATATTCATCACATTCTTTCATTGATAAGATACTTATTTATTCCAGACATTCACTACTGAAATACTTCCTGTTGTTTCTTTTTCACAGCTGACATTCATCCAACTCTTTCACTATGCATGCGATAAACAAGACACTAAACAGACTTATACTGTTGGTCACTCCACAATTATGCACAGTTGTAAAACTTCAGATTCACTGTGGATGCACGAAAAACAGTTGTTTGTTTCTTCTGGTTTCCCCATCTGTAAAGTTTTGTGCCAGAAATACTGTCCTTTTCCATTCTTCTCCATCTCTTGTGGCCTCTCTCCAGCTTATACTTCACAGCTCTTGTGGACTCATTTCTGTCTGTCTCCTTTGGATACCATTTGGTCTTCTACCTTCGGTTTGTTTGCATACACTCTTCTTGTCTCTTTGATAATTTCCTTCTGTGTGATAAGCCTCAGCCACCTCAGTTTTTTTAATTCCACAATGCTAACAATCAGTAAAGATTTAATTGGTGATGTATTTCGTATAGCTGTTATTAAAGAATATAAAATAAGTACAGATATAGATAACATTTCCATATTTGATATCCTTGCACAGCTCCTGTGGGCTAGTGCAATATTAATTTTTTAAATACTGACATTACATAGTTACTCCTCTCGTAGCTTATGAAGCTAAAATTTACAAATACGCAGAAAACATTATAAACATGAGTGTTTCCTCTTCCCGTAAGTAGATGTATATGTATGAATTCTTTGAAAATGTGTATCAATAAAATTTTTTACCAATGAAGTACTGCCATTAAGAAATGGCTGCAATATAAAACTTCTTAAATGAGGTATTCTCAGAAACAGTAAACCCTAAAGATAATTCAACATTTTATCTCATGGACATTTCTGCATTATTAAGAGTGTTAGTTACTGAAATTCAATCACTGCTATGGATGGTAGCTAACCTAGTTACAGAATCAACTTAAATGTGCATTAAAGGGGCCTACTTAAACATATATATATATTACTAGTTCAGTAACTTTTACATGACATTTTATATATAAAGCGAATTAATTATTAGGAATGCTACAATTATAATATTGTGACAAATTACCATATTCAAACTGCACTGAACTGTGTGTATTCACGTGATGTTCTGCGTAGACCTATTGTGCAGGTTCTACCCATTTTTCTAAACAAATTGATTCTGCCTCGTCTTCAAATAGGTATGTTCATAAATAACAAAATAAATAGTGAAAGATAATTGGATTTTCTTTGTCACTGCCAATTTCAGAATTAGTCACAACTTTATTCATACATTTTAGTGCACCGACACAGTATTGGCTAATTCAAAATTACATCATTAGGCATATCATATCATAGCCTTGCTTTTGTAGAACATCATATGGTGAGGGGTGCCAAAATATTTGTCAAGTAGTTTATAAATATCTCAATGGCGCAATCATGAAGCAAACACAAATACACACAGAACGTGACCATTAAAGACATTGCAATAGTCACTAGGGCAGCATTTCTCAACCTTTTTATCATGCCGGAACATGTAAAATAATCTTCCACAGCCCGTGGAACACTTACGCTATTCCATTATCGTTAAATTCTTGCCAAGATATCCCTTCAATATTAATCCCTTTGATATTATTATTACTAACATGGAAGTCTGTCTCTTTGAATGTGAACAAATAGGAATAGTGTTACTGATCATACATATGTTTGCAAACATTAAAACTATTATGAGAGTATGTTATTTATCAATACAATACAAAACGAACAAAGGCATACACTACTAAATATAGTGCTAAATAAGAACGACATCTGGAAATTTTTCGTGGTATTTCAACATTTTTATTTATTTATACGACGATTTTTCATGGAACCCCTAAGAATGAATCGTGAAACACAAGGATTCTGCAGAACACTTGTTGAGAAGCACTGCACTAGGGATATCTTTTATTCATTAAATGCAGCCAGTGAAAAGGTTCACAAAAGCATCTCACACAGCACACCAGACCATAAACAGATTCACTAATATAGGACTGTATGACACAAAGACAGCAGATTAATAAACCTTAGGAAATACCTACTGTACACAAATAATACATACTTTATAAACATACCATTTTAAGATAAACAGCATTTAAAACTATAAAAAACAAGACTTCCTTAGACAAAGTAATAAATATGCATGTGTAGGACATACTTTTAATAGAGTATACTAAAGTCTATATAAATCATAGTAATGATGAGACAATCATAATTATACTTGAAATTAAGAAAGTTTGTGGATTTGAGGGTGGTAGAGACACATAGACAGAAAAGTAAGATCGTTTTTGGACAGAAGAAAATAAGAACTTGCTGAGTATTAAGAAATACAGGTAGTTCTCTGTTTATGAAAGTTTTATTTACACGAATTAAAACTTATGCCCACCAAATTTTTCACATTTCTGTTATATTTACGTGCCAAACTGGAAGTTATGGGATCCAATATTTAGACATTTTTACATCTGCAAAAAAGCCTTCGATCGAGTCTGGCATGAAGGTTTATGGCAAATAATGAGAAAATTCAATTTTGATACCAACATCATAGATATCATTGAAGCACTATACAAGGACGCAAGCAGTGCTGTTTTTGCAAGCAATGACATTGGAGAATTTTTCAAAACAACTGTAGGAGTTCGCCAGGGATGTATCCTGTCACCAGTGCTCTTTAACATTTATCTAGAACATATTATGCAGGAGGCTCTCTACGATTATAAATCAACCATATCGATTGGAGGCCGACCTCTGTGTAATCTACGTTTTGCTGATGATATTGATCTGATAGCTGGAACAGAATCAGAACTTCAAGACCTTACCTCTAGACTGGAGAAAGTAACAAGAACATATGGGATGGAAATTAATATAGAAAAAAGCAAGATATTGGTGAATAGCCATAAGAAACATGTTCCGACCAACATTACGTTAAATGGGCAAACGTTAGAAGAAGTTAACACCTTTAAATATCTCGGGTCCACTATATGTAGTGATGGAAGATCAAATAAAGAAATCAAGACAAGACTTGAGATGGCCTCAGCTGCCATGACAAGGTTGAATGTGATCTGGAAAAGTAACATCAGTTTTCCTGTGAAGATCAAATTATACAAATCACTTGTATTATCTATTCTCTTGTATGGGTGTGAGGGCTGGACACTCACTGCAGATACGGAGCGAAGGATTCAGGCTTTCGAGCATAAATGTTACAGAAGAATTTTGCGCATTTGCTATAAAGAGCACAAAACAAATGTCTATGTTAGAGAGAAGATAAACACCTATGCAGGCCATCAAGAACCACTTTTGTCAATAGTGAAACGTCGAAAGCTTGCCTGGTTTGGGCATGTAACTCGTCATGACTCCCTTTCGAAAACGATCCTCCAGGGAACAGTCGAAGGTAAACGGAGAAGAGGAAGGCAAAGAAAATCCTGGGCTGATAACATCAAAGAATGGGCAGGACACGGTTTCTCCACACTTGTACGCATTGCTGAGAATAGAGAGCAGTGGAGGACCCTGTCTGCTGATGCTTCCACCATGGCACCCCTACGACCCATGACGGGTTATGGGTTGAGATGAGATGACATCTGCAAGTCAAAGGGAGAATGAGAGCAAGATGATGACATCAAAGTGAAGTTGATTCCCTTGTTTTCAGTCTTGCTGTTCAAACCTCCAACTAAGTGCTCCGTGTTTTGTCACTGTGCTATTATACGTGTGTATTTCATGTAGATTGCACTGACAGATGCTAAACAATGTGGGAAAATGTGCCTAGAAGGTCCCCAACACTGGATCAAAAACTGGATAAAGTGATGTGAAAGTTGTCAGTCAGCTGTCATGGTAAAGAGTGCACTGACATTAAGTGAAAGCATTTTAGAGAAAACAAGGAAAAAAAATCAAGCATAGCACTAAATCAGGCACATAGTTATGTGCTGCTACTTCTATCTACATGCGTAATAACAACACATTAGAAAGGATGGAAAACTTGCTGGAAAATGGCAGCATCATAATAACAGACAACAAATGTTCCAATTAGCTTCAGGTTGGTTTCAGCAACGGCAAAAAGCCTCTATGAAAATTTAGGAATAGAAGATGAAGTAAAAGAATTTACTGCTATTTCAGGATAGTTTTGCAAATTCAGGGTTTGATATGGCATCAAAAATATTAAGTTCACAGGAGAGGCTACATCTGCAGACAAATATCCAGAAGTTCTAACAGCAAGTTGAAGAATCTTCTTCAGGATACACTTCACTGCTACATCACCTACTTCTCATTCAGATAACACACCAGCAGACCCCTCACGAAATTAGAAGTTGATAAAGATGAAGATGGTCCTGCCCCATGTCAATGTTGAATAATTTATCAATATTATTTTCTGTACATGCAATGTACTTAATATGAATGGTATGCAGTAAATTATACTGTTTATTATTACATGTGTTTATTTTTATTAATATATATGGCATTTGTGGAACGCATCCCACTTACTTTACATGTATCTGAATGTGAAAATCCTGTTCCATTTAACATGATTTCTTTTTACGTGAGGGTCTCAGGAACACATATATTATATAAACAGATAACTACCTGTAAATTAAAAAAAAAGACACGTTTTTTCTCACTTCATGCACTGGACTCACATCTCTTGTTTATTATTCAATTCACAAACAAATTTGTGATTATACTCTAGCAGTATCTAGCCTTGACATGGAATATTTTTGTAATTCCATGTTTATGATAATAACCCAAAGTTTTTTTTCACATTTAATGATACTTTGGACATAAAAGAGGCAAGATGTTGACAACAGACAGAACAAAACACAAAAATTATTTATAAGAAAATATACGGGTACCAAATCTCCAGGGTTCAAAAAACACTTAAGAAATTAAATAATTCATGAATTTAAAATGTGTAGTAGGTTTAACAATTTAGTTTAGTTATATAAAAACACCAATACTGCTTTTAAAAATGTTTTTGATTCTGTTAAACCTCCTGTTAAACCTCCTGTTAAAACTAAAGATAGTAACTGTGGGGGAAATTATATATATATCTGATTGTCATGTAACATATAACACTTTTTGTTAAGAAGTAAGTTAAGTCCTACCTTTAACTCTTTGACTCCATAATTATTTTTTGAAGAATTCTAAACAGTGAAGTGTAATGTCTTTTAGTGTAAATTTTATGTTAATCTTATTTTGTGAACATGTACTTATTATATACCAAACTGTAGGGAAATGGATAGAGAATTGTAATATATAATGTCTTTGGTAGTATTAACACAAGTGTGTTCGGTATGCTTAAAACATTTTGCATGTAAAATTGAAAAACACTAAAAAGTTAACTGTAGAATACGATCTTACCAAAGATAAATTACTGTTGTAGACAATAAAACTTTCTTTTTAGTCTTCAAACATCAAGTTAATCCATATACAAAGTAAAAAAAAACATTGCTTATGGCCACAATTAGTACATTTAATGTTATTCACACCAGTTTTTACTGTGGTCCCTTGTAAGAAAAAAATAAATTATGCAATCGTGCATTATGTAATTTTCAAACAAATAAATAAGAATAACGTCATATAAAAACCTGTATAACTTGTTTAATAGTATCCCTAGCTTCATCTTCTACCTAGGACTAGTGATTAGATGTTACAGTAGGTCTAGTTTTGTTGCTTTTTGATCGGCCAGAATATGACTATACCCACTCATCAACTAAATCTGATGTGTCTAGCTTTTCTGCACCGATTCCGTATTTTGACAACAAACTGTGACTACCAAACAATCATCATCAATGTCAGCAATGTTCCAAAGTAATTTGACACAATTATTAGCTTAGGAAACTTAGAAAATGTAAATATAAAGCGTGGCATATTTCTCTAGCAATAACAACGAAAAACGCAAACACGCAAATTGTCACACAAATTGTGATAATAACATCAAAACACACACATGTGCAACGCTCAAAGCGTTGATCTAGAGTCAAAGAGTTGAAAACATTTTTTAAAATATTTTTTAACACATCTAAATGCAAAGAATAAGCATTTTAGTTCCATTTTAAGCTGGTCAATTTGCCAGTTTGCTTAGTGTGAGTGTGATTGTTTAGAGTTTAGATAGTTCTATTTTTGCTATACTGCAGTTATTCTGTCTTTTTCATCTTTTAAAAACAAGCAGAAATGTTTAACAGCAGAACTGAAGATTGAGATTTCAAATAGGCTTTAAAAGAAAGAAAGCAGGTCTTTGTTAGTCAAACTTTATTGCCTTGGAAAGTTAACCAAAACATATTAAAAACAGTAATAAAAAAACAAAATTGTAAAGTTCATATCGAAACTTGATTTAGATGATGGGTCTACATATACTAAGACATTTGCAGAGTGCTACTGACTTCCATGGCTTGGGAGGGGCAACAAACTGAATGCTGTCTACATTAACTTCTCTAGCTATAAAATGTGAGAGACTTGACAGAAACGAAACAAAATTCAAAAATGGTGTGGTTGACAGCCCCATTTGTCCCATTACCTATGAATTAAAATACAACTCAGTGATTGTATTACTAAAGCCTTTTTGTTTTAAGTCTCCAAAATAAAGTTTTTGACACATTCAAAAATTCAAACAAATAGGAAATCTGAACTACCCCCAGTCCAAACTGATTTGGATTACTGATACTCTGCTGTGTATGTGTGGATATATATATATATATATATATATATATATATATATATATATATATATATATATATATATATATATATATATATATATATATATATATATATATATATATATATATACATATATCCACACATACACATATTTCCTATTTGTTTGAATTTTTGAATAATAAGATTATGAGTACTGTAATTATAAAGTCTAAATTTAAAAAAAAAATGGTAAAAACACATATGAATTGTCATATGGAAGCTTATTATTGGTCCAATTTCTTGCAGTCCAGTATTAAGTAAAATAATGACAATGTCACTTAACTTCTGTTGTGGCACTCTTTCAATTTTGAGAATATTTGACAAATAAATTAAATGGCAACTTTTCTCAACTAACACTGAAACCAGCAAAATGCAGTCGCAACGCAAGCTGCAAAGCAAGCAATCAGTCTAACAACAAGCAAGTTTCGTTGTATTGGCTCTACAGGTAACCCGCGGTGTCTTATATGAGGTGTCGGGTGCAGTTAGATTTTAGTTGCCAGCTCGTAATGGCTTCACACTTCGTCGGCTTCACACAGGTGTGTCAGTGGTGTGCTGCGGAACAACCGCAATAATTTGTCTTCACTTTGTTACTTTCAAAATTGCCTCCGGCTAGCGGAATTGTGGATTTTAAAGCTGCAACCAAGGTGCAATGGGTTCATTTTCTACACAAGACAACAGGAGGCTGAGACACTTGGGAGTCATGACCCAGGTGGCCCTACCCCCCTTTTAGAGTGTAAAGGAGAATAAGGGGCCGAAACACTTGATCGACGGGGGGACCTCTTCTGATGATCAGATTGCCTCCTGTTGTATCGCTCTGTATAGAGTTTCCTATCATCAGTCATAACTCACCTTGATTCCCGTTCACTGACTTTCGTGCAGTAATGGAGGTATCTGCATATTAAAGTCATATAATGATTTAGGATTTCATGAATAAAGTGCACTAAAACCAGCAAAATGCAGTCGCAAAGCAAGCTAATCAGTCTAACAACAAGCAAATGATTAAGTTGTCTCCCCTTTTTTTCTAACTATCGGTAGAATATAAGGGAAGGCATCTGAATCTTTGCAATAGTAAGGCCATATCTGAGGCTAAGACCATAAAAAATATAAGCAAGTAATAACTATATCTCTGAAACAAGTGGTCTTACAAGTTTGCATGACTGCTCATGACAGTAACAGACTTCTGTTTCACTTCTACACAATAATGGACCCACCACTGCAGTTGGCCCCCCCAACATAAGACATGTGACAAAGCAGTTCAGGTGCAGTGATCAGAGTAATAGAAACAGATTTTTGCACCAGGCATGCAGTATCTGTTGCGTTCCTCCCTTGCAACAAATCTAAACAAGACTACATATTTTCATGACACCCTATACCCCCATACTCTTGGTGCCTGACCCTTGCAATGGCTCTGGTAGTGGTGGTTTCTATGGCAAATTGTTTCAGATCATCAGGCTGCTATCCCCCATGAATACCTTAGTTGTCTCTGATTACTTGCTTGGTGGGGAGTATTGGGGAGCTACATTTCTGTCTGCATTACTGAGGCTTGTTTTGTGAATGTTCTCACACGTCAATGCTACAGATTTAGAATTTAACTTTCTGCATGCACAATTTTCTGAGACAATATGTTGGAATAAATGAATTTAATATTAGCATAATTCCTGGGTCACAATTTTGTTCATATAGATTGTAAAATCATAATTTTTTTTTTCTTCAGAGTTTGATAATTTCATTAGTGGAGCTGGATTGTGAATAACTTGAGTACACTTCTGCTGAAGATTTTGCATTTATTTTTATTTACACAATATTACAGAAGTGAGGAACAGCTCCTACAAAGATCAAATAAATTATACTACAAGAAATGTTTCAAAATGCTTTCCAAGCCTCAGCCTCAAACTTCATCTTTTGACACCTTTGTTGCTGTGCTATAACATCTTCACTAAAGGTTTCTAGCAATATCTCCTGTGATGTTTCTTTGTTACAGATGCACATAAGACCTTTATGTGAAGGCAGAACAAATACTTATTTTGTTGTGCAGTTTTAAAGTGTGCATTGGTAAACTTTAATGCATGGTGTTCCAAACTATGGGAAAACTCATCTAAGAACACAATATATATGTATATGTGTGAGTGTATATATGTTTAATTAAAAGTCAGTATGATGGACATGATGTAATGATAGGAAACTATCTATACACAACATTCCAACATGAGAGAATCTGATCATCAAAAGCAGGTCACACTGTCATATTGAAACTAAATTCCTTGATTACGTAAAGGAGGCATAAAGCCCGAACATGGTGTGATGCAACAAGCAGTATATTGATCAACTCTCACTTCTTTCATTGAAAATTCAGTTCTCAAGTAAAGTGAAACTTTGTTTTGCTTTGTTCAAATAACCTTCATAAATCATGGGCCTGATCTATATAATACCATATTATCATGGCTGTGTCAGTTCCCTTCAGCCTGATTTAGGCCAGGGATTATAAAAGCTGATAAACTCTCCTTGTGGGCTGACCACGGAAGGTGCCTTTGCATGGTGAAAAACCTTTGGCTCCCTATCACAAATCTCCAACTCCCATAGATGACATAAACTCTAGTTTCATTTTCTCCAGACACTGCACCAGTTTTCTTACACTGATAATTCTATCAATGTCTCTGTGATACTTGGTTTACCACATCACTTGATGCTACTGTTCGGTCAGAGTTTTGACCAAAGGCTACTTTGCCTTCACTTCCTGAGCTAACCATCCACAGATGGTCTGTTGTTGTAGAGACAAGCGGATCAGTCTCTTCAAACAAAATTTGGGACTGGCATTATACCTGTGACATCTGTCAGATGAGGACCAATCTTGACTAGAAGTACTCAGAGTAAATGTTTGGATCAACAAATGTGGGCCGGGGGATCTGAAAACTCCCTTTCTCACTCAATTTATGGAGGCTAGAATAGAAGGAAACAAAGGTAATCTGAAAACAAGAACACTAAATGACCACACAACATACAAAATCTGTCATACATAAATGTAAAATCTGATGTACTGCATTACTGAGTACCAGCAAATGAAACTTCACTTTAACAATCCAGATGTAGATGTAAAAATAAAGTAATTTTATTGTAAGCAACTGACATGGACTTCTTTATTGAACTTGATGTGACACGGGCTACTTCTTTTTTAGAGGGTCACATAGATACATTTTTGTCTGCTCCATTCTTTGAGAAGGTGGGCTATCAGGATCCATCTCCTGTGTTGTAGCACACCCTAGGGACTGCAATGTCTGCATTTAATTAATTCTCAAAATTCTTGAGATGATCTTCATTGTAATGATTCATGCATATATGTATGACCTCTGATGACCTGTTTCTAACCACCATTGTTGTCTGCTATATTGACTGCACTCCTTTTATTCTACATTCAAACATCGTACACACGGAAAAACATCATTCAGAATGCTGGCATTCAACCTTAACCTTCTCCCCTCCAATTCATCCCTTCCTCTGCAGATGACTATATCTTGCTGCAGACCATGTCATCATGAGATATGAACACTGCAGCCCTTGACCTGACTGAAATGTGAGTGAGTATCAATTTTTCCCTTTAAGAGGCATAAGGGCACCACTGCAGTTGACTTACACGCAGGAAGGCTGAGCCTAAGCACTTCATTTGCCCTCATTAAGTGGTTTCTCTGGTCATTTAGTTTATATGATGAAGTTGCTCATTCTTTGTACAACCTCACTGTATCTTTATGACATGCCTGATAGTGCAGTGGTGCTAACATTATCTTCTCTTCTCAGAGACCCTTGAAAGCTACATGAGAAATGCTACTGGGGAGAGATTCTGATATCTGGTGTGTTGAACATGTATTAGCTGCAAGCATATTTTTGTTGTTTGACCACTTTTTTTGCATTCTGACTATTTGATTTGATCTGGTCAATTGCCATCTTCGCACTGAAGGTTGACTGCAATGGATCTTGATCTCCAACATCTTCTGTCTCTTGTCTTGATTGTACACAATGCTATACTCTTTCCTGTCTATCTCTTGATGTTATCTTCCCACTTATAGCTTTCTTTTGCATCTTTGCCTTCCATTTTTCCTTCCATTATGGTTTTCAGCTTATTTCTCTTTAAAAACACAAAAATATTTTATCTGTTTAAAATTGATCTAATTCATTAGTGCATGCGGACACACAGCCATAATACTGCAGATTATTAAAACCATAAAAAAACATTCAATCTTAATGGCACACAGGATAATGATTTGCAAAGCAAGAGGACAAACAGCTATTAAGTGGTGTAGAAATCCTGCCTCTAGATTATGGCACTAGAGATTACTGGCAGTTGCTCAATGGACTGTTCTGTTCATTTTTTGTAAAATATAAAGTTATATGAAACTGCTGATAACAAAAGAAACTGTAAATACAGATATGTAATTGTACAAATTATTCCCCTTTCCCCAAATTCATATAATTCAGGGCTCAGCTAACACAAAGTGTTGTCCTATAATCGAGTAAATATGATAATCAGCATCAGTAACAAACCGAAAGGCACACAAAAAACCATAATGTAAGTAAATAAAATCTCAGCAGATTAAAAACAAAAATGGTTTTTATTAGTTTCTGGACCCAATTAAGTTAGTCATAACATGCTGCCAACTACTTAAATTTCCTCATGTTTTTTAATTTATTTGACAGATCACAAATGTGTCCACAATCTCCAGTTAAACAAATCATTGCAAAAAATTGAATTCAACTAAACATTTCTAGGGCTGGTAATGTAATCAAGAAATATACGATAGCCATTTGGCTAATATCATAAATTTGTATGTCTTCTTCTCTTCTTCTTTGATCCATAACCACCAACCGTCAAAGCAGTCAGCGGCCATCACGCCTGGTGGCGTCTTGTAAGGCAGCAACAAATTGATTCCACTTTGCTCGGTCAGCGGCCATCCTTCGTACAGTGCCCCAACTGTGGTTCATTCTTTGCATCTCAGCTTCCACAGTTCTCCGCCAAGTTGTTTTTGGTCGGCCTCTCTTTCGCTTTCCCTCGGGGGTCCATAGCATAGCTGTTCTTGTGATGGTATCAGGGTCCCTTCTGAGGACGTGGCCAACCCAACTCCAGCGTCTGCCAGCTATGATGGTGTGCATGTCCTCCTGGTTACTCCGAATAAGTAATTCTTGGTTACTGATGGTGTTTGGCCAAAAGATTAGGAGAATTTTCCTTAGGCAGATTGTGTGGAAGGAGGACAGTTTCGACATTTCCTTCTCTGTTACTCTCCAACATTCTGCACCATAGAGAAGCACAGAAAGTACACAGCTCTCATACAGACTTAATCTGGTGTTTGTGCTGTACTGGGAAGACTTCCAAATGTTGTTGAGAACAGCAAAGGCTGTTCTCGCTTTATTCATTCTGTTTTTAATGTCCTTGCTTGTTCCGCCATCAGGTGTTACTATGCTTCCTAGGTAAGTAAATGTGTCTGTCTGTTCTAACTTCTGGTTCCTTACTGTTATTGGCTCAGGATTGCCCACATTTAGTGTCATGACCTCTGTCTTCTTCAAATTGATGTTCAGGCCAACCTGCTGGCCATACTTATTCAGTCTATCGGTTTTGTCTTGAATGTGTTGATGTGAATGCTCGAGTAGTGCAATGTCATCTGCATATTCCAAATCTTCCAGTGTAGAAAACGTTGTCCATCTAATTCCTCTTGGACTGCCCTCTGTTGTCTGGCGCATCACCCAATCTATGACTGTCAAAAATAATGTTGTTGATAAGGGGCATCCCTGTCGTACTCCTGTTTTCACTTCGAAAGTTACATTACTCGATCCAACACTACACATAAAGTTAGAATAGAGGCTTTTTATGATGGAAACAATGTGGCTGGGAATTCCATAAGCCCTCAGAATTTTCCATAGGCTGCCCCTGTGTATGCTGTCAAAAGCCTTTTCAAAATCAACAAAGTTAATGTACAGCTGTCTCTGCCATTCTGAGCACTGCTCTATAATGTTCCTGAGGGCAAATATATGATCTGCACATCTTCTGTTCTTTCTGAAGCCCGCTTGTTCTTTCCTCAGTTTATGGTCAACTGCTTTTGAAATTCTCTGGATGATTATCCTGCCTAGTATTTTGCTGGGAACTGAGAGGAGGGTAATTCCTCTCCAGTTGTTGCAGTCTGCAAGGTCGCCCTTCTTGGGCAATTTGACAATTATTTCTTTACTCCACTCCGTTGGTGTTGTCTCAGTTTCCCAGACTTGTGCAAATAGTGGTTCTAATAGTTCTGCTGCTAGTTCAGGGTCTGTCTTGAATAGCTCAGCATTTAGATTGTCGTGACCAGGCGCTTTTCCATTTTTTAGCCCTTTGATAGCTGTGATGATTTCTTCCTTTCGTGGAATGTCTGTATTTACGTCTAAGTCACTTTCAGCCTCAGGAACATTCAGCTGAGTCTCTGGTGGTTCCTTATTCAGTGTTTCTCTGAAGTGCTCTGCCCATCTTGTTTCCTGCCCCTGTGCTGTGGTGATGAGATTTCCTTGCTTGTCTCTTACTAACGTTATGTTGTTTGCACCTCGTTTTCCACTGATAGCTTTAGTTATTTTGTATACTGTGCTTTGTTCATTTCTCAGTGCTGCCTCTTCTGCCTATCTAGCAAGGTCATCCAGAAATGTCCTTTTGTAGCACGGGTTTGACATTTTACTTCCTTGTCCAGCTGACTGTACTGTTCACTATATATTGCCTTTAACCTGGGAGACTTAGCTACTGTTTTCTTTCTTTTCATTTCCTTTCTCTTCGCTATGGTGTTTAGCGTTTCTGGTGTTATCCAGTCTTGGCTCTTTCTTTCCTGGAATCCCAAGCATGACTTGCTGCTTTCTTTGTATATTGTTGAGATGGTGTTGAATTTCTGGTCGACATCGTCGGTCTCTGTTCTTTCCTGGCTTTTGGTAATCAGATATCGTCTCTTTACGTCGACCACGAACGCTTTTCTGGTGAGGGGGTCTGTTACGTGCAGTCTTTGATATCTTACAATATAATACATTTGTATGCTTGTTATGTTCGCAAATATTTTGTAAACAAAATAGATACTTTTTAGTGCTTAAGGAAAAGTCATTATTGAGTTACTTCCCTTGAAAGGAGTGTCGTCATTTTTGATCGAACTCTGCGGATGAATCCAGTTTTACTGCGATTTATTCTTTGTTTGGGTAGAAATAGGTTGTTCTTGCTTCAGTGTATCTATGGCCTGAATTTATGTGTATTGTTTGTCTGGGTAGGACGAGTCTGTCTTATATCTGTATATCTTTGCATGTCTAAGTCGAACTATATGGTCTTTTGTCGTTAGAAAGGTCAAAGGGCTGTTCGGCGGATGTGTCGCTAGAGAGGTGTGATTTGGCTTCGTCCTGATGGGGCTGTGATTTTTGTGTAGCGGCTTGTCGCCGGAAAAAGTGATCTCAGTATTTATGGGGAAAGTGATAGTCGTCTAGACCTATCGTGTATGCTTTACCCCAGTGTTTATTCTTATTGCCAAGGAATGGCAGAATCATATTTCTGATACCAAGGTAACAAAAGATTCTCCTTATGAACTCTCTTACGAAGCCACCGTTTTTCGATAGGCACGATTTGTAAGTCTGAGAGAATATATTTAACTAGATGAAGATGACATTCATTCCTAGCAGCACTATATCTTGTATGATGAAGTCAATTGTATCATGATAGAATCTACAGAGCTATGAGAACATTTAATGAATGACTAACTTTAATACAGATTCATTATCTGTATCCAAACGTGAGTGACAGCTCACGAGAGAAGCCATCTTGTATCCAAATATTTTGTGACTTTCAAGAAGAGAAAGGGATACCCCGTATTATCGCTTGATGAGTCCAGAGATCACTGCTACACATGAGAACCCAGTACTAGCGGTTCAATATGATTATATGAAAAATATGTGCTGAATATTATTTCAAGGAATCTTCGCTAGACGAGGTTAGGTCTAGAAGCCATCTTGAATGTTGTTTATAATCTGACGTGCTTTGTCAGTAAACTCAGATGATATATATATATGGGCAATACTGAGTGCTTGTCTACTGACAGTCCATTATGCTATTATTCTACATGAGTGCCCATGTATCATTGCAAGACCATTTATCCACTGTACTATGATGTATTATGCCAACCTGTGATTTGTCACTATTCGTGCTGTCGAGTGTGTACGTCCAATTAAACTGTAGCAAAGGTATACAGTCGTTGCTGACCTTTGTCTTCCAGCACACACCCATCATTAACACCACTGATTGCTGGGATTGTAGCACTGGTTTGTGTACACTACAGTGGAGCAAACAACACCGATCTTTTACAGTGACCCGAAATATCTTTACAGCGGTGGCCACTATACCCATTACAAGAGGTTGTAATCAGAACACCATAGAGTTTATCAACTGGTGGACCAGCTTTCTGGGTTTGACCTCGCAGAAGTTAAGAAGTCAAAAGACTACCGATACCAGACCATTTCCTGTGGCTGATACGACACACTTGCAGTATTAGTTTGCTCTTTGTCACCACTTCGTCACGTGACCTGTCAAGTGAATGCAGTATGTAGGTCAGCGTTGTTGACATTTTTACATTAGATATTACAGAGTTTCACAGAACAGTTGGATCAATTCTTGTCAATATTAACAGGAAGACAGTATTATTGAACTAAGAAGTCCTATTTTCATCGATGGATCTTCTTGTTTTCTATATATGAACTTTAATATTTAAGGCCAGAATTTGTAATTCAATAAAGTGGCAGTTTATTTATTTTCATAAGAATAACTTTGCCATTACTGTAAAACTGAGCCTATTTTGCAACACATACTATCATACACATAATTTATATATTTATGTTTACATGTTATTTGTTTGTATAATATATTAGTTTATATGTCAGCGGGTTGTGTTTAGGTTGGGCGGTGTCCTCACAACAGAATATCCCACGTCATAGAGGGTCCGTTGTGGGCGTTTTCTTTAGGTGCAATTTCCTTAATTGGAAATTTGCTTGCAACAACTAGTTGCTATTTGTGTTAGCTGTGAAGACTGTAATTATTGTTATTTTTGTAATATTTCTTTGTTCTTTAGTTTTGTTTTGATTTGTTTGTAATTTGTTGGTCTACCCTTTACTATCTTTCAGTTCTATTCACAATTTATATTCATATACTGTGACGTCACTTGTGTTGTTATTCCTTTGCAGATTCAGTGATTACTTTCATTGATTTCCCTATTTGATTTATTTGATTTCTGCAAACGTTTTCGTATTGTCAGTCTTATTTGTACTTTATGTATTCTGTTGGTTGACATATGTTTTATATAGGTATATTTCATAAGACACTATTGCTTGTGCACTGCACTTGGATTATAGTATAAACCAGTACTTGATTATTATTACTGTTATACAAGACCTTATTAAGGCTTGTGACCCACAGATATTGGGATAGTGTACTGATTAATCAAGTCATTAAGAACTTGTGGTATTATTATTATTTCAGGTGATTAGTATTATTGTTAGACATCATGTCTACATTAGAATACTTCATTATACAAGGGAAAGCCCTTGATAAGACTGGTCAACAATTAGAAGAATGGGCAGTTGCTCAATATGACAAAGCATTAGCTGCAGAAGAGAAAAAAGCTGCTGCTGCTGAAGAGAAAAAAAAAGCTGCTGCAGCAGAGAGAAAAGCTCTGGCTGAAGAGAAAAGATTAGAAAAAGAAGCTGATGCTGCTGCTGCTGAACTAAAGAAATTGCAGATGCAGGTGGAGGAAAGGAGATTTGAAGCTGAACAAAAAAAATTAGAAAGAGAAGCTGCTGCTGAACAAAAAAGATTAGACAGTGAAGCTGAACAAAAAAAATTAGAAAGAGAAGCTGCTGCTGAACAAAAAAGATTAGACAGGGAAGCTGAACAAAGAAGATTAGAAGCGGAAGAGAGAAAAGCAATAAGAGAACATGAATTTGAGTTAGAGAAATTGAGATTGACAAGTATGAGTAATGTTAATCAGGCATCTAGTGGTAATGGTAAACCTTCTACTTACAAGGTTAAGGTTCCACCGTTCAATCAGTCCAGTGACGATATTACATTCTGGCTGGATAGATTTGAACGTTCTTGTCGTACACATAATGTGGATAAATCACAATACGCTAATCAATTAGCAGAAAACTTGAAAGGTGAATCTCTGACTAGATTATGCCTTGTAGGAGAAGCAGATAAGGATAATTATGATGTCATTAGGGCGGCTTTGATAAAAAAAATACCAGCTAAGTGAGGAAGGCTATCGCCTTTTGTTTAAGACGATGGTGCCTGAGACAGGTGTAGAATTCTCAGAATTCATTGCAAAGGCACGTCTCACAGTTGATCGTTGGATTGAGCTTTCTAAAACAGAAAAAACGTATGAAGGACTTATGGATTTGTTGCTCAGAGATAAGATTATGTCATGTGTTAACAAACCATTCCTTGAATTTATACATGAGCGTAAACCCAAATCTCTAAAGGAAATGGAAGAATATTGTTCCCAATATGTCACTGCACACCCCGACGTGACTTTTGGCAACACTAAGATTAAGGAGAGTATGCCAGTTGCTTCAGCAACACCATACAATCCCAATTATTCACACAGATTTCAGGGACCTCAAAACAGATTTGATAAAAAAAGTAACCATAATAGTTATCAAAACCAAGGTAACCAATCATTTCAGGGTTCTTCTTCAAAGAACTGGAGACGAGCTGATAGCTCTCGACACAGGGGTGGTCACAATTATAGTAATTTCCATAGAGGAAGTAATTATAGAAACTATCCGAGGTATCCGTCTTGGAGTCAACAAGATCGCAATTACAGAGATACTCATTATAATGAATATGATAATGGTAACCAAGAGAACTATGACTCAAACCCAAATAGGGGTTACAATAGAGGTAACAATAACTACAGAGGTAATAATAACCGAGGTAGATCTCAAAACAGAAGACATAAACCACATTTTCAGGCAAACTCTGCACAACAAGAGTCCCATGAAGCCTATAAACAAAGTAAAGACAATAATGACGCTAATAATATGGCATGTGCCGCTTTTGATTTTGGGAGAGCATCTCAGTGCCCCCAATGCAAAACATTATTTGAGCCAACCACAGTGTCTACTTTAAGCTGCGGCCATCCTCTTCCTGCTCTTCCTGCATCAGTCGCGCATGATGGAAGAGGTTCTCTTGTCTTACATAAGGGTTTAGTAAATAACAATCCAGTCTCCGTGCTATTTGATTCTGGATGCACCACAATTGGTGTTAGGCAGTCACTCGTAGATCCTTCCCGTGCCACTGGACAAGTAGTCAAATGTGTAACATTTGGCGGCACATTAGAGAAATACTCTACTGCTATCATTAGGATTGCTACTCCTTTCTTTACAGGAGATGTACACGCATGTCTTCTTCCGAATCCGATCGCTGACCTCATCATCGGTCGCATTCAGGGAGTCAAAGAATGCACTCCGCAACAAATTTCCGCGTGGGAAAGGCAAAACATGCAGATTGCTAACGCTGTAGTCACTAGAGCTCAGGCTCTTAATATGCCTCAAACTTCATCTACTGAAGATAATGAAGTGCATAACCAAGATGATCCCTTGGTAATTTCTCGTGACTCGTTTATAAAACAGCAAGAAGATGATCCCACTCTGAAGAAATTCTTCATTCTTGCAACTAAAGGTGATCCAAATAAAGACACAAGTCGTAAATCGTGGATTACAAAGAAGAATGGCGTACTTGTACGTATGGTTCAAGACTCCATTACGTCAAGTCATTCTCAAATCCTGGTTCCCAAGAATTTGAGAGTTAAAATTTTGCAGCACGCTCACAACTCTCAGTGTGCTGGACACATGGGTTTTTCCCGTACTAAGTCAAGAGTCCTTGCGGCTTTCTTTTGGCCATTGGTAAACAAGGACATACGGATTTATTGTCGATCTTGTAAAGTATGTCAGGAAGTTAAATCCAAAGGTCCACGGCATGCTGCACCCATTCAGGCGGCGGACATTCCTATTCGGCCGTTTCAAAAAATGGCCATAGACATTATTGGTCCATTTAAGATCAAGTCTGCCAGAGGACATCAGTTTATCTTGACGTGTGTTGATATGTGCACACGTTGGCCAGAGGCTATTCCTCTGAAGAGCATTACTACTGCTGATATTGCAGATGCTCTTTGGCTTATATTTTCTCGTCTGGGGTTCCCCGGAGAGATATTGTCAGACCATGGCACCCAACTAATATCAGATACCATGTCTCAAGTAATGTCTACTCTGCAGATAGATAGATCTTTAAGTAGTATCTATCATCCAATGTCTAATGGGATGGTCGAACGCCTTAATAGAACACTTAAAAACTTACTAGGGAAGATAACTGAGGATCATCCTCAAGACTGGGACAGAGTTTTACCTGCGGCCCTCTTCGCTTACAGAGAGGTCCCCAATGAACATACAGGATTTTCCCCCTTTGAACTCGTCTTTGGCGCGCGTCCGCGTGGCCCTATGTCGTTGCTTCATGATCTCATAACAGCTGACAATATTGACGATGACACAAAGTCATCCTACGAATATGTCATCACGTTGAGACAAAAGATTATCGAAGCATGCAAATTAGCAACTTCTTCTTCTGAATTTGCGAAACAGAAGGCAAGGCAATTTGCCAATAAGAAGAGATGCTTACGACAACTTTGTCCTGGGGACAAAGCATTTGTATTACTACCTTGTAGGGAAAACAGACTACTTATTTCTTGGAAAGGTCCGTACGATATAATATCGAAAATTTCCGATGTCGACTATATTGTCGATATTGATGGGAAGCATAAAACCTTCCACATCAATATGCTTACTGAATTCCATGAACGTCCGGATTATTTGCAACCCATTTTCCAAGCAACGGACAATTCTCCAGTACAACATGGTCATTACTCATCACTGTCCGTGATACAGGATGAGGAAACAAGTTTTTCAGATGTAAATCTTCCTCTTCCAATGATCCCACTTCATTCTAGTGAATCATGGAAGAACGTTACTGTCTCTCCTGATTTGTCTCTAGGAGAACAGCGACAAGTTTCAACTATGTTGCAAACATTTCAGGATGTATCACTGACATCCCTGGACAAACTCATGTCATTGAACATGACATTGTTCTAACTGACCATACGCCTATTAGGGTTAGACCTTATCCTATACCTATAAATTTTCAAGCACAGGTCGAGAAAGAGTTGGATGAGATGATAGATTTGAAAATAATCGAACCATCCACCTCTGCATATTCTTCGCCGATGGTTATTGTTCGGAAAAAAGACAATAACATACGTCTTTGCGTCGACTATCGCAAATTGAATCAAGTAACGAAGTTCGATGCCGAACCTATGCCTTTACTGGAAGAGCTACTTACTCGACTCTCCAAATCTCATTTTTTCACTAAACTTGATTTGTCTAAAGGATATTGGCAAGTTCCTTTATCTGAACGCGCCAAACCTCTCACGGTTTTTTTCAACACCTAGAGGTTTGTTCCAATGGAATTTTATGCCTTTCGGTCTTATGAACGCACCAGCTACATTCGTACGCATGATGCGTCGAATCCTATCTTATCGGTCAGATGTCATTGCATATCTAGACGACATCTGTCTTTTCAGCGATACTTGGGAAGATCACTATTCAGGGTTAGATGAATTGCTGTCTACTTTGCGCGAGCACAACCTGACAGCGAAACCCTCTAAAGCCTATATTGGTTTTAGCGAAATTTCTTTCCTAGGCCACCGAGTTGGTCATGGTTTCCTAAAGACAGAGGACCATAATACTAGTAAGATACTTAACATCTCTATCCCTAAGACTAAAAAACAGGTGAGAAGTCTGTTAGGTCTTATTCAATTTTATGGCAGATTCATTCAGAATCTATCCTCTATCATGGCACCTCTTTCTACACTTTTAAAGAAAGGTTCGCCTAATATGGTCCACTGGTCTCAGGAATGCCAATGCTCTTTGGATAAGATTAAAACATTGTTTTCAACACCACCTATTTTAGTGTTACCTACTAAAGATAAGACATTTGTTCTTCGTAGTGATGCTTCATCCACTGGGATTGGAGCGGCACTAATGCAAGAGTACTCTGGAACTCTGCATCCTGTAATGTATATTTCCAGAAAACTTAATGCGGCAGAAAGGAATTATTCGGTTTTAGACCATGAGCTATTAGCTATGGTTTGGTCGATCCTCAAACTACAGAGATTCCTTCTAGGCGCACATTTCATAGTAGAAACCGACCAAAAAGCCCTTACTGCTATACAGAGTAAGAATTTGAAGAGCTCGAGGTCTACTCGATATGCAATTGCTCTTCAACCTTTTCATTTCTCTGTGCGAGCTATTCGTGGATCAGATAATGTGATGGCAGACATTCTGTCAAGATGCCCACATGATTCCACATAACTATTAGGTCTTAGACTTCTTGATATGTCTAGTTTATAATAGTTCCTTTCTATATCAAGATAGATACACATTTGTAATTTAATAATATAATGATTGTATCACTACTTAGCGGTTCATTGATGTTTATTCACCGCTGTGCTTTGATGACTTTTCTTCATAAATCATAAATTTAAGATATCTTATACGAAATTATGGTATGAAATTTTTAGGCATTGTGTAATTGCCAGAATTGTATTATACTTTGATGACACCTTCCTGGAAAAATTTACTTGTAGAGAAATAATTTCTCTCAGTTTATGAGATACATTCTCACCAGTCGCTCCATAAGTCGACTTAGCCTCATATTAGGCGTTATATTTATTCCTGATATTTTCATCTGCGCATTATTCATGCGTTGTGAGCCTATTGTACGTTGCTCCTAGATGTATTTCAAAAAAAAAAAAAATGTTCCATTTTTTTTTTCCCGGGAGGTGTGGTAAGACTGTTACGTGCAGTCTTTGATATCTTACAATATAATACATTTGTATGCTTGTTATGTTCGCAAATATTTTGTAAACAAAATAGATACTTTTTAGTGCTTAAGGAAAAGTCATTATTGAGTTACTTCCCTTGAAAGGAGTGTCGTCATTTTTGATCGAACTCCGCGGATGAATCCAGTTTTACTGCGATTTATTCTTTGTTTGGGTAGAAATAGGTTGTTCTTGCTTCAGTGTATCTATGGCCTGAATTTATGTGTATTGTTTGTCTGGGTAGGACGAGTCTGTCTTATATCTGTATATCTTTGCATGTCTAAGTCGAACTATATGGTCTTTTGTCGTTAGAAAGGTCAAAGGGCTGTTCGGCGGATGTGTCGCTAGAGAGGTGTGATTTGGCTTCGTCCTGATGGGGCTGTGATTTTTGTGTAGCGGCTTGTCGCCGGAAAAAGTGATCTCAGTATTTATGGGGAAAGTGATAGTCGTCTAGACCTATCGTGTATGCTTTACCCCAGTGTTTATTCTTATTGCCAAGGAATGGCAGAATCATATTTCTGATACCAAGGTAACAAAAGATTCTCCTTATGAACTCTCTTACGAAGCCACCGTTTTTCGATAGGCACGATTTGTAAGTCTGAGAGAATATATTTAACTAGATGAAGATGACATTCATTCCTAGCAGCACTATATCTTGTATGATGAAGTCAATTGTATCATGATAGAATCTACAGAGCTATGAGAACATTTAATGAATGACTAACTTTAATACAGATTCATTATCTGTATCCAAACGTGAGTGACAGCTCACGAGAGAAGCCATCTTGTATCCAAATATTTTGTGACTTTCAAGAAGAGAAAGGGATACCCCGTATTATCGCTTGATGAGTCCAGAGATCACTGCTACACATGAGAACCCAGTACTAGCGGTTCAATATGATTATATGAAAAATATGTGCTGAATATTATTTCAAGGAATCTTCGCTAGACGAGGTTAGGTCTAGAAGCCATCTTGAATGTTGTTTATAATCTGACGTGCTTTGTCAGTAAACTCAGATGATATATATATATATGGGCAATACTGAGTGCTTGTCTACTGACAGTCCATTATGCTATTATTCTACATGAGTGCCCATGTATCATTGCAAGACCATTTATCCACTGTACTATGATGTATTATGCCAACCTGTGATTTGTCACTATTCGTGCTGTCGAGTGTGTACGTCCAATTAAACTGTAGCAAAGGTACACAGTCGTTGGTGTCGATGACTTCCAGCCATACATGAGTGTGAGAAAAAGACCATTTGTCAACACCACGAACTCTTCTTATCATTCGCATATTATACTCACAATCTATGTCTACACACCACTGCATAGGTCGAGTTGACATTCCATACTCAAACCACAAGCAACACAACAACACAGCATGTAGCTCTGGTGATGTTCTAGTGAGCTTATATTTATCAACTGATAATGAGCAAAGAAAATAGAGTTATCAACTAGAGACTTTATCAGGGTCCTTAAGTTTCGTGATGTTATATCTTTTCTGTTTGACTGCAACTGGTCCAGCAGCTCTGAGTTTCACCTTCAGCCTTGCTACTACTAGGTGATGATCACTTCCCACATCTGCGCCTCTTCTTACTTCTCCATCTGCCATTGATCATTATGTGATCTATCTGGTTTTTATCTCGTCCGTTTGGTGATTCCCATGTTAACTTGTGCACTTCTTTGTGTTGAAAAAGTGTTCCTCCAATGACCAGGTTGTTAATACTGCAGAAGCTTATTAATTTGTCCCCATTCTCATTTACTGTTCCACTGTCGTATTTCCCCATTACTCTTTCGTCATAATTATTGTGTGTTCCAACTTTCGCATTTAGGTCTCCCATTACTATAATAAGATCGTATCTGGGTACAGTTTCCATTTCCTTTTGTACCTGTTGATAGAACTCGTCCTTGATCTCTTCATCGCTGTCGTTTGTTGGTGCATAGCATTGTATAATTGTGGTGTTGGTGAATCTCCCTCTCAGTCTTGCTCTTATTAGTCTGTTGTTAATGGGTTTCCATTCCAGTAGAGACCTTTGTATTCCTTTCTTAAGGATAATGGCTACACCTTCGTTGTGCTGACCATCCTCTCTACCAGAATAAAGTACTGTTTCCCCTGTAGCTGTTTTTATTCTCCCCATCCCTGTCCATCTGCTCTCGCTTATTCCCAGGATATGTATTTTGTAATTCCTCATCTCTGCTGTGATCTGTCTCAGCTTTCCTGCCTCATTCATAGTTCTGACATTCCAAAAACCAATTCTGGTTTCGTGTTTTGCGGTCTGGGCATCCATTTTCATGCCAGTGGCTTCCTTTCGGCTTTCACCACTGTCAGTCATACAAGCCTGAGACTCTGGATGTCCGTCCTGCATCAAAGTTTTTTTCATTTATTGCTGTTTCCGTAACATGTGCGATTTTTTACACAGACAGGGGTGTCGGCCCTGTGCTAAAACCCCCAACCTGGAGGACCAGGGTACCAGCTTTTGTCTGACCCCTACCCACGCAGACCAGTCCAGCTTGGTTGAACCTACCAGGAGTAAAACTCCCACTGGCATAGCTCTGGGGATTGTCAGGGTACACAAGCTGCCATACCGCTACAAGGTATAGGTACCATTGATGGCAGAAATTTGTATGTAAGCAGATGTAAACAAAGATACGTTTAAATGAATTATACGTACCTTGACATAAAAAGGCTGTTCTCAAAAACTGGAGATGGAATGTCAGAAATTGGGAATAAACTGGGTAATTCAATTGTGTGTTCTATATCAGAGCTGCAGAAAAATAGTGAAAATCTAGTTAGGGGCAGGCAAAACACAATAAAAAATGGATTTACTTGGCATAACAGAATGACAAAACATATTAATTAGACATAACAAGAACAAAAAACGTAATATAGGCAAAACAATAAAATATATTAAGCTGGTATAACAGTATAGCACAATATATTAGGGTAGTATAATAGAATGGTAATTATATTAACTTGGTTTAACAAAATAATATAATGTATTAAATTTACAACAGAATAAAAAATTGCATTAACCTTGCAAACTTGAATGACAATGTGTATTATCTTGGCATAATACTCTAACTTAGTAATATATGAATCTGTCAGAACAATTTAATGGGAAATAGAAAAAAACCAGTTTTATGTAGCACGTCCTTTTTTTTCTCTATGTAATTTTAATGGCACTGATTTTGCCATGCGGTTTCAGAGCTGTATCGATACATATATTAAAACAAATGAATGTTCTGTGAGGATCAGCATCCACTGTGCGTGTTTAATCTAAATGAAAATCTAACATGATTTAAAGTATAATTTTTTAAACAGCATTTTAAAAATGCGTCATCAAACAAATTTAAATTGTAAAACAACTGTATCAACATATGTAAAAACCAAACTCACTCGATAGTCTCTTTTTTTCTGTGCAATTATTTTTATGTAATTTTATCATAAAAACTTGAGTTGTTGCAGAAAACAAAATTATTAAATAGTTATAATCGTTGAAGGACAGTTTAAATGGAAGTAATTTTGTTGCATGTTGCCAGGTAACATAATTTGGTTTCTACCGCTTTAGTTAAAAAAATAAATTAAAAAAAGCTGGTGGTCAACTACGAAATCTATTTGCAATTATAATAACAACCTGTGGCCACTCAGATCCAAACATTCTCTGGCAGAAATATAAATACAGCTTGAGTGAAGATATTCTTAGACACGCACTTAGAGATAACCTGACTATGGATTTAAATTACTCTTCTGTAATTTTTAATCAAGTACTTATATTGCTAGAAGATAAATGTATATCCATGAATGGCAGACCTCTTCAACAACTGGGTCTAGAAGCGCCTACACGAACTGTTTCTGCAATACTTGATAGGGACATTTTGCGGGAAACAAACTATGACATTGATCAGTTGGAAACATTTGTTGAAACCAATGAACCGCTCTTAGTTGATGATCAAAGACTGGCATACAACGTTATTCTGGACCTGATCATAAATGGAAATGGAGGACTATTCTTTCTTGATGCACCTGGTGGGACAGGAAAAAACATTTGCTTCTTGCTAAAATTCGGAAGCAAAATGAGATTGCTCTTGTGGTTGCATCATCTGGAATAACATCTACATTATTGGAAGGAGGTCATACAGCTCATTCAGCTCTCAAACTACCCCTACATCTAGCATATTTAGAGTCTCCGATATGAAACATTAGCAAGGGCTCTGGACAAGTACAAGTGCTAAAAAAAATGCAAAGTCATTGTGTGGGATGAGTGTACTATTGTCATATAAGAGAGCTCTTGAACTGACTCTGCAAGATATTAGGGGAAACACTCTTCCAATGGGAGGGGCTGTGATAGTGCTTTCTGGTGATTTTTGTCAAACATTACCAGTTATTCCGCGATCAACACCGGCGGACGAACTAAATGCTTGCCTTAAAGCATCATACCTTTGGAGACACATTCAGAAAATGGAACTGACCACCAATATGCGCGTTCATTTACTTGGAGATTCAACCGCATACAACTTTGCTCACCAACTGTTGTGCCTTGGTGATGGCAAATTTCCTACGAATCAAACAACTAATCTGATATCGTTTCCATCGGATTTTTGCAATTTAGTCATGTCAGTTCAAGAATTACAAAACAGCGTTTTATCGAACATTCACAACAACTTTGGAAATCATAAATGACTTTGTGAGCGAGCAATTCAGGCGCCTAAAATTGAGAGCGTTAGTAATACCAATCTTCAAATACAGAATCAGCTGCCGGGCATAGTGGCAACATAAAAATCAATTGACACTGTCATAGACAGCCAGCCAGCTGTATTTTATCTGACTGAGTTCCTGAACTCATTGGAACCAACTGGAATGCCACAGCATAACTTAATTTTTAAAATCGGTGCATCAACAATATTGCTGCGAAATCTTGATCTGCCTAAATTGTGTAATGGAACCAGATTTTGTGTTAAGAACCTCATGCCAAACGTGATAGAAGCAACAATATTAACAGGTTATGCCAGGGGTGAAGAAGCATTCATTCCACACATTCCTCTGATCCCAACTGACATGCCTTTTGATTTCTAATGACTGCAATATCCTGTACGTCTTGCATTTGCAATGACAAAAAACAAGGCCCAAGGGCAGTGACTTAAGGTAGCAGGCATTAACTTAGAAAATTCATGCTTTCACACGGACAGCTATATGTTGCTTGTTCCAGGGTGGGCACACCAAGAAATTTATTCATTTTTGCCCCAGGGGGCAACACCAAGAATATTGTTTATCATAAAGCACTGGAATAATGTTGCAATAATAAATGTAGAAAATAACGTTATGTAAATATGACACGATGTAGTCAAATATATTAATTGTAACTTATATAACTTCCATGTGTGTAACTTATGTATGTAAGTTTCATAAACCGTTAGTAGATAACCCGGGCAACGCCGGGTCCTTACAGCTAGTAAAATATAAAGTATGTTAATCTTAGTGCTTGTGTATCCTCCGTTAGTACATTCTATTAAAAAAGCAGTGATTTTCCTTGACTAAAATATTTCGTTTAAATACAACAAATACATTTATAACAAAGACACTGACAAGTGTATGTTAGACAAAAAATTCACATCTGTAAACATCAACATTAATTGATGACCTACCCAACTGATTTAGTGAATTTTTGACCAGAACATTTCTTGCAAGCCATTTTGATTATAACTACTACTGCCACCACCAACACAAAGCCACCCAGAGCTGCACCAACAGCAATAATGACTGGGAGACTTTCATCAGGAATCACTGGGAAAAAAATCATGGATGGGATAAAAGTGATGAAAACTTTGAGCTGATTACTCACAATCTCTAAATGTTTTTTCAGTGTTGTTAGTGATGGTGATGCTGGCAGTGAATTTCATGGTTAGGATCACAATAATTGTTGTGATAAGTTGACAATAGTTTTTGTTATTGTTATTGTTAATCAGAATCGACCTCACTGCACTCTGGGCAAACCCATAGGTGCTCAGTCTCCCTCAGCAAATGTTGAAGAGTATGAATGATAATTGTACCTGTAGCACGCTGGCTGTACATACGACGGATGCATCCTCTCTCACGTCCATTTCTGCTAGTCCCACGTTTGATGCCAAATTCTTAACAGTCTCAGCCTTGTTGATTCAACCATTGCAGTGTCATTATCCAGCTAGCGATCATTAATTGCCCTTAGTATCTCTCCCTTATCCATGTCCAGCGTCCCCACTATGGGTGCTCTCGAGGCCAGTCTATCAGCTCTCTCATTGCCATGTACCCCTGCATGACCAGGACAGTAGATCCACACCATTTCTTGAAGACCTGAGGATTCTATTGATGTTTTCCATTCCTGCCACAGCCATCCATTCTGAACTTTCCAAAGCATGGCTTGAGAGTCTGACAATATAACTGCCCTGGTTGATGGAGTTTCAGACAGCCACCTCAGTGCTGCAGTAACTGCCTCTACCTCCATTCTCATGCTGGAGGATGTTGTCATGTAGGCTCCACTCTGTTCAGCGATGACCCTGTCCATTATTCTCACAGAGAATAGTAATAATGAACAACAGGAGGACAGACATACACGGCCTGAAAACCCTCACTGGGTAAGGACTAGAACCTGACAAAATTTCTTAATTTTTGTCAATTTAAAGTAGATTCCACCAGAGCTAGATTGAACCAGAGCTGTGGCACTGTACAAAGGATGGCCGCTGACTGAACAAAGTAGAAGCAGTTTGTTGCTACCCTACAAGATGCCACCAGGCATGATGGCCACTGACTGCTTTGACAGTCGGTGGCTAAGGATCAAAGAAGAAAGTAGATTGCCTACTTCTGGGATTTTCTAACTCAAAGAGATTATTGAGGACCTAGAATAACTTTTATCTTCATCATTTTCCTTTGTGCTCCTTAAGGAGCAAGGAGCCACCACTGCAGTAGGTTCCTTGCAGGAAGCCTGCATCAAGCTTTCTTATGTTCGGACAACAATGGCTTATGTGGCAATTTGTTTGACATGATGAGGTTGCCAGCCCCATGCCCAACCTCCTATTAGATGCCTTGTAGGACATGCCTAAGGTGCAGTAGCCTGTTCCCCCAAGAACTACACAAGGTTAGCAAAACTTGTCACTGTATTTTAAAAAAAATCTAATTTTACACAGTACAGTTTATTTAATCTGCTTTTTGTTTTTTTTAAGGTGTGTATTACATTATTTAAAACGAAATATTTAATTACAAATAATTTAAACCAGTTAAAGGATATAACAATTAACCCGTATTTCAGCTGAGATCATAATATTAATATAAGTTGTCCACGAGGGAGTTGTTAACTATTGCGGATAAAAGTCAACTATTGCGGATAAAGGATATCCACTGTGGATAAAAGTTAACTACTGTGGATAAAGGACATTCAATGTGGATACAAGTTAACTGTTGTGGAAATTCACTGTGGATAAAAGTTAACTATTGCGGATAAAAGTAGGAACATAATTGATGAAAGAAGCAAGTGTGATGTCACATGTTCCAAATCCCCCCCCCCCTCCCCCCCATATAAGCGCCATATGTGGACAACCCCATGCACAAACACAGACTGCTATCATAAAGGTTTAGAACAAGACTATTTCTGCGTACTCTAATAACGGTTAGACTTAAGTGAAGCCTGATTATGACATTAAAAAGCACAGATTACCTCGTATACAGGTAGGGGGCAGGCTGTTCCACTCTCCATTCTCTTTGCAAGTCAGCTTGCCTGAACCATTTATACTATAACCATCATCACACTCAACTGTTGTGACACTGCCAACTTGTAATCCTGTTAGACTGCGGTTGCCGTTAGCTATTGCATCAGCACCAAGATAAGGGCATCGTACAACTGAGGAAAGACAAAAGAATAACATTATTTAGGACAACACTGTCAGAGAATATAAGTAAAAAGGAAAGATAAGAATATAAGAGGAAAGGAAACATTAAGAAATGTTAAGATTCAGTCAGTCAAAGTTTTACTTACCACTGCAACAGAAGGACAATTAAGACCCAGTACATTCAATGATGATACAACACATTTGTCCGATATGTAAACACTGAATGGACACAATTTAGTCATTCTTTCGGCAACTGTGGAAAAAAAAATGACTTTTTAAACTAGGTAAATTTCAGACTAGACCACTCCCGCCGGCATGTAAAATGACGGTGTCCCAGGGATGAAGGGTACTTTTTTCGCATTCTCAATGAAAAGTCTCGAGCTGGCTACTAAAATATTTTTGTGAAGTGCATGAGATAAGAATACGATCTTTCCTTTGTAAGGTTCATCATACCCCCTCTCTTCCCTCCCACAGCTTACAATCTCACTCTCTCTCTTTCACACACACACACACACATATATAGTAGATCTTTAGAGGGCTCATTGTTACTAAAGTAGGTCCCAAAAGCTTCTGGGTTGCAGACCCCTGCTCTAGTGCAATGCAGTGGCATGACAAGGTAATTTGCTGCCCAGTACAGAGCCTTATGATGCCACCTCTAGACACTACCCCCTTGTTTTTTGTTATTATCAAATAAACACACAAGTCCTTTAACAATCTATTACTGAAGATGCATTATTATCATAATTATAAGTAATTTAAGAAAGCAAATTATTACACACAAATGGAATCAATAACAATATTTCTGCCTTTCTTGATTTTGTGTCTGCAAAGTCATAATACAGCAGATCTCGCTCTGACAATCTAACTGTTTCTTGAACAATCATAAGTCAAGCCACTGTTAGTTGAACCCTTATTTCCTATAGGTACAATACTATAAAGTGGGGTTTCATTCCTGGAATCAAAGTTCACATCATCATCATCATGTGACGTATTCTTTCCAGAACGTTGTCTCCATTACAGCTGCTCTGAACGCATCACGATTCTGGGCAAGTCGACCTGCATCAGCCAAAGACAAGTTCAGACTCTCTGTGATGTCCTGGGTCCACCGTCGTCTAGGTCGACCCCTTCCCCTTTTTCCAGGGACCATGCCTTCCATCACTGTTTTTTCCAGACTATTATGTCTTTTTATATGACCGAAAAATTTCAGCTTCCTTATTGCGATGGTATTTAGGAGCCAATGTTCCTGTACGTTTAGTGAGTGCAGTACTTCTCTGTTGGTCTTTTTTTCTGTCCAGGGTATTCTCAACATCCTTCTGTAGCATTTCATTTCGAATGATGTAATCTTTTTTGCAACTGTTTTATTGAGTGTCCAAGTCTCGCAGCCGTATGTTGCTACTGGGAATATACATGCTCTGATCAGTTGTAACTTTGTTTCTTTGCTTGTGCCTTGCCATAGGTTTTTCATCTGTATTAGCTTATGTGAAGCAATTGCAAGTCTTCTTTTAATTTCTACTGCACAGTCGCCAGAGCTGTTAATGATTGATTCTAAGTATTCGAATTCATTGACACTTTCCAGTTCTTCGTCATCAATTTCAATTTCTGGTTTGGTCTTTACTTTGTCTGTTGTCAATACTTTGGTCTTCTTGGTGTTTAGGTATAGATCTGGGCCTCGCTGTGTTTTTTGGTGGACAGAAGTAATTGTTCAAGCCCTTTTGGCGCCTGTACTTCATTTATTTCTGTTTCTAGCTTTTGTTGCATCCTTTTCATAAAATACCAAAATTGACCACTAAAGTAAATTAAATTAAAATAAACACAAATATATGTATTTATTACAAACATTTATTATATGAAATCACTTGATACAAAGCAAATAAAAATTACATTAAAATTTCCTAAACTAGTCAATCACAAGAAGTCTTCATATAAAGATTTCTTAAAATCTTCACCACTTAGAAGGAGGGACTGAAGACAATCAGATGTGGAGAGCACTGGGTTATCGACGGCCTGATGCTTCTTAAAATAACAGTCTAGCAACTTTTGAACTGAAGATGCATTCTTCTTCTCATGAAAAAAATCTCCCGGTAGTTTCTATAGTTATTTCTTATTGCTGCAAGAACTTGAGAACTGTTTTCAAAATTTTGAGCCATTTACCCCTAAACATGTTAATGCAGATTGAATGTGCCCAAATGTCTCTGACAGTATTTGAATTGTAAATGCAGGTAGGGTGGCAGCTTCTTCAATTTTGTCTTAATGACTCCTTACTCTACTATTTCAATAAGATCCTCATTGGTAAAACGTTCTTCATGATCACTGAACAATTCAATCATGTCTTCAAGAGGAACTTCTAGATCCAGTAAATTTGGTATCTCGGCCACTGTTACAGTTGCACTTTCCACAGGATTTTCAAAACCTTCAAAATCCTAAACAAATTGTGGGCCAGTTGTTTTTTTTTTTCCAAACTTCCTTAAGGTTGGAATCGGTGACTTCATTCCAGGCATCTTTGATGACACGCAACCCAAAACCATACAAATATAAATTGGAAGGAAATATGAGAATATAAGTAAAAAGGAAAGATAAGAATATAAGAGGAAAGGAAACATTAAGAAATGTTAAGATTCAGTCAGTCAAAGTTTTACTTACCACTGCAACAGAAGGACAATTAAGACCCAGTACATTCAATCAAATAACTTGTTATGTGAATCTTTCACTTACCCTCACTGACATCCTGCTTTCTTTCCTCATATCGTTGACTAAATTTCAGAGTTGCTAGAGCGATGGCTTCATTTTCTGTGACTCTGTAGTCAAACCGGCATTGTAGATTATCCTTACATACTCTCACTGTATCATTGGGCAGTTCATGGTCTTGCACTTCATCAATAAAAACTGGTGAGTAAAAAGCCATTTCTGTTTCCTCATGACTGCTCTTGTCAAATTCTGACACTGAAGCCACTGTGAAAAAGCTGTCATTTTCTGAGACTAGCCCTGTTTTACAAATGAAAAATAAAGAGTTCTGTCACATTTTCACCCCCTGACTTCAATGGTAAACTCATTTTAAAATAAATACTGTTTACAATGAAAGTTGAGCCTGACTATAAAATAACATGAAGTTTCTTTGTGTCATTATTTACTTGAGACCTACAGAATCAACTCACATGACATGCCAAATATGTTGTGAATTTCTCTCATGGATGCATTCACTTCCAGAACTGTTCCATCTCTTGCTGTGAAATCATCCTTGCTATCTCCATTGTAGTTCCCCAGCAAGCCTTCTAGTTGACCTGGTGATCATAAGTTTTATTTGCATTGAATGTTTTCAGCAAAGAAAACCAAAAAAAAAAAAAAAACCAGCATGTCCTATGATAACAATTTCTAGGAAGACTGGTGAAGTAAGAAACTAAGGACATTATAACTTAATATTTTATAACCTTCTAAGTGTATTTCGTAAATGCCTGTACGTTACTGGAGCCTAAAAAGGGAGCAAAAGAGAGTAACACTGTTATCCACCAAATAAGCCGTGAAAGGTGACTTAAGGAGGGGTGGGTAATTAGCCAGCTACACCCCATCATGCAGAAACATCAAGCAAAAAAATAAAATAAAAAAGTTCACAAATATGAACAAGTCATACAAAGCAAGTCACTCAAATAATTCAATTCAGCCAGCCATTACCAAAAATTAGGGTGGTGATTGATTAAACAAAAAGTCTTAATCGATTAATCAAATTTATTCAATTGAAGATTAATCAATTAATTTAGAACAATTTTATAAATTATAAAAAAAAAAGTCATAGATAACATTTAAAAGAAAAATTACTTATGACTATTATTTTACTTTTTACTTTTACTAATTCTGTCTTCATTAGGTATTTTTTGATGTCATTCAAAAAAATATTTCTTCCTATCTTACTTTTTTTTTTGCATATTGGCTTTTTACCATTAAATTATTCAATAAAAATATCGCATGCATTCATTCCTGTTAACATATTTTCATAGTCTCCCAAATTGGTGCTAACTGTTCTTGTAAATTGGTGTTTTGAGAGTTTGCATAATTTTGATTATTTTTGGGTGGGTTTTAGGCTTTCAGTTTTTTTTTCCTTTTTGCCTCATGCTGCTTGATCAACAGGAAAAAGTACAATAATAATAATAATAATAGCCCCTTCAGTCATAACTGACTATGGGAATGCGCCCCTGAGGTGGCAGCCCTCAGCTGCTTATTTTCCTGGTGCTCCTTTCGACGTTTTCTCCTTACCTCTGCTTCTTGTGTGAGCCTCTCTTCGCCCAATCTGAGGTGGTGCCGTAAATAGCATCGCCACTTTGTGCGATCGGCAGCTTCATCCTCCCATGTTGCTGGATCCATGTCCAGTGCCCTCATATCTCTCTTGCACACATCTTTGAACCTCAGCTGTGGTCGCCCAACTGTTCTCTTGCCATCTGCTAATTGTCCGTAGAAGATATCTTTTGGGATGCGACCATCTTCCATGTGGCGAACATGGCCAAGCCAGCGAAGTCTGCGCTGTCTAAGCAGCGATTACATACTTTGAAGGCCAGCACGTGACAACACCTCGACATTTGTCACTTTATCTTTCCACGAGATGCCGAGGATGCGGCGTAGACACCGCAAATGGAAGGTATTGAGCCTTCTTTCTTGCTTAGCATAGGTCGTCCAGGTCTCTGCCATATAGGAGTGTGCTGGTGACGCAGGCATTATATACAGCAGCTTTGGACTTCATTGTGAGTTTAGAGTTTCCCCAAACACGCGATGTGAGGCGGGCAAAGGTAGCTGCAGCTTTGCCAATGCGGCTGTCGATTTCTGTATCCAGTGAGAGTTTGTCACTGATGGTAGACCCTAGGTATGTGAAGTGGTGCACCACTGCCAATTCATAGTTATCGATAGTGATAACTGGTGCAGCACCCACATCCTGACTCAGCACATTCGTTTTCTTTAGACTTATTGTGAGGCCAAAGTCCTTGCATGCTTTAGTGAAGCGATTCATCAAGCTCTGAAGCTCCTGTTGACTTTGAGTGACGACTAAAAAGTACAGCAAACTCTGGAAAGCAACAAGCTGAGAGAAGAAAAAAAAGAAGAGGATGGGACACTGAAAAGTCATTTGCTATATTTAAATGTATTTTTTTTCCTCACTTGTATCGATTGGATATACAAGAAATTCATGACAAAACAAGGGGCAATAATGTCATTTGACAGACAAGTTTTATTTTTTACTCCAGAAACATTAAGTTAAAAATGGCCATTAAACTGACATTACCAGGGACAACAAAAACTGATGCCTGCAACAAAATCATGTGTTGAACAGATGGATCTCATGCAAAGTTGTAATGTTAATGTGACATGAATTTAATCAAATGGCTGTTAATTTTCTTCATTCTGATATTTTCATTTATATAAATTAGTTGGATAGGAGTTCAGAAATAACAATTAAAAAAAAAAAAAAGGAAGTGAAGTCACTTCAATCACCTTGTTGAATACAGATGAACATCTTCAGTTAAAGAAGTTCATTTGAAACTTCTTCTTCCTCCATCTTCCTTGTTCACCCTCAGACTTCCACATTAATGACTCTAATAAAGGCATTAGTTAGCTCAAGGTTCCTGGCTTCTCCAAAAAGTTTTTTGTTGAGAGAAGTGGGTTGTTCCCATTTGCGACTCTGTTCACTGATGTATGTTGGGCAGAACTGCAGCAGATGTTTGGCTGTCATGGGGCTGGTGCCACAGGTGCAGAGATCTGTTGTACCAATCCTGTACTTGTGGTATAGATGGTACCTCAACCTGTTGTGTCCAGTCTGTAAGCGGAAAATGATGACCTGGTCTCGCCTAGATAGCTGGTGATAGGCATCATTTTTTATATGGCCTGGGTGCTCTTTTTCCCATTTGGACTTGAATGTGGCTTTTATGGTTGTTTTAGCCATTTCATAAGTTGTCCCTATATCATTTTGTTGTAGTGCTTCCCCTTCTTTAGCAAGTCTGTCTGCCTCTTTGTTACCTGAAATGTTGCAATGGGCTGGTATCCACTGTGCACTTGTTGAAGCATTTGGCCAGGCTTTCAAGAGAGTTTATCAGATCTTTCAATCCTTTAGCATGGTGGCCCTTCAGGGCTGTCATTACTGACGAGGCATCTGTAAAGATCACTATCTGTTTTTCTGCATGGGCTTTGTACTCACTAAGAGTTTCTGCTGCCTGTTTCAGGTCTTCTGCTTCAGCATTGAAGTTACTGCAGTATTTGCCAGTGGCAAATGTCAAGAGTGGATTCTATTCTTTAATTTAATGAGGATGCCATCCCTCCCCCTTTCTCAAATGAATTTTTTCCTGAGCCACCAGTGTATGCATGTGTCTAGAGCTTTGCTGGAAATGTTTTGTCTGTATACTTGATTGCTATATGCTTTCTTTGTGTTTCGTTTAATTTCAATGTCTGGAATGTCAGTTATTAGCTCAGGAAAGCATCTTCTTTTTCATAGTGGAATAATTGTGCTTGCTGGTATTTTAATTATTTTTGTTGGCTCAGGCAAAAGAAAAAATTAGCAAAGATACCATGCTAACAAATTCAATCGCAAAGAAAATATCAGCAATCACTTTAAAAAGATACTAAAAAATAAAAAACAGAGGTTTCACTCACCCTTCAGCTGAGTACCAGCCATCACCATGATGTTCAGCATGTCCTCTGTGGCTTGTACTAACACTGACAGGCCAATATCTACCATTACTACTGTCAGCTCTACAGTTCCATTTTGAGAGTCATCTGACTGAACTGTCATTTCTGAAAAGCGGTATACCTCTGTAGACACTATTGTTTACCAAAAAGAGAGAGAGAGAGAGAGAGAGAGAGAGAGAGAGAGAGAGAGAGAGAGAGAGAGAGAGAGAGAGAGAGGGAGGGAGGGAGAGAGAGAGAGAGAGAGAGAGAGAGAGAGAGAGAGAGAGAGAGAGAGAGAGAGAGAGAGAGAGAGAGAGAGAGAGAGAGAGAGAGAGAGAGAGAGAGAGAGAGAGAGAGAGAGAGAGCCAGAAAAGGACAACAAAATTTGTATGGACCACATTCACTGTTGTTACCAAATGCACTAAAAATGCATGAAATAAATGTTCCATTCATTCTACTGCATAGAATAAAACTGGATGGCCTATTTGCCATTAATCAGTAATTCATCAAATCCTTCACAAAACAAATCAATTTGTAAACGATATGAAGCATTACTGATTAATAACTGGCTACCTAATGTAAAGCTCCCAAAAAAGTTGGTCAGCTATGGAAATAAAGAGCTCGACCTGCACAGTGGTCGGTGACTTCAACTGCCACTTGGAAAGATGGGGATCGGTACAAATAGTAGAGAAGTGGAAGTGAGATAGACACATATCTTCACCTTATCAACAGGCAAAATGATAAACCCAGTTTTTACTCAAGAAGATGGCACACTTCTTCCACTCCAGATCTAGCTTTTGCCACAAGGGTCATTGTTTACAAAATGGACAGACAGGTACTTCACCAGCTAGCAGGTAGCGACCAGACCAATAAAGCTGGTAGTAAATATGGAGTACGTTCCCCAGGAGGTAAAACCATTGCCCTGATGGAATTACAAAAGAACTGACTGGGATAGTTTTGCAGTGCTGACAGACAGGTTTTGAGAGACCACCAACACATGAAACAACAGTATGAAAACTATGATTGAAAGCTTTAATAGAGCACTACTTCAAGCAGCCACTGAGACCATTCTCAGAGGAGCAAGAAAGAACTACAAACCATACTGGACTGAAGAACTGCAAAAGCCTGAAGATGAGGTAACAGAAGCCAGAAACATGACAGAGACAGAACAAATAACTGAAGCAAACATCCTGCTCAACACCGCCACTACAAAATACATTAGAACATTAAATCAAACAGCTAGAGACTGCTGGAAGCAAACAACATAAAATCTCAACCTAGATAAAGAAGGGAACAAACTGTGGAAACTAGTTAGAGCTTTGAACAATGAAGAACCTTATAACAATCATATCACAATCAAACAAGGTGACCATATGCTCTCAGGAAATAAAGCTGCAAATGCACTCATGGAACACTATGCTAGTGCAAACCACACTGATGTCTGGATAGACAGGAAAAAGGCCATCACCGATGAACAAAGGGGTCATGACAACAAAAGGCTTGCAACAGAAGAGCAAATGATGGCAAAGTTAACAATGGAAGGAAATAGAAGAGGCAATGAGGTTTCTATAGAAAAAGAAGTCACCTGGAAAAGATGGGATAACAAATGAAATGCTAACAGGCCTAGGCACAAAGGCAAATAAGAAGCTTCTGGTCATCCTAAACTGCAGCAGGAAAAGAGGAATAGTGCCACAGGCATGGAATGACGACATACTGATTATAATACCAAAGAAAGAAAAAGATCTAACAGAACCTAATGGCTCCAGACCTTTCAGTCTATTTAGTTGTGTAGGAAAATTGATGGAGCGCATAATTAATACCTGACAGATGTGGCATTTGGAAGAAAAACACCTCTAAGCCCCACTGCAAGCAGGATTAAAAAAACAGATCTACTACAGATCAGATCAGACATATATATATATATATAGCTCAGAAAATTTAGGATGCCTTCCAAGAGAAAAAGCACGATTTGGTGGTTTGGGTGGACGTAGAAAAAGTATTTGACAAAGAGTGGAAAGAGGGACTGAAAGTCAAGCTGCAAAGAAGTGAAGTTTGTGGGAGAATATACAAATGGATCAGCCACTATCTTGAGAAAAGAACTGCCAGAGTACAAATACAAAGACAGACTAGTAGGAAGATGATATTGGAGCAAGGTGTTCCCCAAGGGGGAGTCCTGTCACCCGTGGTGTTCCTTGCATACAAAAATAACATATCAGAGAATATTCCAAGAAAAACCCACAATGTCTCCTTTGCCGACGATTTAGCCCTGTGGAATATATCACTACAGCAAGCATTTGGTTGCAAGAAAGCCCTAACATCATTGGAGGAGTGGACCAGTGATGATAAAGTGGCTAGTGATGATAAATCAAGGGAAAACAAGAAACACAGTGTTTTTCCTCTCAAATAAACCACAGAGCTCCAAATTAGTGTGAAATGGGAAAAATCTACATCTGGATGAAAACTGGAACAACCTTTGATCGCTGCTTGACTTGGAAAACCCAGATTGAAAGAAACAGGACAAGAGCAAGGCAGAGAATGACAATCATGAAAAACTTGCTGGCAAAGGTTGGGGAGTGGACGAGAGAGTACTAAATGCTCATGGTTTTCTTCTTTACACTTCTTCTCACCCTCTCAGCTGTAAAAATTCCATTCCCTTTTCTCAACTTCTACGCTTACGTCGGATATGTCACGATGAAGACGATTTCAATAAACAAGCTCAAGAAATGCTCGAGTTTTTTCGCCAATGTCATTATCCTGAAAGAGTATTATCTGATGCTCTTAATCGCATAAGACACGTTACTCGTCAGATAGCACTTACTGCCAAACCTACTACTACATCTGACAGACTCAAACTTGTCTTAACTTTCCACCCCCACTGTTTGGCGGTGAAAAAAATTATGTTTCATCATCTGCATATTCTCCACTTTGATCCTGATACCAGAGAGTTGTTTCGTGATACCCCTTTGGTGGCATATCGTAGGGAATAGGAATTTTAGGGATATTCTTGTACACAGTCGCTTGAGACACAATAGCCCTTCACACTTTGGTACTAAACTGTGCCAATGCCGTATATGTAAGAGCTGTCCATTTGTACTCCAAACTCAGTCAGTTACTTTTCCGAAAGGCAAATTTGTTATTAGAGAGTCTTTCACGTGCGAATCCAGAAACCTGATTTATGCTATCATCTGCAAGAGGTGTGGCATTACTTATATTGGTGAAACGGGCAGACGTTTGGCAGGCAGGTTTCGTGAGCACTTAAATGACATTTATCATGGCAAACCTACACTGGTGGCTCTTCATTTCAATAGGCCTGACCATTCAGGTAATTCAGATAAAAATGTTACTGCCCTCCTTTCTTGCATGGGTTATGATCTCACTCGCTTTTCCTTGGAGAATCGCCTCATTTTTCAAATGGGCAGTCTATCTCCCAAGGGCCTTAATGTCCTGCATCATTTTGCCTAAATTCTGGTCTCTTTTTCATACTTCTTTATTTCTTCTGCTGTCGTTTTTCCAATCTATCTTTTTATGTTTTTGTTTTGTTTCGTATCCTTTTTATTTGTCGCTATCTTATACGTAACTTCCTAGACGCTATCGGACAAGCCATCCTAGTGTATTATTCTAAGAATATAGCTAAGTGACTTTGTTCTTGTGTTAATAGTTTTGTTCATTATCTTTTTACGTTTCGTTGATTATTTACTTTCTTGTTTAGATATTTCTTTCAGGTTTTATGATCTTCTTGCATTAGTATTGTCCTTTTTTCGCTCATCATCGTTGTTGTTTACTTTTTCCATCTGCTTGTATCACTCATTTGGTGTATCATCGTATGTTTTTGTAGTACCTATATGTAATTCTTGTCCTCGTCATCTGTTTGTAACTGTGGCTGACGAAGGGTAAAACCTGAAACGTCCCGCGTTTCCTGTGTACCTTAACTTGTACAACTTATTTCATACCATTCTATTTTTTTAAATTTATATATTTGTTTCCTTACCAGTTTTACAGCAGCCTCATTATTTATTGTCAAGTACTAAAGAAGCTATACACTGTGCAAGTGAGACCAGTCGTAGAATATGGCATTGCAGCATGGTCAACAGCAGCTAAGTCAAACTTTGATAAAATAAACAGAATCCTAAACCAAGCAATGAGAATCATAATGGGAGAGGGGGGTGGGGGGGGGGGGGGGGGGGGGGGCATGAAGTCCCGAAGAGAGGCAGCTGGGAAACTTTTTCAGGTCATAAATCGAGGATTCCTCAGCAAAAGAGAAATTGGCAAGAAGACGAAGATGGCTGTAAACCACTCCACCAGTGTTCCAGTCTTGACATATGGATGCAAGTCATGGGAAATGACCACAACCCATAAAAGCCAGCTCCAAACCTCAGAAATGCGGTATCTGAGGAAGGTTGTTGAAGTAACAAGAAGAGACATGGTCTGCAACCAGATGATACATCATTATCATCAGCTGCCATTTACACAACGATGGTTGGCTGTAATGGATCTCCAACGTCTTCTGTCTCTTGTCTTGGTGATGCACTCTGATAGACTCTTTCCTGTCCATCTCTTGATGTTATCTTCCCACTTATAGTGCTGTCTTCCCCTTGCACGTTTGCCTTCACCTCTCCCTTCTATTATGGTCTTCTGCAAGGTGTTATGCCTTTTTATGTGGCCAAAGTATTTTAGCTGCCGAACTTTGATCTACCTCATTAGTTCTCTTTTCATACCTAGATTTTCTAGGACCTCCTTATTTGTTTTCTTCTCTTTCCATGAGATTCGCCCCATTCTTCTATATATCCACATTTCAAGAGCCTCAATTCTTTCTTCCAAATGCTTATTCATCGTCTATGTTTCTGCACCATACAGAAATGCAGAATATATATAACACTTTATGATTCTCAGTTTTAATTTGTGAGATAACTGTTTAGATGTCAGTATATGTTTCATGTTGTTGAATGTAGCTTTGGCCATTCCTATTCTTTTCTTGATTTCTGTTTCACATCTGCCATCTTCTGTTATTATATGACCAAGATATACATAGCTCTTGACTTGTTCCAGGATTTTCCCATTTACGCTTATCTTTAATGTGGGTTTGTTGTCGGTTTTGCTAATTATCATAGTTTTTGTTTTCTTAATATTAATGTCGAGTCCATATTCATGACTTATACTGTTCACTCGCTTCACTAGTTCTTGTAACTCCTGTTCGCTTTAGCTAACAACATGGTATCATCTGCATATCTAAGGTTGTTTATTGACCTTCCACTGATGTTCAGTCCTGGTATTTCCTGTAACTGTTTGAAAATTTTTTCGGTGTATAGATTAAATAGGCATGGGGACAGCACACAACCTTGTCTGACACCTCTTTTTATGTCTATGTATGGTGAATAATTCCTTCCAGATCTTACTGTGGCAGTTTGCTCACAATAAAGGTTACTGAGTATTCTTATATCTTTTCCATCAATACCTATGTCTTTGAGGCATTCAATTATTTTCTCATGATGGACTCTGTCAAAAGCCTTCTTATAGTCAATGAAGCACATGTATATACTTTTTTGGACCTCTGTATATTTTTCTGCTAATATTCTTAGGCAAAATATTGCCTCTCTTGTTCCACTGTTTCGTCTAAAACCAAACTGTTCTTCTTGGATTTCGCTGTCTACCTTACTTTTTATTCTTTCCTGTATGATTTTGAGCAGTATCTTAATTGCATGACTCATCAGGCTGATTGTTCTGAAGTCTGAACATTCTGTTGCATTAGGTTTTTTGGGCAATGTTATAAAAACTGATATCTTGTCGTGTGGTATATATCCTGTATTGTATATATCGTTGCACAGATCAGTGATTGTATCTATACCAAAGCTCTCCAGGGCTTCTATCATTTCAATTTTTATGTATCAATCTCAGACTGATTTTCCTTTTTGTATCATATGTATGGCATTCTCTACTTCTGATCTGAGAATGTTTGGGCCTTCATTAGAATCTGGTGATGGTTTTTTACCTCTGTTGTCCTCGAATAGTTCTTTTACGTATTCTGCCCATCTGTTTGATATGTCTTTCTCATCAAGTAATATTACACCATTTTTGTTCTTGATACAGCTTCCTCCTTGTGAAAACCGCGACCTATTTGATAATTTCTTTATTTCTTCATGCATATCTCTTGTCATGTGCTTTGCTTCCAAGTCTTCTATTTCCTTGCATTTGGTTTCTATCCACCATTCTTTTGCTTGTCTACACATAGTACGTATCTCATTGTCTATTGTTTTATATTCTGGAGTGTTTTTTGCTTTCTTTCTTTCTGCTATTTTACTCAAGATGTCATCTGTCATCCAAATTTGATTTTTCTTAGGCTCCTTTTTAGGTAAATTTGCATTTGCTGATTGTATGCTTGTTTTTAAGCATTCCCATTTTGTGGTTACTTTTTCTTCTGGGTTTTCTCTTCTATACTGCTCCATGCTTTCTGATGATACATCAGGGCCTCAAAACCCAGCCCTTACAGACCCAATTAAGATGTATGCAGAATTGAAGAAAGTCAGCTACCATGACAAATATGGGAAACTAAGACCCAGGGATCGAGACCTCCAGGATGGCCCAGAGTTCGCTGAGAGGACAACATTAGACAATCCCTGAAGGACCGAGGATTAGATTGGAACCAGACCAAAAGAAAGACAGCCAATCGGATAGTATGGCATTCTTTCTGGCAAACCTCTACACCTCAGGATAGAAGAGGACTGACTAAGTAGTAGTTGTAGTAGGGGCATGAAGTCAACACCCATTGAAGAGTTGGAAAAGATTACATACCTCCTGCCAATGGAGTTTAGAAGAAATAGCAGAGCCCAGCAAAAAGCTGAGAAATTCAGGAAGCTGATAGACCACCCAATGTACCAGAGACTGGACTTGGAAGGGGAAGACTGATGGAAAGCAATTTTGTAGAAACAATCAAAACAAAGATAAGACCCCATCAACGCAATATCAACAGCTAACCCCACCTACACAGCACACAAGCTACCATTTAGGAAACAACAGCGCTTCCCTGAAATGATAGAAAACTTTCCAGGTATTGAGAGGAAGAACAGCCAGAATGAAACAGAAAGAAGTCCTAACCACAAAATACATAGAGAAACATTACCCAAGAAACACCTGGATCCATGCATGCACAGAAGGATCAGCAACAAATGCAACAGAAGAGGGAGGTGGAGCAGTTTTCTGAGCTTAAGCAATGGCACACAAAAAAACTGTCAGTCGCAACAGGAAAATTCTCAAGTAACTTCAGAGCAGAGGCAGAGGCCTTTAAAAACTGCAACAGAAGTCCTAATGACAGAAGAAAGCTCAGAGAGAGAAGCAGCTCTCTATATAGATGTGCTGACAGTAACTGCAACACTGAAGAATAAGAATAATCTGCATGCAAAGTTTTAGTTCTCTACGATGAGTGGAACATACAAATTTTGAGTGTCAAAGATTTGAAATATGACAAATATACACAGCTCAGGTAATCTTAAATAAAAGTGGTTAAAAATCGAAGCAAAATATGGACATAATGTTTACGAGAAGAGAAGAAGACAGATGATCAGGTGCTGAAGTAAAACACTGCTATTTATACCTGACAGTTGTGAGGTAGTTGTGCTTAAGGAAAATAGTTCAGAATCTTTATAAACTGAAACTAATTCCTGTTCTCCAGGCATCCTTAGACGTATTTCCAATAGTGAAGAAGTGTTACTGGCCTTCATTGCTATCGCGGAAAACACAGTTGCATTCTGTGGCTGATCTAGAAGCATATTTGGGAAAAAAAAAAAAAGAAGGCTCATAAATTTGCAGTCTACTGTCACTAGAACACTAAGGAACAAAGGTTAAGGTACATTAGCTTATTCTACCATCTAGAATGTATCAATTTTTACTTCATTTATACATTCCATACAACCTTTGTTAATAAATTCTCAGACAGCCATCTTTAAGGCAGCAGTAACTGCCTCAACCTCCATTCTTTATTAACAAAGGCAGTTATTGTATCAGACTCACAATCCATGCTTCGAAAGGTCCAAAATGGTTGGCTTCGACATGAATAGAAAACCTCCATAGAAGCATCGAATCTTCAAGAACTGATATGGATCTACTGTCCTGGTCATGCCGGAGTACGTGGCAATGAAAGAGCTGACAGACTAGCTTCAAGAACACCCATAAAAGGTGCATTGGCCATAGATAAGGAAGAAATACTGAGGGCAATTTATGTTCATCTATTAGAGAATGACAATGCAATCGATGAATCATCAAGGCTACGACTGCTGGAATTCGACATCAAACGTAAGACCAGCAGGGATGGACGTATGAGAGGACGCATCCGCTGTGTATACAACCAGTGCGCAACAGGAACAATTAGCATTGATACCCTTCGACATTTGCTGAGGGAGACTGAGCAACTATGGGTTTGCCTAGAGTGCAATGATGTCGATTCTGATTAACATTAACATTCCATACAGCCTAACTCTCTGTTCCAGAAATTTTTATTTTTGATGTTTTACTGTGCTGTGTTTGCATGTAGGAGTTATATTTGAACAGTTTTAAAAGACTTGAACAAGCCTAAAATACAACTTTGTGAAAAGTGACTGCATAAAACCAGAAATTTAATGACAACTCAGTGCTGTTGCACAATGGCTGACCAGCAATAATGAAAACTGAAAATCAGCTGAACTATTAATTTTCACAGCCTTCTTACAGGCATACAGACAGCCTAAAGATTTCGAAAAGGAAATTGTGAGAAACTGTAAATTCTCGTCACTGAACATGTAAATCAGAAATGTAAAAAATGTCATCACTCTTCACCTTCCGAAGGAGGACAGACCTTCAGCTAATTCACACACAGTCTTCTTCCTATTCTGTGCCATCCATTCAAGGTCTGTCCCATTCTTCTTTAGTTATTTTATGTCTGTCTCCAGTTCCCTTCCCCCATGTGTTTTTCAGTTTTCTTTTAACTCTCCTACCCTGGGGGGGGGGGGGGCGCGTAGAATAACTCCTGACTTGTGATGCTATTAACAGGTTTCCTCAATGTGCGTCCTATCCAACATCAGCGCCTACCAATTCTCAATCTCACAGCACAAACAGAAAATTAGACACAGACAGGTATCAGCTTTATGGGACACAACAAAAGAAACAGAACGTATCCAAAAAATTCCTGCATCAATTGACCCATATAATAACAAATAAAATGAAGCAGCTAACTTAAAAAAAAAACCAAAAAATTCAACATTTGGTAAGACTAAATGATAAAAGAAAAAGGAGTAGCAAATAAAAATGTTTACTGGCAGCAGCAGCAGTCATATATCCATACATACATAATTAAATCAAACTAAATGGGAAGAATAATGTATGGAAAGGGACAGACAAAATGTGATGTCAGTGAAAGGTGGCAAGAAAATCTGGACAAGGCACAGGTGTTGATCAGATGTATAGTAAGGAGGACAGATTGAGCGACAGAGAATGAGAGGATGGGAACTAACATGAACAAAAACAAGATATAATTTGGAAGGAGAGAACGATGAAGGAGATAGAAGAAGAACCAGCTAAAGTTAAGAGGTACAGCGAGCTAATTTTTAAAGGATGTACAGATAGAATTTGAGAATGGCAGATAATTAGACAGACAGGAGCTATGTTAACCTACTTTTATTATTTTTGACAGGCACCGCCCTGACCTGAACTGTAGTCTGCATGTCCTTAACCCTGAGTAAAATGTATTCACCAACACCATTGAAAGTATAGGCACAGTCATCCAGTGTCATGATATGTGGATCACCTGCTGCTTGAGCTGAGTATAACAGACAAATTATCCATTAGAAAGATTACTAGTAGAATTCTTAATAATCAAGATGAGCGGAATATTTGTTACAAAATGTGACAGTAGAATTCTTAATAACAAAGATGAGCACAATATTTAATAAAAAGATGACTAGTAGAATTCTTAATAACAAAGATGAGCAGAATATTTGTTACAAAAGATGAGTTAAAAACTTATTACAAAAATGAGCAGCATATTTATTACATAGATGAATATGTCTTGGTTACCAAGAAGTTACTGCATCTTTACTCTTTAAGTAATCATGTGGTGAGAGATACTGAACATCCAGTGAATCTGTATATAAACAGCTGCATTTAAAACACAGTATGCTGCATCACTATATTCTATATAACATGCATTAGGGTATTTTTGTTGCGCAATGTTAACGATCTACAGCTCTGTACAACTCATTACTGATGCAATGGTGGCAGATAGCAATCTGTCTTTATTTACTGCCACATAAAGTTGTCTGGTGCAGTAAGGTTACAGCAGTACTTTATTCCATTGTTAACAGAATACAGTAATTAAATGGACCAATGCATGATCTTTCAGACACCCACACTGCTTGCTAGTAATCGCTCTTTAACTGACCATGTCCCCATAGTGGGCACAGCCACAACATAAATGTTGTATGAGGCAGTCACTGTACTCTGGATATGTACTTATATGGGAAAGACAAAACACAATTGAACATGTACTTAGGGGTTGTCCATATATGACGCCACACAATTTTTGCCATTTTTTAAAACATCACTTGTAGAAAAAAAAAATGCATTCTTTATAGGGCCCGGGTAAAACTGAGAAAAATTGCCTGGGATAGAAATAGTTAACTGACAAAAGAGAAGTCAAATAAATGATTTGTCAAGATTTGCTTAAAGCATACAGACATATTAAAGCATACAGACACATTAAAGCATTCAGACACATTAAAGCATACAGACACATTAAAGCATACAGACACATTAAAGCATACAGACACATTAAAGCATACAGACACATTAAAGCATACAGACACATTAAAGCATACAGACACATTAAAGCATACAGACACATTAAAGCATACAGACATATTAAAGCATACAGACATATTAAAGCATACAGCCATATTAAAGCATACAGACATATTAAAGCATACAGACATATTAAAGCATCATGTAGTTCCTGGGGGTCTCTGAGGAGGTCAAGAAAGAATAGAACTACTGCACTCTCAGGCATGTTGTACGAGGTGACTAATACGAGGTTGTGTATGAGGCAGGCAACCTCATCAGGTCAAACATATAGCTACAGATACCACAGCTGCAAGAGTTTTGTGCAGACTTCCTGCAAGAGGACCAGCTACAGTGGTGGTTCCATAAGGAGTACAACAGAAAATAATGATTACATTTGAAAAGAGAAACAATACAAGATACTGAGACTATTTCTCCGAGTGCCAACTCATTTTAAAACACAAATAATTAAGCATAAATGACACACAATTTAAATGGATGATTACCTGCAGCAGGAGGCTGGTATCCACGACAATCAACTGGTTGTCTAATCTTGAGAAACTGCTCACATAGTGTTTTATTTGTACTTAACTGACAACAGTGTAAGTAAGGAGTTATCTCTTCTTCCATGTAAGTGAAATAGGGAACAATATTGGGGCCACTCTGGCGAAAATGGTAGCGCTCCATTGTTCCTCCGCCGTGACCTTCCAGTGCAATCAATAATTCCCCAGTATTCTTGTTGTAACAGCATACAAAAGTTCCATCTTCTTCACTGCAACATATATTAGTAAGTGACAGTACTCTTAACATCAGGTTTTAGAAAAAATGTTTAAATGGATGATGTGGTGTCCAAGGAGTCTCATCTTTCTTAAAAAAGCAGCACATAACAAAAATATAATGATGAGAAGGTACAGAATCGTACACATATCTTGGCAGCAATATAGACAAAGCTGGAGGGACAGACAATGATATCAAAATAAGAATACAAAAAGCATTGGAAAATATATGGAGATCAAGGGAAATCAGGTCCAACACAAAAATTAGAATCTTCAACTCAAATGTCAAGTCAGTCCTATTGTATGGCTCTGAGACATGAAGAACAAGAACAACAACAACAACAAAAAACAAATACAACCAAAAAGCTACAGACTTTCATAAATGGGTGCTTGTATAGAATAGAAGGATTAAAATGGTATGACAAGGTTACCAATGTGGAACTGATGACAAGAACCAGTGGAACAAGAGATGAGAAGATGATGGCGATGGATAGGACACACACTGAGGAAACCTGTTCATAACATTTCAAGGCAGTCCTGGAACCCTAGGGCAAGACATGCAGAGGTAGACCAAGAAGCACATGAAGAAGAGAGCTGGAAACAGAGGTGAAAATTATGAGGAGAACATGGAAAGAACTTGAGATGATGGCATGTGACAGGAGGACTTAGCATGTGTTTGTTCCTTGTGTAGCTGAGTGTAATAATGATGACCCACAAAACATTGGCATTACAAAACAAAACAAAAAAATAAATAAAACTGTCATTTTTTCTGGATTGGATTTCATCATGTATCATGATAACAGAGGAAAAATATAAGTCTCAAATTCTCTCTCAGCTTTTTTCAATGCATGTATCAAATAAAAAAAGGATCCCGTTACACGCGCATTGAGGCATATTGGGAATAAGGTGTTAGGCCCATATTTTCTTGACCATCAGCACACTAGGGGTGATGAGGTCAGCATCACGCCGGCCATCTTAACCTTCCCAGAGTTACTCTGGTACCAAATTCATGAGGCTAGGTCAACCCCGGAGACGTTTGCGGTCTAAAAAATCTCACCTCAACTGGGGATCAAACCATGGACCATCAAGGTAGGAAGCCTGTGCAATATCAGTCTAAAGTGGACTAAATATCTTTTAGCTGAATGATTACATTCTCTGTAGTAAATTTTATGACATGTAATGTGAAGCCTCAGTGTTAAATTTCTTTTTCTGTTGTATACCTAGCGCTGAAATAAACTTATTTTGAATTAAATTATTACCAATGTGTATTATCATGAAATACAATCTACTAAATAACTAAGATTAAAAACAAATCTCTCACAGCCAGGTCCAACTAAAACGTGTCAGGTCCCTCCTGTCCTATACCATTTGTTTGAGGTGTTTCTTTGTTTTCTTTATCGGTTTTATGTCTTTCTTCAATTTTCATCTCCATGTTTTTTTTTGGCCGGGAGGGGGGTGGGTGGTGGTGTGTGTGTCTCTTCTTCTCTCCCCCCCCCCCCCCCCCTCCTTTTCTCTTACCCTCAGGAATCTATAACAGGAACTGCCTTGCAATGCTATCAAAATAGATTTTCTTGATGTGTATCCTATCCAGCGCTAGCATCTTCTCCTCACCTCCTGTCCCACTGGTGTTTGTCTGGTTCTTTCAGTTCCACTTTGGTGATCTTGTCAGACCATTTCAATCCTGTTAGCAGCAATTTATGAAAGTCAAGTAACTAATGTAGTACAGTAAATTTACTTTTCACTTCAAGGATTATAAGTTGTCAATAACAGGGCATACCTTATCTGATTCGGCATTATGCACTGGCTTGCCGACTCTGACCTGTACTTGCAGCTTGATAACCAGTCTGAGTTTCTAGTACAAAATGGATCCTGAGTGTATTGTGCAGTGTCCCCCTCTGCCTGTCTCAAGGTACATGGACAGTGACCAGGGACATACAAAGGCTTCAGTTTAGACTGCTCTGAAAGCCAGCTTGAGCACAGTGAATGTGAACTAAACACATCTGGGTATCTGACAGGAAATACATCAGAGTAGATGGAAGGTCCAGCTAAGCTGTAATAAAGGAACAAAATCAGATACATCAGTGGATGTGCTGCATGATCTTCTCCAGCTAAGGTAATTAATACAATTCCAAATGTTTTCGTGTCTCATTTTTGTCTCAGAGGAAGGCCTCATGCTGAACATTATCATTCTGTTCTTGTGATTCTGTAAAATTATGTCCTTCTATGTGGCTGAATATTTATCTTTATTATAGTTTTTATACAGCTATCTTATTCCATGCACATGAAAATATGACATGAAGTAACTTGTTGATAAGAGTACCATTAAAAAAAAAATTTCCACCAATAACACCCATACATTTTTATTACACCCATTTGATCAAATGTTTAAAATACAGCCAACATAAAAATATTGTTTGAAGCACATATGGCACAAACTGAAAGAATTTATCAAACAAAACGCATCTAAGCTGTAAAATCCTAGAAAATAAGCATAATAAAAATACATATTGGAAAACTGGGGCTGATTCTAAAATAAACTTATGAAATAAGATACCATTACTAAAAACATAAAAGTACTAGGAGGTAAACTTTGGAAAGACCTCATTGGAAGAGCAAGGAACATATTCATTGCACAGGTCTGTAGACAAGTTTTAGTTTAGACATAAATAAACTGTAAAAACAGCTGAAACAAAAGATGACAGAAACACAAACAAAAGTGTCACTAAATTAGAACAGCTACTACAGCACCACATTACTGAGTCAGTCTTAGAGAAACACACATACTTGCCTTATAATGGTTACAGGTAAAATGTTTGTACAATATGTGCTTAGATTTGGTACATTACAGAACATAATAAAAACTGCAACAACACCATTTGGTTTCTGTAGGTACAGTCCAATATCACTAAACAATAACATGTCTGCATTGCATCAGATGATCACAAGAATTAATATACACAGATCTATGAAGGAGAGATTGATTATACCTGTTCATCTAAAAATTTAAAGACAGAAATGATGACAGGACAGTGTCAGGAAACCATGAACTAGTATTTCGGGCATTATCTTAACTGGAACCCACAAGACAGAAGAACAGTGAGGAGCTAAGAATGGTTGAAGCGAAAGCAGCCACTCCATTTTGAAATGAGATGAAGAAAATGTCCCAAAATAGATTTACGTTCCATGGGGAATGAACAGGATGGATGATAATGATGACAACGATCACAAATTACTTTAATTAAACTGTCACTTGCTTCTATCTTGTTTTATTTGTCAAAGAAAATGCAAAATTTAGTATAAGAGTTTTAAACTGACTTCTCAAATGAAATGAGAAATGTAGGTCAATAATTTACAACAAGCTCCATGCAGTTCCCGGGGGTCTCAGAGGTAATGAAGAAAGAATAGGAATACTGCCCCTTCAGGCACATCTTAACAGGTGACTAATACGTGGTTGTGCATGGGACTGACATCATCATCATCATGTGAAATCAATTGCTACAGAAACCACAGCTGCGTAGGTTTTCCTATGAGGGCCATATGAGGACAGTGATGGTGCCATTAGGAGCGGGGAAAAAAAAAGAGATAAGGAAAAACTTCAAATAAAATAATTGTCTGCCACAACTATTGCTAAACTTAAATTTTAGTATGTAATAAGTGAATAAACCTCAAACATACTGGTGCAACAGTTTTAAATCACTGACAGAATAGAAAAAAAAAGGATATCTGCAAAAGCTGTAAACATGTTCAAATAAACAAGTGCTATAACAGTGATATACTTCCAACTAAACTGCTACAAAAGCAAAATATTCTTCAAATACATACCTGCTACAATTGTTGGGAAATGCTGTCACTCTGACAACAGCAGTTTTTGCACCAAAGAAATCTTTGGGCAGATCAATTTTATATTTCCTTGAATCTTGTTTCTCATACATCACATTGGACATCACATACAGACTGGAAATTCCATTCTCCATCTTCAATTACAGTTTAAGAATTGAAAAAAGATCATGTAAACAAAGTTTCAAGTCATATGAAAACTTCAGTGTGTTTAAAAAAAAAATGAAGTGCACTGGGAAAAAGCCAAAGATGATTAGCCTGATAAGAACAAAGCCTGGGAAATATATATGAGCTCTTACGTGTTAATTAACTTTGGCATTTTTTCCATACTTTTTTTCAATATGGTTTTAAAAGGTAAAGGTAGTCCCATAGCAGATACTCCCGTAGAGGAGTGAAATGTTAGAGACTTCACCATAATAGGTCCAGCATCGAGAGGTGGTGTGACCAGTTCCCTTCCTCACTGCCTTTTCCTTCTCTAGCTCAAGGAGCAGAGTCAGGTACTCATTTACAGCTGGGTAGACTGAAGCATGTCGGTACTGTGATTTGAACTCAGCACCTTTGCCGAGAGAGGCCAGCAGTCTAACCACTCTGTCAATTGGATGCATAATTTGGTTCTAGAAATGTAAAAAAATTGCTGAAAATGATTCTCTTTAAAGATTATCTGAATCACAAAATTGTGGTAGCATGCAACTAATTCTGAAACAATACACAAACTAGGAACAACATTATTTGAATGGACACATTCATTCATTCATCTATTACTCTTCAGCTCCCTGTGGGGCATAGACCTATTAGCTCACTACAAGCTCTCCTGTTTGATGCTATCCATGTAAGTTATTTCCATGCCTTCTTTGTCCTCTAAGTCTGTCTCCTATTTTCTATTCCATGTGCTTTTCTGAGAATCTCCATTTATTTTACCCTATGAGTTCCAGAACAAGTACTGACTTGTAATGTTATTAGCTGGTTTCCTCAAACATGCATCTCTCATCCAGTCTTGTTCTCACTTCTTGTTCTACTGATATCAGTACAGTTCTTTCCACCAGTTCCACAATGGTGATCTTGTCACACCATTTTAATCCTATTCTGCACAAGCACCAAGGAAAGGCAATTAACAGGGTGGAATAAATGCTTTGTCTCTCATAAGCTGAGAAATAAATTGTAAAAGAAATAAAGAACAAGTCACTAACACGTTTATTTTAGCAGAAAATATGGGAAGATGGGAGATCAGCTGTTATTTGAGATAAGTTTATCTCACTGTATGTGGTTAATTTGTATGTTTTGAATGTATGCTCTTTTTTTTTGCACTGTGCATACATCTTGTCAAATATCAGTCTTTTCTTGTACTTATGTGGAACGTACATACATGCCTGTTTACTACAGACTATCGCTCTAACACTGAAAGATCTCTATTTCCCCATACAAACTTGGTTTCTTTTAGTTTTTGACCACCAGCCGGAGGTTAGTACTGAAAGAAACAAATTCCCTTCTAACTACTTACAGAGGAATGTTCATCATGGAAACCTGAACTAAATTCTCTAATTGAAATCTGAAGGTTGTTTCCCTTCACTTCTTCCGTGAGAGTCCTTATTTGTATGTGGCATTGAATACTGAAGCTCAAATGAAACTACACTCTCATTTCTTATTTTAAAACTAGTTTGGCCAACACAGATAATGAGGATGGGACCCCAAGATGCAGCAATAGTGAATGCAGTCAGCGACTCATAGCTTGACTGCTTGCGTCAGGACCAGCGAACCAGAGCTGGTCAAGACCGTGCTCCACCTCCACGTGGTGGTCCTGGAAACAGTCTGCAGCAGTGCAGGCTGGCTGAGCGAGCATGGATCGAAATGGGAAGGCAAACCCGGTCCTTAAAAAAATGCCGTGCAGAAGTCGGATGTGTCGACCGAAAGGTGCAGATATCACAGCTTAGGCGCAAACAGACACAACGCAACCACGTTCCTTTTCAGGACGAACAAAGAAGAAGAAGATAATGAGGATAAAAGCATAGAATGTTTACCTTGAAAGCTAAAACTTCAATACTGTAACTCACGGCTCCCTCTGGAAAGAGATATTTCCAAGAGACAGTGACTTTCTTCCCCATGACCCAGTCATCAGGACTTTCCCGTATCACAGCAGATGCCACATCCATGACGTTTTCTGGTCAAAAAATAAATCTGCTTTAAGAAATTCTCCTTTGCTTGAATATCATGATTGGTTACATTTCTGGTTGGTTCAAAATACGAAAAGAAAAAGAAAATGCTTATGATATGTTGCATGAGGATTAAACCAAAGCTAAAGCTGCTAGAATTTAATAAAAGGTGTAACAAAGCCAGTAAATGAAGGGAGTAAGATCAACTAAAAGGGTGAAAGGAACTGCCTTTTGCTTTGATAGAAGAGACAAAACAACAAAATATTAAGTCAAATGGAACAAATATGTCTGCATCAGTGAACAACACATAAAAGATACCTAATCAGCTTCAAAAATGCACTTGAAATAATAATGCTGCAACTGTAGCCTAGTTCACAAATAAGTGGTAGAATGAAAGATGGAAAAAAATGAATGAATGTTCATTTTTTTCTCCTTAACACATTAACTACCGCAAGCCGGTGGGACCGGCTTATGAAATCCTATCATTTGGACCGCAAGCCGCTCAGAGCGTCGATATATGTTTAGTAATAAAACGAATGAAAAATGTACTGAAACACTTTCTGATCTGGTTCGAGATTTTAAGTTGCCACCAGAAAACAAATTCCCAAAGCATGGTTGTTGTAGAACACTGGAAAATTGATAATATGTTCATATTTTTCAGCGTTTTGGGTTAGTTACCAAATCATGTAAAAATGTTTATGGAAGTGGTCTTCTTCTTCTTCCGTCCTTAGCCACCGACCGTCAAAGCAGTCAGTGGCCATTACGCCTAGTGGCGTCTTAAGGCAACAGCAGATAGGTTTTCTTTGCCATTGTTTCCCATCACGCCTAGTGGCGTCTTTAGGGCAACGGCATTAGCTGCCTTAGAAACAAGCAACATGTTAGTAAGTTGATAATTTAAAAAAAAAATTGAAACTTTGTTTGTCTTTCAATCAATTAATATTATTATTAATATTTACTATACCTGTAAACATAATGTTTTTCAGCTTGTTGTAAAAGTACATTCATTTATCTTTAAAATGACGTATAATTCATAAAAATCTGTAAGCAATTACGAAAACTACAGCTTAATTTGTGCATATACCTACATGGTGAAAATGGGAACAAAATTTAATTACGCCCCAGCGTGTTTTCCAATTCGGTAGATAATGTGTTAAATCGTTCTACCACATATTTCTAAAATACTGAAAATCCTGGCCACAACTTGGTTGAAGTTATCTGAACACTTCCTGCAGATCATGTGCTTCAAGCTGGTAGTGACAGATATTATCTGTAGCTTAACTTGTATGTGTTTCTACCACCTAGTAATGCTACTAAAATATTTTTGTTCACAATTCAATCAAAGACATAGGTTATAAAATCCCGCAATCACAACAGCTAATTTCTTTAATGGAATGAAAAGGATTTGAGCAATATTGATTGTGATGACAGCCTCTGTAACTCAGAAAGGATATGTTCAAGATTTCAAAGTTAGTAAACTGTTAATTAACTGAAGGAAATATGAAGGAACTGGTAAACAAGGCTCAAAACTTCTTCAATATATTGTTTTATGAAAAAAATTAGAAATTTCAAGTAACTGATAAAACTTGAAGTGTTTATTTCAAGATTGGAAATCCACTTAAATTCTGCAAATTTTTACTCTATGGAGAAAAGAAGTGCTAAAATATTTACATGTAAGTGTTAATCTTTCCTCACATATTTTTTCTTCATCATGTCTATACTTCCTATGTTAAAACACACACACAGTTTGTTACAGCATATAAAGTGTGCATATTTATTATTTGTTCTAAAACATCACTCGTAGAATAAATAAAAAAATAGCATCCATTTACAAATTGGGTTAAAACTAAAATCTGCAGGAGACAGAAAGTGTTCATGAGCATGGTGGCCACTTCTCTAGTTTCCCTCCTTGTAGGAAGCCATATCATTCATGTATTTTTGCACTGGTGGTTTCTACAGCAATGTATTCTACAGCAATGTATTCTACAGCAATGTATTCTACAGCAATGTATTCTACAGCAATGTATTCTACATGATGAGGCTGCTAGCTGCAGCAGCATTGCTCCTATTCTTTCTCTGTCTCCTGGGACACCGTATAGAACCACACATGGTTACATAGTCTGTATAGAACCACACATGGTTACATAGTCTGTATAGAACCACACATGGTTACATAGTCTGTATAGAACTACAAATGGTTACATAATCTGTATATAACCACACATGGTTACATAGTCTGTATAGAACCACACATGGTTACATAATCTACACCTCATGGTAGAAGGGGAACGACTAAGTAAGAAAGTAAGTATTGTTACACAAACAGAGGAAAGTATAAATTAAAGGAAAATACTGAAAGAAAAGATCAATTAGATAGACAGATAAAATGATAGACAGATAAATAAAAATGATTCACAGATAATTAGACAGACAGACAGTTAGATAGAGAACTAAAGTACTGTAATTCAGACTGATTTATACGTTCAACTGATCTGAGAGTGCATGCATATTATGTGTGTGTGTGTGCAGGTGCACTGACACTTTCCCATATTGCTTAGCAATGTAGTGTGACCTTCACTAAAGTTACAGTGTCCTTTCTGTGGTTAAGCTACACTATGGCACATCATGAGTGATAACATAAAAAGACCTGTTAGACTTTATCAGTGTTTTAAAACCACACTTATGAAAAGTTTCAGACAGCTTTAAATGACATTACATACAATCATGAAGATGCAATCAGCAAAAGTGTTAAATGCAAATAAAAACAAGTAACTGTTTTCTTCAAATGTAACTCCAAATGAAAAATAAATGGCAATAATGTGAGGTTTTCAACTCACTGATAAGTTAATGTTAATCAGAATCAACCTCATTGCACTCAGGGCAAACCCATATGTGCTCAGTCTCCCTCAGCAAATGTCGAAGAGTATGAATGCTAATTGTACCTGTAGCACGCTGGTTGTACATATGATGGACGCATCCTCTCTCACGTCCATTTCTGCTAGTCCCATGTTTGATGCCAAACTCCAACAGTCTCAGCCTTGTTGATTCATCCATTGCAGTGTCCTTATCTAGCAGGCGATCATTAATTGCCCATATTATCTCTCCCTTATCCATGTCCAGTGTCATCACTATGGCTGCTCTCAAGGCCAGCCTGTCAGCTCTCTCAGTGCCACGTACCCCTACATGATCAGGACAGTAGATCCACACCAGTTCTTGAAGACTTAAGGATTCTATTGACGTTTTCCATTCCTGCCACAGCCATCAGTTCTGAACTTTCCAAAGCATGGCTTGAGTCTGACAATATAATTGCCCTGGTTGATGGAGTTTCAGACAGCCACCTCAGTGCTGCAGTAACTGCCTCTACCTCCATTCTCATGCTGGAGGTTGTTGTCATGTAGGCTCCACTCTGTTCAGCAACGACCCTGCCCTTTATTCTCGCAGAGAAGCCCCATCAGTGTACACAATGGCGTCATCATCCCCAGCATGATCACTTATCAACTGATTAATTTCCAGCTCTGCTTTTCCATTGCCCCAAGCTCTGCATTCTCTGCCAAGGCTAATGATGTCCTGCTGGTAGTTCATCCAGTTCTCACCTGACTTACTCCATTCTTCCCCTTTGGATATATTTTCAACCTTGGTCACCTGACCAATCATAGCCTCTGCCTGTGCCATCCATGACATCCCCCTCTTTATTCTTGCTCCTTTGAAGTCAGCTACGTTCTCATGTAGGGGGTGTCTTTTGTCAGTGGTTACCGCATATATAGGCTTTTGCCTGGGCCATCGCATATCTGGATTTAATCTACAGCAATAAAAGCATGCATCTCATTGCCACCATGGGGGTATCACACATACAGCCCAAAACTAGTCGCATCCCTTCATTTTGAATGCATTCCAGTCATTCACATTGTGACACTGACAGCATGAGTATTCCTAGCCCATACTCAGTTACTGAAATCACGAGCTGATGATACAGGAGAAACAAGTCTCTGTTCCAAGTGCGCAGCAGCCATTGTTTTTAAGGCTGCCAGTCCTCGCTTGCACTTCTGTATGATCAGTTCGACATGATACTTGAACGATAGACCAAGATCAAATGTTATGCGTAGATACTTCAGCTTGTCAGTGATAAGTACTTTTTTCTTCAGTTTTTCTCAACTATTTCCTTGTAGGTTTCTAACTTATATCTTACCCCATTTTCTCTCTATTTGTCTCACACACTCCTGCCTTGGGTCACGGCTAGAGGGGCGACTGTACAGCATGTTAAGGGCAAAAGGACACGTCAAGCATGCCCCCCCCCCCCCACAATTGCTCTAAGCCCAGATCTGCCCACACAATACTCTTGCTGACTCAATCATATACACACAATACTGATTTATCTAGACAACCACCAGCCAGTTACCATAATGCAATGACAACAGGTGAAACAATAGTGACTAGGCCAAAATATGACAACAGTCAATATAAGAGAACAGGAAAAGGCCTAACAACTTCAGCTTTTAACTTCCTGCATTTTAATATAAATCAGTTTCCTTCATATCTTCTGATGCAGTCACTAATTCAAAGCTGTTTAAAATACAATCTCATAACAAGTAATTTTAAGCAGCAATTCGTGAATGTCGCTACCAGCTTAACTAAAATCTTATCTTCCTTACAACTGACCAGAAATTTTGTAGTTTGGTTTAATTTTAAATTTTTTTGTTTTTTTTTCTTTTAGGTTTTATTTTCAATTGTGTTAGCGTGGGGCTAGCTACCTCATCAGGTGAAACAATTAGCCACACAAACTATTTCTGCATTAGCACATGATAATACTCTGACTTAGCCTTCTTACTAGGGGGCTTCAGTGGTGGTTCCATGTTTTGTAAGCAGCGAAGAAGAAATAAATAAATGTTACAGAAACCATTTTACTTACTTATTTCCAGTTCTCCACTGTAATTCCAGCCACGGCCTCTGATATTCAGTGATATATTTACAAATCCTGTTAGAAACACTGGAGGCAAGTAGCATTTGGCTGAACTGTCCTCTATAAAACAACACAGCTCTTCTGAGGTTCCAGCTCTTGTTTCCAGGCGGCCTTCCACGGATGGTATATTTGTGTCAAAGCAGAGGCCACTAACAATGATGGGGTCTCCACTCAACATTGAGGTGAACGGAGGTTGGAAGGACACTAAACCAGATTCTGGAAGACAGCACAAAAACCAACAATCCACACATATTAAATAAGTTATCCAGGGGCAGTAAATACAGGGACATACCATGTCACAAATATCCAAAAGAAAATTAGCTGATACATTGCTACATACTGTCAACAGTTCCAATCTGTACTGGAATGAAACTGCACAAGTTGGTCAATACAAATCTGCATGCTGTGTTTAACTGTAAACATTCCTAAATTGTACTGAACTTATCATTTTTCTTGATCCAAAAGTATGTTTTAGACAAGATAATATCACCTCTAAGTTCATGGGATTAGAAGCAGGTGAAAAGCTTTTTCCCCCCATTATTATTTCATACTTCCATGTAGAAAGTTAATGGCATTAATTTCTTAAGAGCTATGTAAAAATGTTAAGTGCAGTGAGAACAATATTACGGTAAAAGTGCATTCACCATGACAAGGTTTACATGACAGAATTATCTTCCTTATTCAGAATCAACAAACCTAAAATGTGAATACCTCATGTCCACATAACACTGGCACACAACTGTTACGCTATGCCCCACCAAGCACACACAAAGCCACATCCACTTTATACAGGGATTATTCACCAACCTGACTGGGAGCAAACGTCCTGGATTTCTGTGGAGTCAATGCGAAATATCCACTTTCCCGGTTCTCCCATGTTTGAAGTCTGAGTGAGATTTATAACAGATGCTGTCCCCGCACCTTCTATCTCAAAATAGTTAACTGTATCTCCTGCATTGAATCCGGCCTGCCAAATGTAAGAGCAATATCTTTCTAAAATACAAGTGATAAATAAGTTACTGCTTGCCACTGTCATTTATTTTGTTTTTAACTTTTTTATTCTGCTTTATTCTTTGCTATCCACCTCAGTCTTTTTTTTGCATGATTTGACCTTGACAAAATTTTGGATATAAAAAATATAGGTTTTGTACCAAAACATTGACTATTTATCTTCAGCTTGAGGATAGCTGTTGTTTATAATTTTTATTTAAAAAAGCCTTTATACAAGTACAAGTGTTATGATAATACATATAATGCTAATTAACAATCTTCTGCTTATCTGAGGGCTACCAAATTTGATTTTCTGGCTGTCCAAGGTCATCCACTGCATCCTTCTTACAAATCACAGATCTTTCGCCTCCAATTTTCTTTCAATCCGTTTATTTATTATCAAGGTCTCACATGCATAAAGTAATACAGGAAGTGTATAGCATTACAATACTTTCTTCCTCACTACGAATGATAATTGTTTGTTCTTAAGAATGATTGTCTTGTTGTGGAATGCTGATTTTTCTTTTGCAATTCTTGTTTTCAGTTGATTTTAGTTAGGCTGCCACCGAACATTATGGAAGATCCAAAATAGTTTTGGATCTGTTTCACTTGCTTTGATGCTTTCTCTTCTACAAATATTTTACATTCTAAGATTATTTCTTTTCTTAATGTAACAATTATGATTTCTTTTCTTAATGTAACAATTATTATTTCTTTTCTTAATGTAACAATTATTTCCATCTACTTGCTGTTTAACACTAAACATTTGTTAGATACAACTTTGATGAGTAGAAACTTAGGTCTGTCTAGCTTCTCCTATTAAGACTGTCATTCATGTTTTGTGCTGGCTTTTTTGTTTTCCAAGAACGTCTCTACGTTTCATTCCATATATTTTAGAATCTGTTGGCAGGGGTCTTATTTGCTACATCTTCTAGTTGTTGAAGCAACTGGTGCTTACTGGTTATTGTACTTATACATTTTTCTTTTGTTTCCTGATTTCTCAGATATGCCACACTAAACTGATGTCAGTGATTTTGTGTTGTTGTACAGCTTCTGAGTTTTACCTTTATTTTGGCTAACAGAAGATGGTGATCTGTTTTGCTACATACCTTTACGTTATATAATGATGATCTAACTTCTTATTTATTTGGGATATCCATGTTGTTTTATATATTCTTTTTTTATGTGGAAACATGCCTCCTCTTACAAGCTGATCAGTTCCCAATTGATCTGAAGAACAGAAAAACAAATATTTCTAAATTCTTGTTCGTTGTCTCAATTCTGTGTTTTCCCGTGATTTTGTGCTGCCTGTACATTTTTCTGCTGTGGATTTTCTTTGTCACTAGGTGGTGTATAATCACCTTCTATGACATGCCTGGCACAGTACAGTGTTACTATTCTGTGCTCCCCTTTTGAGCCAAAAGAGAACTTTGCTTGTATCTATATCTCCGTGTTGTTTTTAAGCAGAACCACTTAAGATTTGGTCAAAACTTAAAAAAAGTCTTCTTTGTCACCGTCTAGTATTGAAACATAAGACTATAGTATTCTGTACCTACTGTATCTATCCAATTCATTTCCATGCATCTCATCATGTTTTAATATAAGGCAGAAGTAGACTCTGCTTTTCACTCATGAATTTATGAGATGTATACATACGTATGTATCTACATTTGTGTACACATATTATGCAGACAGTAAATACATGTTTAAAATGGGGAAACTAGCAAGCCGTAACACTCAAAAAGTCATTCTACATTCATCAAGCACTGATTTAAAGGAATGTGAATTAATCTGAAAACAAAACCAGTCAAAAATACTTGCTGCAAAGATACAGTTTTAGACAACTCTGGGTTACTAGCTCTTCTGAGTTTCTGGTGGCAGTGAAATATATTACTGATTATTTAAAGAAAAGGGATAGTGTATTTTTCATTCTGAGCTACAGTATATAAGGGATAATATGCCAGACTAATTTATACATGAAAACATAAACAAAAACAGTAGACAGACATGCATAAGATTGGTGTCTCCATTAACATTAACTAAAACAGAACTTTAATTAAGTAATTAAAAAGAAATAAACTTTAAAAAATTAATTTAAAAATCAAGAAAATCATTTGAAAATAAAATTGTTAAGAGAAATGCATCTACAGTTCATGTGTTCTTTTTGTTCATGTCTTTCATGATAAGAAGCAAATTCAGTCAAAGAATTCAACACATGCTGGACCTAGTATGGGCTATATGGCTTCAATCTTGATACAGGTTGTGGCTGATGATGATATTACAGGGTAAGGACTGTCATTTAACGCATGCATGGTGTGGTTGCCAAAGAAAATCTGGTGCAGTCTACAGAAAGTGAAGAGTGCAGTACAAGAGTGGTGTGCATGTGCAAAGTTCCAAGTGTGTGTAAAACTTTGAAGGTCAGTTAACAGTAGAGCTTCCCAGCTTGGCAGTCCTGGTTCGATCCCCAGCTGAGGTGGGATTTTTTAGACCGCAAACAGCTCTGGGGTCGACCCAGTCTCATGAATTGGGTACCAGAGCAACTCTAGGAAGGTTAAAGGTGGCTGGCGTGATGTTGACATTATCACCCTTAGTGTGCCGTATGGTCAAGAAAATATGGGCCTAGCACCATATTCCCAATATGCCTCAATGGGGTGTAATTGGATCTTTCCTAATAGTAGAAATGGGAACTAAGACTGTATTGCTAAAGTAGACATTCACATTAAAAATCAATTCCTCCCCAACAAGGTGGTAATTTCTGTAAAACACTATATAATTTGAAAATAAAGTGCAAGAGAAAACTATGACATAAGGAACAACAGTAAAGACCATTAAAATATTCCACAGAAATGTGTGTTGAGAGATGTAAGATGAAAACAGGACAACATCTGATCAATTTTAGGTGAACTTACTGTGCAGTTACATTTATCTAAGTACCTCACAAATCCTTTTTTATAAAGTTTAAACTCTATGTACAGTACTGTAGTGATCTTAACAAGCTGTGTGCAGATAGTACTTGCTGCGATGGAGATAATGACGTTTCCTAATAATGTCACTATAATGTAAATATCTTATACATCCTATTAATTTGCTTGTAATTTACAGCAGAAAAGTAAATAGGTTGAAATTACTATTTCCTTCACCATGAGAAAATTTCTTCCTCCTTCTGTTCACTCATTAGTTCCTGTTTCCTTCACTGATTTGCTTTCACTGTTGTCTGATGTCCTCAGCACAAAAAACACTGGACTTGCATGGCTGGTATAATCTACAGTGAAGAGTATTAAACTTAATACTAACTTACTTACTTAGTCATTCCACTTCTACCCTGAGGTGTAGAGGTTTGCAAGCTGGATTACAGTTCCATTTTTGGAAATACTATTTCAAATTTTCAGCACCATGCAATGCAACTTGCCACCATGCTGAAAAATTAGCATTAACAAATTTCCCTTGCACCACCTGAAAAATCGTGCACATCTAGATAAGTACAAATGTCTTATCAGAGAAGATGAATTCAAGAATGAAGTAAACACACTTATTTCCAAAACTGAAGATCAAATGACTGGTATAAGTGTATTGTGTGATAGAAAAAAAAAAACCAGCACTGTAGTAATGAAGTGAATATTCTATTACAGCACTGGATATGGAAAGTCTCTGGGGGCGGGGAAGGGAGAGAAATATATTTTGATTTCTGAAAAATATGTTTACAGCAGACACTTTCTAGCTCAAGCAAAAGTTGAAAAGCAAATAAGAAACAAATCTTTCATAATTTAATCTAGGTTTCTGATGAATAAACAATTACAGGAACTAAACATCAGAGAGTAATATATTACAAAACACAAACAAAAATTTGATTAAAAAATATAATAAAACATAAGAAAAAAATACTAAAAAAACTAAAGCTGAAACTAAAGCTTCTATATGTGATAAATGCTAAAGGGAGACAACCAAGTCTTACGCCGTATCTACCTGCCATACCTGGGCGGGATTACCGCCAAGGCCCGTAGATGCATCTCCTAGACTGTTTGACCCTGTTGTCCATTCAATTTTTGCATAATTCAAGATCACAAATGACAGCCTGCCTGATGTATCTAATACGAGAACTGCTTGGAATGTGTTTTTCTGAAAATATATAGAACATAAATGCTTTCAGTTTCAAAGATCTATTTATGTGTTTTATTTCTTCCGGTTTGAACACAGCTTTCAACAATGTTCCAGCATGCAGATAAGGAAACAGCACTGAATTAGAAGGAATTTCTCCAGAGTCCAAAGTGATATGCAAACTTATAAGTGTGTGATGAATTTACCGTGATACAACGTTAAAATATCTCCAATTATAAAGATAACATGTAGGGATAAAAATAATGCGTAAGATACTAGGAGACATGCTCGCCCATGCCCGCTTTTCCTACCGCCATTGAAACTAACTAGTTAAACATGCAGACGAAACGGTACCCTTGTAGACGGGAGGGAAACGGAGATAAAAATCATTATGACGGTCTGAACACGTGTTTGAATCTAGAAAGGCAAAAAGACGCCATTTGTAGTTTAAAAGAAAAAAAAATCACGCCACTAGTTGATACAATGTAATGAATTGATAGAAAACGACTTTGGCTCTTGTCAGAGACAGACGTTTCTTTGACGATTTACGGTACTTTGACGTTATAGTTTGAATATAGCGGCAACCGCGTGAACGAACGTTCAAAAACTGATTTCAAAAACTACCCTTGAGAAAAGTAGGTTTTTTCTTAATAATAATGTTATGAAAATAAAACCTAGCTAGTTTGATAGCCCATCTTAAGCAGAGAAATAATATACTTTTAATTATACAGACGGACAGATAACAAGGAAGATATTGACAAAAGACCGTATTGTTCCTATCAGGCTAGCGAACAGTATTGTTGTGCATACTTTCACTAAAGTCTCAATTTTGCGTCCTTGAGACAAGAAAAGGCAAATTTCAAACTGTAATACACTAGCGGGGCAAAGTCGGGAGATAGTGGCTAAAAATAACTTAGGAAGCAGGTTCGTGCAGTTTTTACATGTGTTAGTCCAAAAAACAAGTGAAATTGTGGGAAAAAGATAGAATGTGACCGACGTACATTTTAAAAATTGAGATGTACTTTTGACTTTTTTTGGGAAAAGATAAAATGTGACCGACGTACATTTGAGAAATTAAGATGTAATTTTGACTTTATTTTCAAATTTTGAATTGAAAAGCTTAGTCTTCTGATCTGATTGGCCAAAGCATTTTATATTAGCGGGATAGAGACACACATTTTTGCCATTTTATATAAGTCTGTCCAGTGACACAGTCATTAACTGCTAGTGGTGTTTTCCAAGGAAGAATACATAAAATTTAGTGGGACGCCATACTCTAGCCAGCAGCTCAGCTGAGTTTTGCTAGTATTAACTGTGTTCTCAATTCTGAATTCTGGTAAGAATGAAAGCATTTATCTTGTTTATTTTAATATTTTGAGTGATTGATACTGCCATATCATGAAAAATGATTACGACAAGTAAGTGCTCGCTCTAGGTCCCCAGCCGCAGTTCAGGGTCTAGAGACAAACAAATAATATATGGACACCTAACGAAGACGATGGAAGGCGAATCCATTATTGAGATCAGTGGGAACATATCACCTATCTTATTGAATAGAAGAGGAAACTATTGAACATATCTCAGATGCAATGCAGTCTTGGGGAACTAGTACTATGTGAAAACAACTGGGTAAGATGTGCTATGTTGGTCAGAGAGATCTAACCCAGTCTGTGTAATGTTGTTGTGTTGTGTTGTGTATAAGAGTGGCTCAGTAGATAGAGTACTGACACAACCCACAAAACTTTTGTTTCAGAATTGTGAGTTTCTGTTTTGGCACTAAAGAGGTGCCAAATGCTTATGTAAGAGTACACAAGCAGATGTGTGTGCCGCCTAACATTTGTGTCTGTGCAGCCTAACATTGTACTCCAGCTACGGAGAGGAGTGGGCCACAAGAATCCTGTATCAGATCGTCACAGGCGAGATAAGTGAAATTCTGGCCTGCTGGAGATTCACAACTATTCTACCATCAAATAAAGACATTACTATTGAGAAATAAACATTTACCTCATTCCATAAGTCAATGGACAATGATTTTGGTAGTCACAGATTGGGCGTGATGACGCCACCCCAACGAAACATCCAGTACTAGTTCTCCCAAAGACAGTATAGATAACATTAATAATAACCATTTTTATAATATACCTATGTACACAAATTACATTTTATTATGCCACATATTTATGCATTTCATTGATAAACCCATATCATTTTATATGTTCTGACCAAACTAAAACATTGGTTCAGAACTAATAAATTTAAAAAAATTGTTAAAATTTAAACTAAAACAACCAGAGTTAGTTCAGTGTGTTATAGAATTTATTAATATTATTAGACTTATTAATTACATGTGTGTGTCTGTATATTATATTACTACACATTACATTTCAGTCTTCGTTAGGTGTTCTAGAGCTAATACATGCTTACCATGCTCTGCTCTCGAGGTGTCTGTATCCCCTATACAGTCAGTAATGACTAAAAGGGAAGATGAATTGGAGGGCAAGTTCCACATCCTACTAGTGACTAGGCTGTTGCTACTGGTGTCAGACTGTATCGGCTAGACCGTTCCTCTGACGTCCAGGCCGGGTCATGCTGCATGGGCAACAGCTTGATCTAACATTGCCCAACCTCGTGCCACCGAAAGTTATTTCGGGAGGTACGCTCCTTTGGTCAGAAATGACTGATAAGGAAGATCACATTTCAGTATCCTAGACTTTTTTTAACGTAACTACATTCATGATAGTAGAAGAGATCTGTTTGAGGTCGTAAGTGGTAGTAAGAAGGGCCTTCTGTAATTCACATAAACATTTATCTCAGGAGCCTTCACAGCTGACCTCATACAGTACACTAGGTAACATAACAACCATACAATACCATCAAAAACCACTACAAAGATGTATAATCTTGTAAACAGAATGTGGCAAAAAATAGGGAAAATAGACATAAGTTTCCCTACTACTACGTTAGGGATGTGACAGAGCCAGGATAAATCTATATCTGTTAAATTTGTATTTGAAGGCAGTAAGCGTTACAATATATGAACATAGCATATGTATATCTGTATGTGTATGCATGTGTGTGTGTGTGTATATATACAAGACCAAAGCTGTCACCAACATGCTTCTATATGGCAGTGAGACATGGACAACCTATGCTAAACAAGAAAGAAGGCTCAGTACCTTCCATCTATGGTGTTTATGCTATATCCTTTGTATTTCGTGGAAGGACAATATGAAAAATGTCAAGGTGCTGTCACATGCTGGGCTTCAAAGTATGTATAAACTGCTTAGACAGTGCACAGAAGATGGTCAAATCCCCAAAGATATTTTCTACGGACAACTGGCAGATGGCAAAAGAAGTCGGGCGACCGCAGCTAAGGTTCAAAGATGTGTGCAAGAGAGACATAAAGGTACTGGACATAAAACCAGCAACCTGACAGGATGAAGCTGCTGATTGCACCAAGAGGTGATGCTCCCTAAGGCACCACCTCAGATTGGGCGGAAATAAGCTCTCACAACAAGCAGAAGAGAAAACAACATGCCGAAAGGAACACCAGGATAAAGAGCAGCTGAAGGCTATCGCCTTAAGGACACATTCCCATAGACAGTTACGACTAATGGGGGCTACTACTATGTGTGTATATGCATATTCATTCTGTTGAGTGCACATCATGGGGTGAGACAAATTTGAAGATTTACTTAGCACCACGATATGCCCCACATAAACGCAGAAGTTTGGGTTTAGGATCTGACATATCAGCGTAGTGAAGGATGATGAAAGTTTGAGTATCTAGGAGATATTCCGCAGTGTTCGTCCAAGGTGGCTGTGTCCACTGGACTGGGAAAGTGTTCGTCCAAATGTGGCTGTGTCCACTGAATTCAAAGTGTTCATCCAATGGACTTGGAAAGTGTAGAAATTATTCTACTGAAATAAATGTGTGATAGACTTATCACTAAACAGGAGTCTGTCTGACTTGACTCTGGAACTGAGATTGCATTACAAATATATTTAAAGTGAAACAAGAAAGTTGAACTGAAATACGGCTAAGATTGTCAGGAATATGTGATTAGACTTATCACTAAGGTTAGTATTAACCTCGAATAATTTGTGTAAAATGTCGAGAAGTGTGAGTATCGACTACCTCAACAACCCTGTTGTAGGTGAACGAAATATATAAGGAATATTGTGTGAATACACATTTGTTGATCCCTTCGTAGCATAGAAGGATGTAGAAACATTGTGGACGTTTTAAAAGGGCGAAACTAAATAATAATGTGTTCAGATTGAACTTTATGGTAACGAACTCAGGATAAAAATAAATGAAATGAATATAGTAACTGATGCTGAAGTACACAAAGACGATAATATTAAATTGAATATTGACAGTGAATCAAACATGTTTCTTTATAAGTAATGTATCTTCATTATGTAAAAATCGTCTTATGGTAAATTAAATTGAGTCGAAATATTACATGGATTGCAACGTTGATGTTTACAGTTCATATGTTGTATTAAATTGAATTTTAGAAAGAGTAATAAGTTCCACAAATGCACACGCAGAGAAGTCGAAGTGAATGCTAAAAATTACTATAATCGATTCCAAAGATAATGAAGTCAGATTTTCCTGTTGACGTAGTGTGAAAAATGAAACACCTAGACAACGAGACCAGAATGACCCGAGACGCAGTTAACAAATTTACCAATATACCACAAGTACGAAACAAAACCACACTAATACAGACTCAACAGACAACTAGTAGCATCATCACTTAACACATTCATTACCCTTCAGTTCCACAAAGAGCATAGGCAAACACATGCCAAGTCCTCCTGTCCTGTGCCATCAACTCAAGGTCTTTCCATGTTTTCCTCATCATTTTCATTTCTGTATCCAGTTGTCTTCTCTATGTGTTTTATTGGTCTACCTCTACTTCTGGATCCCCTGGGGATTCCCCAGAACAAAGACTGCCTTGTAATGCTATCAACAGATTTTCTCATTGTGTGTTCTATCCATCGCCAGCATCTTCTTCTCAGCTCTTGTTTCACTGGCATTTGTCTAGTTCTTGTCATCGGTCCCATACTGGTGACCTTGTGCCATTTAAATCCTTCTATTCTACACATGCACCTATTTATGAAAGTCTGTAATTTCATGGTTGTTGTTTTTTGTTGCTCTTCATATTTCAGAGCCATACAATAAGACTGACTTGACATTTGAGTTGAAGATTCTTATATGTACGAGGGCGAGTCAAAAAATAACCTTAACATGGCAATAACAAGTCAAAATCATGTAGTAGACGGTTGTACTACAGAAATGTTATGCCCTCCCGCTTGAGGTACCAGTGCGTGAAGGCCCGTCATCCTGATGGGAAGTATGACGTCAGCAAACCATAGCCAAGATGGCCGCCCCCTTTGAAACATGTATGAGAGAAGAGCAGTGTACAGTTATCCGTTTTTTGGGTAGTGAGGGTGAGAAACCAGCAGGCATTCATCGGAGGATGAAGAAGCATTATGGGGATGCTTGAGTGTCACTTCAGCAGGTTTATGTGTGGCACAGGAAGTTTAAAAGTGGGGTGTCAACTGTGATTGATGCAGCTCGCTCTGGCCGGCCTCACACTGCGACTATGCCTGACGCTTCCACTGCAGTGGAACGAGTGATAAGGGAAAACAGGTGGGTAACAATCAACGAGGTGGCTGGAGAATTGAAGATCAGTCATGGCTCGGCACACCACATCATTCACGATGTGCTGCAGTACCACAAAGTCTCCGCTAGGTGGGTACCAAAACAACTCACCCTCGAACTGAAAGAATGTCGTGTGGATGTTTGTGAAACACTGTTACAACGTTATGATGTTGAAGGAGATGGCTGTCTACACCGTATAGTCACTGGTGACGAATGCTGGGTCCACTACTTCCAGCCACAGACTAAGCGAGCCAGCATGGATTGGCAACATTCATCATCGCCGAAAACAAAGTTCTGTACAACACAGTCGGCCAGCAAATTGATGCTCACGCTCTTCTGGGACTGTAAAGGCCCAATCCTAGAACATTACATGCTCAGGGGACTCACTATCAACAGCGAATCATACTGTGATCTGCTTCAGAACCACTTGAAACCTGCAATCAGGTCAAAACGTAGCGGCTTGCTCAGTTCTGGTTAGTTGTTACAGAATGATAATGTGCGGCTGCACACAGCTCATGTGACAGTAATGAAAATCACGAATCTGCGTTTGGAGTGTCTTCCACATCCTGCATATTCACCGGACCACAAACCGAGTGATTATCATGTGTTTGGAACCCTCAAGTAAGCACTCGGTGGCAAGAAGTTCAGTACGGACGATGAGGTGAAAGAGGCAGTGCATACGTGGCTACGCAGTCAGTCAGAAGAGTTTTTTTTCTCGCAGAATCCAGGCATTAGTGAAGTGCTGGCACACCTGCATTGAACGTGGTGGGGACTATGTTGAAAAGTGATTAAATGCTATCATTTCTATTTGTGCATATTCTGTTAATAAAAAAATATTAAGGTTACTTTTTGACTCCTCGTAAATACTATTTCAAATAAGAATCTTTAACTGAAATGCTAAGTACGTAAGTAAGTAGTAAATATTTGAGTGATATATATATATATATATATATATATAATGGAAGTTGTGAAAAAAGGAGTCAAGACATGAACAAGAATAAACAAAAATGAACTAAATAACATAAGTCAGAACTAAGGAGATTAATAATCAAACCAACAACAGAGATGAAAGCCACCTAGTAATATATATATGTTTTTCATTAACTGATGGTCGAGAAACATGAACAAGCAAGCAGCTCAATATAGTTTTTAAAATTACTAATTACATAATACAAACCTACAATAAATGAGTAAATGTTGCATTATATCACTCTCTGAGATTATTAAACTTTCAAATTTAAATGAATGTAAATACAATAACCAGTCATGTGCCCCTGTGGTTCTGAAAAGATTATAAACAGTAGCACTCAGTAAGAATGTATACCATAACCAATTCTTGTCATCACCTTTATGGAGAAATCAGAGATGCAAATAAATAAATAGCTAATAGCATCACAGTAAAGTTCTTGTTCTAGAAACCCCAGGGTATAAGAAATAAGGATAAAGAAGACAAAGAGATCTTGAACAGATGGTGCTGACGTAATTGGCCTCTAGCAACATAAGTTATGTTGCATATCACAGGTTAACAACCAAACAAACAAATCAATAAATAAAACACAAAAATAAACTATTTTTTCAACACTGACCTCAACAAAAACCTATAAATGTTTCCAACTCCAAAATCTGATAACAATTTGAGAAAAACTCTGTCAGATTATAGATCTGTTACAATGATTAGGGTTCCAAAGGATTTAAGCTCTGGATTCAAACTCTATCATTCTTTGTATCACATTTCACAAAATAAGAAGACAAAGATTACTGAAACTATTTTGTGCATATTAAGCATTGATTGTTTGTTTGTAGCGATCACTAGGGATTTAGAGTTTTCACTCTTTTGTCATTTATTTTAAATTTGGAGTGAGTTCCAGAGCTTTCTTTCAAACCCAGAGGGCTTCTCCAACTCAGTAGGCGTAACACTGGTATAACATACCAGTGCTGGTAATTGGTGGGGCGGTGCAATGCCATAAGTTGCGTGGTTCTGTACCCTGAGGGGATATATTAAGCATATAGAAACACTTCCTTCAAGGCATGCCTTCAAATCAGAGACATAACTAGATAATTTACTGTGTGGGGCAAGTGACCTATTATGCCTTCTGTACTTAAGGCAGCTGCCTTGTGTTACTATCAAATACATATTTCATAGGAAAACTCTGAAAGTGCGTGTGTGTGTGGGGTTAAAAAATAACTCAGTCATTCAAGGTTATTAGTGCAGTGACAAATAAACGTTAAAAGAAAAAAAAAATTGTATGAAGGTAAGACACTATTTTCAATACAATAATTCTGCCTTTAATGGTTGCAAAACATTTACTAACTCTGTCCTTCTTAGGACTTCATTTTTCACATATATGATTTTAATTATGCCGGGTTTCAGATGATAGCTTAGAATCTTTCCCATCTTGGATAAAAGCTTCCATAATTTTCTTTGGAACGTATATGTTTTGTTGCCAGGTTTCTAAATTTGGCACAACCTGGTTTTAGCAAAAAGGATGGTACACAAAAAGCATTTCAGCTGACAAATAAAAAAGGGAAAAATTCAAGCTCTTTAACAATACAGCAACATTGGACTTTCGAATGGGAGATGTGCTGAATTGATGTTAGAATCTGACCAAAGCTGAGTTGACAGACTGTTAGTTGAGGTTCAGACAATACAGACAACCAGCAGCTGAAGTATTAATGGCAGTGCCCCTGTAAATAGGATGTATATAAAACATGAAATGAACCAGTTTTATTACAGACGTGGGATGTTTCAAGGGAAAATTTATTGTTTAAACAATAATGGCAAACAAGAGAGAAGCTAAATATAAACACAGACTGTTTCTTTCTTCTCTGTGTCACTTGTTTTTCCTCAAAACATAAATATCTATTGTATTTGGTTTTTCATGAAACTGACACTCATAGCACTTTATATTTATCTTCTATTTTGTTCAGGATATTAATTTACTGCAGCCCTAGTTTATCTATACTTACTGTGTAAATATTATATGGCGTTCAATAGTGATCCAAGAACAAGAGTTGGAAATGACGATGTAAGAAATGTTAGCTAAACTGACCACAGATTTATGTCAAAGAATGAAAAAAACCCCACAGACAATGTTAGATATAGAAGTAGAAGAAAGTAAAAAAAAAATGGACTGCACAGGACAGCAAGAAAACAGCAACAATGGCTATTTCTAAGCGTAAGACTCCATCTGAATGCAATGTAAGGTAAGGATAAGGGGAACAATACTGAAACACAGATGTAAGTGCATATACATTGCTATACTAGCAACATGCATATACATTGGTATACTAACAACATGAGATTGAAAATGCCTCAGCGTGATAAGAATTGAAAGTGCCAAGCAAAACAAAGCATTCCAAAATGTAAAAAATATCTTACAAAAGAAATCTGTGTTGATGAACAAAGGGAAAAGAGTGCTGAAGTGCTGCATCAAACCAACTGTATGGTATAAGATGCAAGTCAAGGATATTAATGCAGCATCATGGAAGTGACTGAGATTTAGCTTCTTAGATGAGTGTTAGGAATACCACAGACAGTTAAAACAAACAAATAATGTTTTAGAAGAGATTTTAAACAAAGAAATATGATTACAAAGATGAGGCTAAGTCAGTCAACCTTTATTCAACAAGTTATGAGCACAGCAGAAGTGAAATAACAGCTCAACAACTAAAGAAACAGAGGTTACGAGAAGTAGAGGAAGACTCATCATCATCATGTGACATATTCTTTCCAGAACGTTGTCTCCATTACAGCTGCTCTGAACGCATCACGATTCTGGGCAAGTCGACTTGTATCAACCAAAGACAAGTTCAGACTCTGTGATGTCCTGGGTCCACAGTCGTCTAGGTCGACCCCCTTCCCCTTTTTCTAGGGACCATGCCTTCCATTACTAATTTTTCCAGACTATTATGTCTTTTTATATGAATGAAAAATTTCAGCTTCCTTATTGCGATGGTATTTAGGAGCCGATTTTCGTCTACATTTAGTGAGTGCAGTACTTCTCTGATGGTCTTTTTTTCTGTCCAGGGTATTCTCAACATCCTTCTGCAGCATTTCATTTCGAATGATGTAACCTTTTTTTTTGCAACTATTTTATTGAGCGTCCAAGTCTCGCAGCTGTATGATGCTACTGGGAATATACATGCTCTGATCAGTTGCAACTTTGTTTCTTTGCTTGTGCCTTGCCATAGGTTTTTCATCTGTATTAGTTTATGTGAGGCAATTGCAAGTCTTCTTTTAATTTCTACTGCACTGTCATCAGAGCTGTTGATGAATGATCCTAAGTATTCGAATTCATTAACATCTTCCTATTCTTCGTTATCAATTTCCCTTCGTTATCAATTTCCATATCTGGTTTGGTCTTTACTTTGTCTGTTGTCAATACTTTGGTCTTCTTGGTGTTTAGGTATAGATTCTGGGAAGATTATTGTAAAATTTCTTTCCCACTGTAAAGTTGCTTTCACACACACTGTAAAATGTCAGTCTGTAAAGAAGTATCAGTTGTATACTGTAAACCTTCTGTAAAGTGTGGTGTGTTCTCTTTCTTCTGTAAAGCTCCACTATCAATCACTGTAACATGTTGTTGGTGGTGCCACTACTGTATATGTCCATTGTAGTGTACAGAGTTGTTGAGATCAGGCATGCTCCAGTCTACCCAGCTGTAAATGGGTAACTCACCCTAGTCCTAAGTTAGGGAAGGCAAAGGCAGCTGTAAACAGTAGTTTCCCTCTAAGGCTCCAGGGGAAGCAGGCCCTAAACTTGGTCACTTCAACCGACGCAGGATGGTGTATGTATGGGTAGAAGTGTAGAGTGTGTTTAACGCGAATGGTGTACTGTTCGTGTTCTGACCAAACTAAACACTCATTCACTTGTGTCTACAAGGCACCAATGCAGACTGCTGGAATCTTTGTTTACACAGTTTATTTGGACGCTCACACTGGGACATAACGAGTAAATCATGGGTATGTTGACATATCAATTTGCAGGCATACATAGTAGATCCTATGTCATGGCACATTCATAAATAATAGGTAGTACATCAATGGCCGCATCCCCTATCTGACTAAGCGCGTCAGTGAAGGCGGATCGGTAAGTAACTAAAGTTGCTTTATATTCACAGTTTATCATATTGTGAAACCACGATAAGGGGTTTCTATCAAAATTGAGATCTCCTTGCCACTGTCCGAATAATAAGATACATGTTCCGTTCTTTAGACAGTGATCCAAAAAATGCGATGACAGGAATGTAACATGGCCGCCTACCTGAGTTGTCGCTCACTCGCTCACAGGAGGATATATATATAAAGCCAAAGTTAATTTGCAATACATATGCATAATTTCATAAAGTTCCTCCACACAGATCTACCGTAATCCAGTTACCTCACGTAGACATAATTACAGTATGGAGCCTGTCATCTCCGTCGATACAAACTTGACCCTAGCGTTGCGAAGCACAAAATTCCCGCTAGGCCTAACCGACCTGAGATCATCAAAACAGGGACTGGAATTACCTGGAGTCCGAATCATACATGGTACCGTACATTAGGAAAGTCTCTAACACAACTCTAGTAGAGACACAATCTCCTATAGAAGAAAAACTACTTCGTAAATCATTATTACTGAAGAATCTACCAGCCCTGGCAAAAATGCGTACCCGCCATTGTCACGGTACATCGGAACTCATCACAACTAGCCAAGACAACTCCTACTTCCGCTAGAGCGGTGTAACAAGAATATAGTCCTGCCTACCCATCCAAAATATACAATATAGGACTGATTCTACTTGTACTAATAATATGTAATACATATGAATTCAGGCCATAAACATAATAAGCAAATTAATCTATTTTCTGGCCCTAAGAAATAGGTACGGACAAGGGTGTCATATCCATGCGCCGAATTAATGTCAAGAACGATTACTCCTATAATCAAAAGGGTAAAACAATTATGGATTATCTAGCCTTCCCCATAGACAGCATTTTCATACACAAATGAATGAATGTCTATATCTTTTCCATATTAAATAGCCATATCGATTTTTGTAATATGTGCGTCAAAATATGCACGCAACAGATTACCACACCCCTCGGGAAAAAAAAATGGTACATTTTTTTTTAAAAAATACATCTAGGAGCAACATACAATAAGCTCACAACGCACCCATAACAATGCGCAGATGATAAGCATAAGTTTTCTGACCTTAGAGAAAGTATTTCTCTAAGTATAAATATTTCCAGAGAGGTGTCACCAACGCATACTACAATATTAGCAATGACACAATTTGTACATTAGTTTATACATAAATTTCATCTAAGATATCTTAACATCATGATCATCAAAGACGAAAAAAACATTGAAAGATCAGCGGTGAATAAATATCAATGAACCGCTAAGTAGTGTTACAATCAATATATGATATTACATATGTGTACACATTTCAACATAGGAACAACTGTATCAAAGTTGTATAACAGTTATGAATCATGTGGGCATCTAGACAAAATATCTGCCATCACATTTTCTGACCCACGGATAGCTCGCACCGAAAAATGAAATGGCTGCAAAGCAATCGCGTATTGCGTTGATCTTGCGCTCTTCAGATTTTTACTCTGAATAGCCGTAAGAGCTTTCTGGTCAGTTTCCACAATGAAATGCGCGCCAAAAAGAAATCTTTGCAGTTTAAGGATTGACCAAACCATAGCCAATAATTCACGGTCTAGGACCGAGTAATTCTTCTCTGCGGCATTTAATTTCCGAGAAATATACATCACAGGATGCAGAGTTCCAAAGTACTCTTGCATTAGTGCTGCTCCAATCCCGGTGGATGAAGCGTCACTATGAAGAATAAATGTCTTATCCTTAGAAGGCAATACTAGGATAGGTGAAGTAGAAAACATAGTTTTAACCTTATCCAAAGAGGATTGACATTCTTGAGTCCAGTGGACTACATTAGGAGACCCTTTCTTTAGCAAGGAAGAAAGAGGTGACATAATGGAGGACAGATTCGGAATGAATCGTCCATAAAATTGTATTAGACCTAAGAGACTTCGCACTTGCTTTTTAGTCTTAGGAATAGAAATGTTAAGTATCTTACTTGTATTATGGTCTTCTGTTTTTAGGAAGCCATGACCAACACGGTGTCCTAAGAAAGATATTTCGCTAAAACCAATACATGCTTTCGATGGTTTCGCTGTCAGGTTATGCTCGCGTAAGATAGACAATAGTTCATTTATCCCATTATAGTGATCGTTCCAAGTATCACTGAAAAGACAGATGTCATCAAGATACGCAATGACATCTGAGCGATGAGATAGGATTCGACGCATCATGCGTACGAATGTTGCAGGGGCGTTCATAAGACCGAAAGGCATGAAATTCCATTGGAATAGACCCCTAGGCGTCGAAAAAGCAGTAAACAGTTTGGCGTGTTCGGATAATGGAACTTGCCAATATCCCTTAGACAAATCGAGTTTAGTAAAGAAATGAGAATTCGATAGTCTCGTAAGTAGCTCTTCTAGTAAAGGCATAGGTTCAGCATCAAATTTCGTCACTTGGTTCAATTTGCGATAATCCACACAAAGACGTATGTTATTGTCTTTTTTTTTTACAATAACCATCGGCGAAGAATATGCTGATGTGGATGGTTCAATAATTTTTAACTCTATCATCTCATCCAACTCTTTCTCTACCTGTGCTTGAAAATGTATCGGGATAGGATACGGTCTGACTCTTATTGGACTATGGTCAGTAAGAATAATGTCATGTTGAATGACATCAGTTTGACCAGGAATGTCAGTAAGGACATCCTGAAATTGTTCTAACATAGTAGAAACTTGTTTCTGCTCTCCTGGAGATAATTCTGGAGAAATTGCAACATCTTTCCATGATTCATTAGAGTGAAGAGGAATCATTGGAAAAGGTAAATTTACATCCGAGAAACTCGTTTCCTCATCCTGTATTACTGACAGAGATGAGTACTGTCCATGTTGGACTGGAAAATCGTCCGTTGCCTGGAAAACAGGTTGTAAATAATCAGGACGTTCATGGAATTCCGTGAGCATGTTGATGTGGAAGGTTTTACGCTTCCCGTCAATATCGACGATATAGTCAACATCGGAAACTTTTGATATTATATCGTACGGACCTTTCCAAGAAATAAGAAGTCTATTTTCCCTACAAGGTAGCAAGACAAATGCTTTGTCACCTGGACAAAGTTGTCGCAAACATCTCTTTTTATTGGCAAATTCCCTTGCCTTCTGTTTCGCAAATTCAGAAGAAGCAGTTGCCAATTTGCTTGCTTCGATAATCTTTTCCCTCAGCGCGATGACATATTCATAAGAGGATTTTGTGTCATCGACAATATTATCAGCAGTTATAAGATCATGAAGTAAGGACATAGGACCTCGCGATTTCGCGCCAAAGACAAGTTCAAAGGGAGAAAATCCTGTATGTTCGTTGGCGACCTCTCTATATGCAAAGAGAGCCGCGGGTAAAACCCTATCCCAATCCTGAGGATGATCTTCTGTTATCTTACCTAGTAGGTTTTTCAGAGTTCTATTCAGACGTTCCACCATCCCATTGGACATAGGATGATAAATACTACTCAGCGATCTCTCTATCTTAAGAGTCGACATTACTTGAGACATGGTATCCGATATGAGTTGGGTACCATGGTCGGATAATATTTCTGCTGGAAATCCCAGACGAGAAAATATTAACCAAAGAGCATCTGCGACGTCAGCAGTAGTTATGCTCTTTAGAGGAACAGCCTCCGGCCAACGTGTGCACATATCAACACACGTCAAAATAAATTGGTGTCCTCTAGCAGACTTTATCTTAAATGGACCAATGATGTCTATCGCCATTTTTTGAAATGGTCGAATTGGAATGTCTGCAGCCTGAATAGGTGCATCATGGCGTGGACCTCTGGATTTAATCTCTTGACATACTTTACAAGATCGACAATAGATTCGTATGTCCTTATTCACAGCAGGCCAAAAGAAAGATTGAAGAACTCTAGCTTTAGTACGGGAAAAACCCATATGTCCAGCACACTGCGAATCATGAGCGTGCTGTAAGATTTTAACTCTCATATTTTTAGGCACAAGGATTTGAGAGTGAATGGACTTAGCGGAGTCTTGTACCATACGTACAAGTACGCCATTCTTCATCGTAATCCATGATTTACGATTTGTATCCTTATTCGGATCACCTTTTGTTGCCAGAGTAAAGAATTTCTTTAGAGTAGGATCATCTTCCTGCTGTTTTATAAAGGAATCATGGGAAATCTCCAAGGGATCATCTTGGATCTGCGCATCATTATCTTCAGAATGTGCAGATTGCGGCATATTAAGAGCTTGAGCCCTAGTGATTACTGCATTAGCAGATTGCATATTAACATTTTCCCAATTAGAAATTTGCTGTGGAGTGCATTCTTTCACTCCATGAATGCGACCGATGATAAGATCAGCGATCAGATTCGGCAAGAGACATGCTTGCACCTCTCCTGTAAAGAAAGGCGTTGCAATATTGATAATGGCAGTGGAGTACTTCTCCAATGTGCCACCAAATGTTACACATTTGACTATATTGCCTGTAGCTCGAGAAGGATTTACGAGTGATTGCCTCACTCCGATGGTAGTGCACCCCGAATCGAAAAGAATTGATACCGGAGTACCATCTATTAGGCCCCTATTAAAGACAAGAGCACCCCTTCCATTATGCGTGATTGACGCATGGAGCGCGGGAAGCGGGTGACCGCAGCTTAAAGTAGAAACTGTGGTTGGATCGAATAATGTTTTGCATTGCGAACACTCAGATGCTCTAGCAAAATCAAAAGCGGAATTTGCTACACTATTGGAGTCTTTTTTATCATTATTCTGATTACCGGCGTCGTGGAACTCCTGTTGTGCAGAGTTAGCCTGGTAATAAGATTTACCATGTCTTTTGTGTTGTGATCTACCTCGGTTATAATTGTCTCTATAATTATTATTGCCTCTGTTATAACCCCTATTTGGGTTTGAATAATAATATTCATGATCATAATCATCACGCTCATTATATTGAGTATCCCTGTAATATTGGTTTTTTTGTCTCCATGAAGCCCTTGGGTAGTTCCTATAGCTACTCCCTTTCCGAGAGTTTCTAAAATTATGGGTACACCTCGCGTGTCGAGGACTATCAGCCCGATTCCAGTTCTTCGAAGAAGAACCCTGATTTGAGTGGTTATCTTGGTTTTGATACTTATTCCAATTAACCTTTTTATCAAATTTATTTTTAGCTCCTTGGAATTTGTGTGAGTAATTCTGATTATATTCTGTTGCCGAAGCAACTGGCATACTCTCTTTAATGTTAGAGTTACTAAGAATCATGTCAGGGTGTGCCGTGGCATACTGGTCACAATATTCTTCCATTTGCTTTAATGTACTAGGTTTACGCTCATGTAAGAACTCTAGGAATGATTTATTTACCGAAGACATGACCTTGTCTCTTAGCAATAAATCCGTAAGACCATCAAATGTTTTCTCTGTTTTGGATAATTCAATCCATCGTGAAAGTGTAATTCGTGCTTTTGAGATGAATTCTGAGAATTCTACACCTACCTCAGGTCTCATTGTTTTAAACAAAAGACGATAACCTTCCTCAGACAGCTGATATCTCTTCATCAAAGCTGCCCTAACAGCATCATAATTATCCTTGTCGGCCTCTTCGACGAAATATAACTTACTCAGAGACTCCCCTTTTAGATTTTCAGACAACTGATTCACATACTGTGATTTGTCAACATTATGAGCTCGACAAGCCCGTTCAAATCTATCAAGCCAGAATGCTATATCATCACTGGCAGAGTTGAACGCTGGTACCTTGACCTTGTACACAAAGGGTTTACCATTACCACTAGATGCCTGATTAACATTACTCATACTTGTCCATTTTAATTTCTCTAATTCAAACTCATGTTCTCTTATTGCTTTTCTCTCTTCAGCTTCTCTATCTAATTTTTTTTGTTCTGCAGCAGCAGCAGCTTCTAATTTTTTCTGTTCTGCATCAAATCTCCTTTCCTCCACTTGCATCTGCAATTCCTTTAGTTCAGCAGCAGTATCAGCTTCTTTTTCTAATCTTTTTTCTTCAGCTAGAGCTTTCCTCTCTTCAGCAGCAGCTTTTTTTTTCCTCAGCAGCAGCTTTTTTTTCTTCTGCAGCTAATGCTTTGTCATATTGAGCAACAGCCCATTGTTCTAAGTCTTTCCCAGTCTTATCAAGGGATTTTCCTTGTGCTATAAAGTAATCTAATGTAGACATTTTGTCTTCTTAAATCAGAAACCTGAAAAGTAAATAAATTACCTTATTTCACTTTAATGGGAGACAAGTCTATATCATAGACTTAGTCTTAGTGAAAACTTGTATGGTTTATAATAACCAATGATAACTTGAGTACCTGTGGACAACAATAACTGTCTATCTCAAATACTGTGGGAGACAAGCCTTACAAAGGTCTTGTATACCTTAATGTAATCAATGATCACTTGAGTACCTGTGGAAAATAATATTTCCCTTTTCCAATCACTTTGGGAGACAAGCCTTATAAAGGTCTTGTACACTTTGTTTTATAACAATAACAATCATAAAGTACTGATCTGTACTATAATATAAGTGTATTCCACTATACCTCATATGTCATATGTCAACTAAAGACATTACAAAGGACAAACAAGAAAAGACAATCTGAAAACATTTGCAGAGATCAAATTAAATTAAATAGGAGAAATGAAAAAAAAAATGATCACAGAATCCGTGATGATAACTGCAATAAGATAACAAGACAAATAACGCCACAGTGTATAAACATAAGGGTGTAAAGAACTAAAATGAAAGGAAAGATGAGACCTACAATTATACAAACAAATCAAACAAAAATAAAGAACAGAAAAAATGTTACAAATACAAATATGAAACAGTCGTCACAACTAACCAAATATTTGCAAACTATGTTGCATGCAAATTTCAATTAAGAAATTGCTCCCTATAGAACGCCAGAACAAGACCAATATCACTTGGTATTTCCTGTTCTAGTCACCTCCCATCCAGGCCCGCAAAGACATAACAATCACACATATAAACAAATAATATATAAACATAAATATATATAAATCATCAATGTGTGTATCATACCATGCAATGTGTTGTAGTTGCAATGTATAGTACTGTATGCTCAGTTTTAATCAATTAGACTACCACTTTATTGAGTAATAGATTTGCATTCTAACTATTACACTGTCCAATTTTTTTTGAGCACATTAGAAGATCCACCGATGAAATTTGCACTTTATGTTCAACAATGCTCTTGTATTACAGCAGGATAAACAATCACTGGTTTAGAACACTGACTGTATTGTGCCAAATGTCAACAAGTGCTGACCCAGATATTGCTACACTTGTCAGAACAGGTCAAGCTGACATTGATTGTATAGCTGTCCTACTGGTGTTGATGTGGTCAAACAAATGTTCTTGTAACTGTAAAATGTGATTCTCAACACAAGACTGCGTAGGCTGGACCCAGGGATCTGGCTCACCACTGTAAAATTTGATTCTCACTGTAAAGTTGCTTTCACACACACTGTAAAATGTCAGTCTGTAAAGAAGTATCAGTTGTATACTGTAAACCTTCTGTAAAGTGTGGTGTGTTCTCTTTCTTCTGTAAAGCTCCACTATCAATCACTGTAACATGTTGTTGGTGGTGCCACTACTGTATATGTCCATTGTAGTGTACAGAGTTGTTGAGATCAGGCATGCTCCAGTCTACCCAGCTGTAAATGGGTAACTCACCCTAGTCCTAAGTTAGGGAAGGCAAAGGCAGCTGTAAACAGTAGTTTCCCTCTAAGGCTCCAGGGGAAGCAGGCCCTAAACTTGGTCACTTCAACCGACGCAGGATGGTGTATGTATGGGTAGAAGTGTAGAGTGTGTTTAACGCGAATGGTGTACTGTTCGTGTTCTGACCAAACTAAACACTCATTCACTTGTGTCTACAAGGCACCAATGCAGACTGCTGGAATCTTTGTTTACACAGTTTATTTGGACGCTCACACTGGGACATAACGAGTAAATCATGGGTATGTTGACATATCAATTTGCAGGCATACATAGTAGATCCTATGTCATGGCACATTCATAAATAATAGGTAGTACATCAATGGCCGCATCCCCTATCTGACTAAGCGCGTCAGTGAAGGCGGATCGGTAAGTAACTAAAGTTGCTTTATATTCACAGTTTATCATATTGTGAAACCACGATAAGGGGTTTCTATCAAAATTGAGATCTCCTTGCCACTGTCCGAATAATAAGATACATGTTCCGTTCTTTAGACAGTGATCCAAAAAATGCGATGACAGGAATGTAACATGGCCGCCTACCTGAGTTGTCGCTCACTCGCTCACAGGAGGATATATATATATAAGCCAAAGTTAATTTGCAATACATATGCATAATTTCATAAAGTTCCTCCACACAGATCTACCGTAATCCAGTTACCTCACGTAGACATAATTACAGTATGGAGCCTGTCATCTCCGTCGATACAAACTTGACCCTAGCGTTGCGAAGCACAAAATTCCCGCTAGGCCTAACCGACCTGAGATCATCAAAACAGGGACTGGAATTACCTGGAGTCCGAATCATACATGGTACCGTACATTAGGAAAGTCTCTAACACAACTCTAGTAGAGACACAATCTCCTATAGAAGAAAAACTACTTCGTAAATCATTATTACTGAAGAATCTACCAGCCCTGGCAAAAATGCGTACCCGCCATTGTCACGGTACATCGGAACTCATCACGACTAGCCAAGACAACTCCTACTTCCGCTAGAGCGGTGTAACAAGAATATAGTCCTGCCTACCCATCCAAAATATACAATATAGGACTGATTCTACTTGTACTAATAATATGTAATACATATGAATTCAGGCCATAAACATAATAAGCAAATTAATCTATTTTCTGGCCCTAAGAAATAGGTACGGACAAGGGTGTCATATCCATGCGCCGAATTAATATCAAGAACGATTACTCCTATAATCAAAAGGGTAAAACAATTATGGATTATCTAGCCTTCCCCATAGACAGCATTTTCATACACAAATGAATGAATGTCTATATCTTTTCCATATTAAATAGCCATATCGATTTTTGTAATATTGTGGCGTTAAAAGTTTATATTCTTCAGTTGATTGTTTGTGCTCGTTTTCACACTGTGTCTAGGTTTATATATCATAGTCCCACAAGGTTCAGGACAGCCACAATAGTTCATTAACGATAACTTCTATGACTCGAAGATTCCACACAACGATCAATATAACAGCTGGATATTTTAGTAACATTCCATTTATTATTCACATAGACAATACATCATTACACAGCATGCATAATTAGGTAGATTCAGCAACTCCTATAATCCGTAGGTCCATAAAAATGTTACCTCATTCCTGTTCCTACCGTTAGTTGTATTTAATAAACATTAATATGTTTCAAGACACTTCTATTGTAACATTTCCCATATTTCTACCACTGGGTAGAACACACACATAAGCCGCCCATTCAGGGTCAAAACACGCTCTGTCCATTTTCCTCCACACTGCTCATGTCATGTGCGCAATACACATATCGACAAATTATTATCGTGCTGCGCTCATCAGCACCAAAAGCCTATACATTTTCTAGCGTGTGGCGTGCAATAGCCAGCGCCACAATACCCCCCCTCGAACAACTGAAAACTTAGTTTCCAGTCAGGCAATTATAATGTGAAGCGAGACTAAATCATTCATCTTATCCCTAATGCGTTATGATTACCTATCATTTATTAAATGATATTTATCTAGATTTTAAAGGAAAAAAAATAATGTCAGTAATAACAATATGAATAAATAAGTAATTATTGTCCACTTCCGTATTCGAGTTATTACATAACTCTAGAGAGGGTGTCAGCTAGGACATTGTCCTTTCCTGCTATTGGTAAAACGTCAAAATCATACCCTTGCATTTGTAGCGCCCATCGGGTGAGACGTGCATTAGTCGATTTAAAAGTCTGTAAATATGTGAGGGCTTTTTGATCAGTGTATAATTTAAAATGTGTACCCACCAAGAACTTCTGTAGTTTATGTAATGTCCATACCAATGACAAAAGTTCCCTTTCCACAATTGGATATCTGGATTCTGTCTCTGAAAGTTTTCTGCTGAGGTAGAATATCGGGTGGCACTCGCCATTAAAGGTCTGCATTAAACATCCCCCGATTCCTTTCAGAGATGCGTCTGTAACCACGAGAAAAGGTCGTCGTAAGTCTGGTAGTCTTAGTATTGGACTTTTTGAAAATTGTGTTTTGATGTTCTGTAAGGCATGGTCACATTCTTTGTTCCATATTATTTTGTCAGGCATACCCTTTTTTGTCAGAGCAGATAGAACAGAAGTTAAAAGGGAAAATCGTGGTATAAACCTGTGGTAAAAGTTTATGAGTCCCAGCAAACTACGAACTTGTTTCTTAGTAGTTGGTATGGCAAGATCCAGTACCCTTTTTAGTGTAGACTCATCAGGTTGTATTGTATGTCGGCCAATCTTATGACCCAGAAATGAAATCTCAGTAAACCCAATTTCGACTTTGGAAGGTCGAGCTGTGAGGTTATGTACTCTGAGAGTTTGGAGCAACGACTGTATCCCAGCGATATGCTGTTCCCAAGTATCATGAAAAATGCAAATATCGTCCATATACGAAATGAGATCGGTGCGATTACCTAAAACGCGACGCATCATGCGTACAAATGTCGCTGGAGCATTCCGTAAACCAAAACACATGACATTGTAATGAAACAATCCACGAGAAGTGGCAAAAGCAGTCAAAGGTTTTGATACATCAGCCAGAGGAATCTGCCAGTAACCTTTAGATAGGTCAAACTTGCTGAAGAAAGTGGCGGATGATAGGCGTGGCAACAAATCCTCCAGCAAAGGCATTGGTTCAGAATCGGATATGGTCACCTTGTTAAGGCGACGAAAGTCAATACAAATACGAATTGACTTGTCTTTCTTTCGTACTGCCACCATAGGAAAACAGAAAGGTGAATCAGACGGTGAAATAATACCCAGTTTTAACATACCATCTACTTCACTTTCCACCTGATCTCTAACATGTAGAGGAACGGCGTATGGTCGTAATGAAATCGGGGTGTAATCTGACAATTTGATTTCGTGTGTGATAATGTTAGTACGTCCCGGAAGATCAGACAAAACATCCTGAAAGGATACCAACATAGAACGAATTTGATCCCCATGATCTGCAGGTAAATCAGTACAAATTATAACATCATTCCATGTTTCCGAAGACTTAATAGGTGCTACCGGAAACGTGGAAGGTACATCAGCGAAATTGGTTTGCACCTCATCCACCAACGCGATAGATGCATGATGGGTAGGTTGGTTCATGATAGCATCACAAATGAATTGTAACTGAGGAGGACGAGTGATGTATGGTAGGAGCATGTTAACATGGAATGTTTTTTTCTTTACCCCGCATATTGATGACGTAGTCCACGTCCGTTCTCTTTGCAACCACTTTAAACGGACCTTGCCATGTTACTAACAAGTGATCTACTTTGAGTGGCAGGAGAACAAAAACATCGTCATTGATTGAGAAAGACGTTAGTCGTCTATCTCTGTTAATGCGAGATCTGGTCTTATATTTTGCCATCTCAGATGCTTCAGTCGCCACCTGACATGCATCCACAAGATGTTGGCGTAAATCTGTAACGTATTGATAAGTGGATTTCTTCTTATTATTATTATTCACATCAGATTCCATCAACAAATCATGTAAGAGAGACATTGGACCTCTTGGGTTCGCACCAAATACCAACTGAAAAGGCGAAAAACCAGTATGATTAGGAACCTCTCTGTACGCAAACAGTACAGCAGGAATAAAACGATCCCATTCTTGAGGAAATGATGTAGTCACCTTCCCCAACAATTGTTTTAATGTCCCATTCCAACGTTCCACGACCCCGTTAGAGCTAGGGTGAAATATAGCACTAAGAGAGTGACGGATACGAAGTGTGTTGAAAACATCTGACATCATACCTGACACGAACTGAGATCCATGATCAGAAAGGATTTCTTCCGGAAACCCGATGCGTGAAAATATAGACAGCAACGCATCTGTTACCGACACTGTGGTAATATTTTTTAAAGGAATGGCTTCTGGCCATCTCGTACACAGGTCAATACATGTTAATATGTATTGAAAACCTCTGGTAGACCTTACAGACAGTGGTCCTATGATATCAATAGCCAATTTGAAAAAAAGGGCGTACAGCAATATCCGTGACCTGTAAAGGTGCTGATTGATGTGCACCCTTACGTGCAACACTTCGACATTCAGCGCAAGATTTACAATAAGTTGAAATGTCTTTATTTACCCCAGGCCAATAAAAGTGTTTTAGTAATCTATAAGCCGTACGGGAAATTCCCATATGTCCAGCAAATGGTACGTCATGCGCATTTGACAAAACTAGTGCGCGAAATGACGTAGGTACTATAACTTGTTTGAGAATGAAAGAGTAATTATCAAAACATCGTATCATAATATTATCCTGCATTTGAAACCAATGTCTTGAATTTTTAGAATGTTTAATAGTTCGAGCAATAGCTAATGGGAATAAATGTCCCAAAGAAGGATCCATTTGTTGTTTTGCTATAAATATATTTTTTGTCAATGTAATGACAAGTTGTAATGTGTTGATTGTGTATAGAAGAATTTAATTCAATTGTCTCTGCAGCTTGTTGTGCTCTGGTTGTGATCGCGTTAGCAAAGGAGGGATGATTTCTCTCCCAATCAATAATATCCTGTTCAGAACACTCTTTAACCCCCTTTATGTTACCGATAAGTAAATCACAACAAGGTCGATCGAGAGCACACACTCTTACTTTTCCCGAAAAGAACGGAGTATCTATTACCACATCTGCCAGCGGATAAGATTCAACAGTTCCACCGAAAGTTACGCACTTTATAGAGGTTCCCGTAAAGCAAGAAGAAGGAATTAGTGCCTTCCTTAGGCCAATGGTGGTGCAACCGCTGTCACGTAAAATAGAAACAGGTGTGTCAAAAACAAAACCTCTATGGATCACGAGTGAGCCAACCCCATCATTTAAAGACAAAACTGGCAGAGCATGTCCACATCTCAGACGTGGAGTAGATCCAGGTTGAAATAGAGTCATACATTCTCTGCAATTACCACTATTTTCCAGATCAAAACTACATGCATTGGCATGAGTATTATTCTCATTATTGGAAATATTATCATTACCAACGTCAAGCTGACAAGCGTGAGCTTGTGATCTTCCTCTACTTTGACTCCTAGAAAAATGTGTTCCTCTCCGATCCACTGGACAGTCAGACCGATAGTACCCCTTTTTGTCCGTGCGAGAAGAATCATCACGAGATGGTGGTGAGACATGATGTTTGTTATTGTAATTACTGTTATTGTAATCATTACGTGAGGGTCCCGAAAAATGATGTTTGTGAGTGTAATTATTATTGGAGTATTGATTATTTCTTTGCCATGACTTTTTATTATTATGGTTAAAGTTTCGTCTCTCTATACCCCGTGAGGGCGAATGATTATGAGGGAAATTATATCTACCTCTATAGGAATTTTGATAGTCATCCCTATACCGTCGGTCCATGCTGCGAGTGCGTGATCTATCATGAGTGACCGCACAAGCTGGCAAAGTTTCTAGGACCTTCGTCTTACCTAAAGGCAAGTTTGGGTGTGCGACCGAAAATTGTTGAGCTAATTTTTCCTATATTTGTGGGCTTCCTTTCTTGAAGGAATGAGAAAATTTCAGTATTTACCGAAGATAAAATTTTGTCTCTTAAGAAGAGATCATAAAGACCTTCGAAAGATTTAGTAATATTAGACAGTTCAATCCATCTGTTTAGACACATCTTCACTGAAGACACAAAGTCTTCGACATCCTTACCTTCCATAGGACCCATCGATTTAAATTTTAAACGATATCCTTCCTCGTCTAAACAATATTTGCGAAGAAATACTGATTTTATGGATTCATAGTCGTTTCTTTTGTCATCGGCAATGTTAAAAAAAGTTTGTAAACTTTCACCAGTAAGTAACCCGACAAAATGTTCAGGCCATGAGGCCTTAGGTAAATTTAAAGCCGTAACTCTTGATTCAAATCTCAAAAGAAAGAATCCTATATCGTCATGCAATGAAGAAAAATTTGGTAATTTTAAATTAATGATCTTAGACGATCCTGTACCAGACGATTCTCTAGAAGAAGAAGATTGTAAACGCAATTTTTCTAACTCAAAAGTTTTTTCGCTTTCAAATTTCGCTTGTTCTGCAGCAATTTCTGCTAAACGAATTCTTTCCCTTCTCTCATGTTCCCTCTCTTCTTTCTCTCTTTCTTCTTCTCTCTCTCTTTCTTTCTCTCGTCTTTTTTCTTCTTTTTCTTTCTCTTCTCTTTTTTCTTCTCTTTCTTTCTCTTGTCTTTTTTCTTCTCTTTCTTTCTCTTCTTTTTTTTCTTCTCTTTCTTTCTCTTGTCTTTTTTCTTCTCTTTCTTTCTCTTCTTTTTTTTCTTCTCTTTCTTTCTCTTCTTTGTATTCCGCTATTTCTTTATTTACATAGGCTATAAGATCATCACCCGAGAAATTCAAGTCCTTCCCATTCTGTATAAATCCCGCCTTTACCTTCACAAAGTCCGCCATAATGAAATTAAAGAGTAATGGGCTATAGATTCAAAATGTATATCTCTCCCACTTGTTGCCCAATGACTATACTTAGTCGTAAGGTAATTCAAACCTTTTTCAAAACCAACTGTATGTACAGTATTTATTCGTTTTGTGTGATATACTTGTCTCTGAAGTATATGATACTTATCAACTAATCTCACAGTGTATCCGTAATCATCGTATATATTAACATATCAGCAATTAACAATATACTATAATCCAGTACTAAATATCGCCTTTACTACCTATTTAAAAGCATGCCATACTATCACATTAGACAAAAGATTAACTGACAACGCTGGAAACAAATCAGAAAAGAGACAACAATGTAAAAAGTCATAAAATCCTACCATATAATAAAACAGTTGTTTCCACCGTCAATGAACAGTACAGGACGAGATACAATCACATAGAACTGCTGTACATATTAAAAAGAAAGTCAGAGAAGAACTACAGGTACGAACATAATCATACTGAACTAAATAAGAATTCCACGACAATATGTTACTCGACAGCACAGATAAACAAAAAAGAAAATATTAATCTCAGTCAGAGCGGAAATACGACAGCACTAAATGCTGAATCCCTGAAAGAGATCAATACAATCAAAATCTATAGAACGACGACAACTAAATTCATCCAAAGATATAATTGAGTGTCGCCCACAAGAAAACAAAACATAAAAGATACACAAAAATAAGATGTGCCTGACATTTTTAGGACCGGAGACCATGACCCTACCAACATATATTCACTTATATGATTAAAATCCACGACCGCCAATCCTCGTTGTAGACAAGACGCATCAACCTCGCAAAGTAGCCTTGAATCTATGCAATAAACACGGGTCAAGAAAAGAATGTAAAGTCTGGGTTGCACAACGCGTATAAGTGTCCTGTACAAGACGTTCCCTGTTCCTACTTAGGAAATCCACGTGGTCAGCAAATCTGTTTGGTGACGTACGTAAAAGATTAAATCATCCTTCCTGACCATTGCAGACAACCGAAATGATTTCTCGGACATCAGGGTTGAAAGACTTGTCAGACTTGAAAGACCCAAAAGATTGGTTCTGGATACCGTCATGCTTCTCATGATCCATATTATTGGTATAATAAATGTCCACTGGTAAGTTTATTTTAGGATTTACAAGTCCGTTCAGGTGACCTTGATGTAATGGTTCACTACACCGATTCAACGTGAAATGGCCTCGAGGTGACAATATTCTTCATAGTAACCTGTGACCGCAGTATATTGTGTCGAAATTTCATATCTGTTCGTAGGCAGTCAAATGTCTATTCAGCGACTTTAATAGAATATATGTTGTTTGGTATTAATGTCTTCCCAACAGTCCAAGGTCTTGGCATGACCTCGTACGAAAAATTGCAATTTCTATTGATTCCACAAATTCGTGTGCTTGATATCTTGCGTACTTTCCACAGTACAGCATTGTACAAATTCCAAACAATTAATTCCTCTCCAACGGAACGAGCCTCCCATATCTGTGGCGTTAAAAGTTTATATTCTTCAGTTGATTGTTTGTGCTCGTTTTCACACTGTGTCTAGGTTTATATATCATAGTCCCACAAGGTTCAGGACAGCCACAATAGTTCATTAACGATAACTTCTATGACTCGAAGATTCCACACAACGATCAATATAACAGCTGGATATTTTAGTAACATTCCATTTATTATTCACATAGACAATACATCATTACACAGCATGCATAATTAGGTAGATTCAGCAACTCCTATAATCCGTAGGTCCATAAAAATGTTACCTCATTCCTATTCCTACCGTTAGTTGTATTTAATAAACATTAATATGTTTCAAGACACTTCTATTGTAACATTTCCCATATTTCTACCACTGGGTAGAACACACACACAAGCCGCCCATTCAGGGTCAAAACACGCTCTGTCCATTTTCCTCCACACTGCTCACGTCATGTGCGCAATACACATATCGACAAATTATTATCGTGCTGTGCTCATCAGCACCAAAAGCCTATACATTTTCTAGCGTGTGGCGTGCAATAGCCAGCGCCACAAATATGTGCGTCAAAATATGCACGCAACAATTATATAACTATTTTATACACAAGAATGGACAGCCTTGCAGAACTGAATGGTAGCATCAAGGATCAATAGCTGATACAGCATCCGATGACATGATATAGTATACAGAAAAGTCAGCTTGCACCTGACCACCTAATAACTAAGGCACATATTACCTTCAACACTCATACAATACAGATTTTGTAATAGCTCCAAGGATTAAAGATCAACGTTATACCTTTCCAGTAAAATGCTGAATAGTAAACCATATAAAAAAAACACAAAACTGGAGCATACACATCATCACTGCATGTACGTAACATTTACAAACACATAAACTAAAAGTTCACATGCTCGTATGAAACAAAGAGCTGCATTTATTCACTCATAACAATCTAAATATACCTTACCATTTCATACTGCCTATTATTATTCTAGCATCTCATATTAAATTCATGCAATTGCAGCTACATGAAAATAAAACACACTGGAAGTTCATCATCATCATAACTACTCCTTTTGTTCCCCATGGAACACAGGGTTGAAACTTTTGTTAGCAATAAATGTCAATTTTGGGCTGTTTTTTTTTCCAGCTCTGTCAATGTGCAATGAAGCCCAGTTGCTTTGGCTTCCTCAACTACCATTATTCTCTAGGTCCTCTTTGGCCTGTCCACTCTTCTCTTCCCCTGTGGGTTCAGTCAAGGACACTTGTTATGCTGGTCCAATGTTTCCCAAGGACATGTACTATCTATTTACATTTTCTTTTTCTTCAACTGTATTAGTTGTCTTCCACAGGTCTGTATTTGTTACTACATCTTGCCATTTGATAAGAAGGACGCAACAGAGGTATACTTTGGTCAGCACCTGCAGCTTGGGTGTCATATGATTAGTAATGGTGAGCACCTGCAGCTTGGATAGCATCTGATTGGTAATGGTGAGCTGCGGCAGCTTGCATGTTATTTAATTGGTATTGTATCATGTTCCTGAACTACCCAGTAAGACAGGTTTTACATGCATGTTGAACAGTTCTGCTTATGAGTTACTTGGATGAAAACAGGGGGAGCATAAAATAGTAACACTGTATCTGACCAGGTATGTCACAGAAGGCAAATTAGAAGGATTGGGCACGGGGTTGACTACTCCATCCTGTGGAAACTGAAAGCCAAAAAATGTCAACATGAACAAGTCATCCACATCAAATAATCCAGGTAATTTAGCTCAGCCATACAAGATAGCTAGTAAAATACACGATCTCAATTGAGTCACCTAGTACCCCATATGAAATGCCTGGTGGAAAAAGTAGTTACATCTACCACTCATACATATACACAAACACACCCACATACATGCACCCATACATACATATGCAGACACAAAAATAAATGTATATACACATATATATGCATGCACAAAACACGTAATGAGTCGCCATCATCAGGTGCCATCTTCACATTGATGGTTGGCAGCAATGGATCTCCAACGTTTTCTGTCTCTTGTCTTGATGGTGCACTCTGATAGACTCTTTCCTGTCCATGTCTTGATGTTATCTTCTTACTTTATAGCTATGTCTTCCTCATGCATGTTTGCCTTCAACTCTGCCTTCTATTATGGTCTTCAGTAAAATGTTATGTCTTTTTTTTACATATTACCAGGTTCTGTTCCCAATACAGGGAATATATTTTATGGAAATCTTTTCAGAACCAGTGACTCCTAATGATGTCATCCTCCCCCTGATGTCATGAGTAGTGAGATCAGATGCCTAGCCTTCTCAGATAAGGGCAAAAAAATAGGAGGTCCAGTGTGCAAGTTCATATGTTAAAAAGGCAGTTGGAAATCATAAAGAGTAGACCATTGAGCCGCTGCCCTGGCAAAATTTACAAAATTAGGAAAACATACCCACCACAGAAATATTTATAGAATGTGTGATTCCACTGGGATCCATGCCAAAGCAATGGAGTTCGTGCACTGTGCTGAGATCCTCCTTGTGTGATCCAAGGGAGGAGATCAGAGCACTTATGGTGTTGTCCATGTGCAGTGTAGATGGTCCTTCATGACCACCATATTTGAGCTTTCTAATTTTGATCTCCTTCATTAATTCTCTTTTCATTCCTAGGTTCTCTAGCACCTCTTTATTTGTTTTCTTCTCCTTCCATGACACGTGCCCCATTCTTCTATATATATCCACATCTCAAAGGCCTCAATTCTTTCTTCTAATTGCTTGTTCATCGTCCATGTTTCTACACATGGTAATGAAGAATATATATATAGCATTTGATTATTTTCAATTTGAATTTGTAAGTTAGTTGTTTAGATGTCAGTATTTGTCTCATGTTGTGGAATGCAGTTTTGGCCATTCCTATTCTCTTCTTGATTTCTGTTTCACATCTGCCATCCTCTGTTAATATGACCAAGATAGGGTCAAACACATAAGGAATATTGCTTTCTAAAAGACCTACCTTATTCAAACCCTCTCCACTAGCACCAAAGAAACCGACTTCATCCCATGTTGCCACAAACACCCAGTATGCTTGAAATTTTCTATAGGCAGGAAAGGCCCTGATCTCATTTGTGGCCTGTAATTTGGGAAAGAGGGCAGTCAAAACTAAAGAATAAAGCAATCAATTTACAAGCCATCAAGGATAAGCCTGAATAACAAAATACTCTTGCGAACCATTTCCAATGATATATTTGTATCACATCTGTCCATCAAGTTTTTATGTTTGTTTGAATGAATGTATATATTTTAGTATGTTTGTCAGTATATATGTTGTTTATGTACGTATACATGCTTTACTAAAGTTAGTATATACGTTTGTGATGTACTACCAGCAAGTCATCATCAGCCTTGGTAGAGAGTGCAGAACTTGGGCCAATGGGAGGGCAGAACCGGAAATTTATCAACTGATTAATGATCATCTGTGGATGATGATGCCATTGTGTACACTGATGGGTCTGTAATCCATGGTGAGAAATCAGGGTGGGGCTTCTCTGCTAGAGTAAAAGGTCAGAAGTGCTCTGAACATTGGGGGGAGGGGGAGGGGGGGGGGGGGGGGCTTACATGATAACAACTTCCAGCATGAGAATGGAGGTAGATGCAGCTACCACAGCCTTCAGGTGGTTGTCTGAGACTTCATTAACAAGGGCGGTTATTGTGTCAGACTCACAATCCATGCTTCGGAAGGTCCAAAGTGGATGGCTCTGGATTTAATGGAAAACCTCCACAGAAGCCTCAAATCTTCAGGAACTGGTTTGGATCTACTGTTCTGGTCATGCAGGAGTATGCGACAATGGAAGACCTGACAGACTAGCTTCAAGAGCGCCCAAAGAAGGTACATTGGATATGGATAAGGAAGAGATACTGAGGGCAATTAATGATCCTCCAATTAGAGAATGACACTGCAATCGATAAATCATCAAGGCTAAGATTGCTGGAATTTGGCATCAAACGTAAGACTAGCAGGGATGGACGTATGAGAGAATGCATCAGGCTTGTACACAACCAGCATGCAACAGGAACAATTAGCATTCATACCCTTGACGCATCAAAATTGAGGAATGCAGTAAGTGACCCATAGCTTGACTGCCTGCGTCAGGGCCAGCGAACCAGAGCTGACCAAGACCCTACTCCACCTCCACGTGGTGGTCCTGGAAACAGGCTGCTTCACTGCAGTCTGGCTGAGGAGTAGGGATCGAAGAGGGAAGGCAAAGCCGGTCCCAAAAAATGCTGTGCGGAAGTCAGATGTGTCGGCTGAAAGGCGCAAATATCGCAGCTTCGCTGTAAACGGACACAACGCAACCAACGTCCTTTTCAGGACGAACGAGGAAGAAGAAGGAAGAAGAAGAATACCCTTCAACATTTGCTGAGGGAGACTGAGCACATATGGCAACAACAATAACAATCAGAAGCTAATATCTTCCAATAATTCATTGTTAAAATGTCCAGATCTTTTGACATACAATAACAACATTGCGAAGACAAAGCCCAGATGTAGATATTGTGCAGAAGAATGCATAAGGATGGCAACCATATCATGTAAACCAAATTGTTACAGAAACCACTACTACAAGAGCTTGTGACTGCTTCATGCAGGCTTCCAGTAAGGGGGACCTGCTGCAGTAACGGCTCCAAGCTATGTAAGAAACACAAAAGAAAATGAGAATGATGATATCACCATCTCTAATAGTCTCCTACCACCCGACCTTTCTCACACTGCTACAGACTTTATCAGTTTGTGTCTCATACAATGATGATATCACTATCTCCTACCACCTGACCTTTCTCACACTGCTACAGACTTTATCAGTTTTGTGTCTCATACAATGATGATATCACTATCTCCTACCACCCGACCTTTCTCACACTGCTACAGACTTTATTAGTTTGTGTCTCATACAATGATGATATCACTATCTCCTACCACCCGACCTTTCTCACACTGCTACAGACTTTATCAGTTTGTGTCTCATACAATGATGATATCACTATCTCCTACCACCCGACCTTTCTCACACTGCTACAGACTTTATCAGTTTGTGTCTCATACAATGATGATATCACTATCTCCTACCACCCGACCCATCTCACACTGCTACAGACTTTATTAGTTTGTGTCTCATACAATGATGATATCACTATCTCCTACCACTCGACCTATCTCACACTGCAACAGACTTTATTAGTTTGTGTCTCATACAATGATGATATCACTATCTCCTACCACCTGACCTATCTCACACTGCTACAGACTTTATCAGTTTGTGTCTCATACAATGATGATATCACTATCTCCTACCACCCGACCTTTCTCACACTGCTACAGACTTTATCAGTTTGTGTCTCATACAATGATGATATCACTATCTCCTACCACCTGACCTTTCTCACACTGCTACAGACTTTATCAGTTTTGTGTCTCATACAATGATGATATCACTATCTCCTACCACCCGACCTTTCTCACACTGCTACAGACTTTATCAGTTTGTGTCTCATACAATGATGATATCACTATCTCCTACCACCTGACCTTTCTCACACTGCTACAGACTTTATCAGTTTTGTGTCTCATACAATGATGATATCACTATCTCCTACCACCCGACCTTTCTCACACTGCTACAGACTTTATTAGTTTGTGTCTCATACAATGATGATATCACTATCTCCTACCACCCGACCTTTCTCACACTGCTACAGACTTTATCAGTTTGTGTCTCATACAATGATGATATCACTATCTCCTACCACTCGACCTATCTCACACTGCAACAGACTTTATTAGTTTGTGTCTCATACAATGATGATATCACTATCTCCTACCACCTGACCTATCTCACACTGCTACAGACTTTATCAGTTTGTGTCTCATACAATGATGATATCACTATCTCCTACCACCCGACCTATCTCACACTGCTACAGACTGTATCAGTTTGTGTCTCATACAATGATGATATCACTATCTCCTACCACCCGACCTATCTCACACTGCTACAGACTGTATCAGTTTGTGTCTCATACAATGATGATGATGATATCACTATCTCCTACCACCCGACCTATCTCACACTGCTACAGACTTTATCAGTTTGTGTCTCACACTAATGAATGCCCATGTGGAACTGAAATTCAGACCCCCGAACACATTCTCCAAAATTGCCCAACCCGTGACATCTGACCTGGCCAGGTGGTGCTGAGCTCAGACAGAAGCTATGGGGCTGCCATGCTGACATGGAAAATACTGTGGACTTCGTACTGGCGACAGGCCTGCAGATTTAGCATGACTACAAACTGAACGCAGAAGAAGATCAGTTTGTGCCTCTGTCACCTCAGTTTTAATCCTCAGCTGGGAAACTTTACCCCAGTCAACTTAAAATGCACTGAGAACAAATGTGGACAACAAACAGTTAGACACAGAAGGACTGATTTTTTTTTTTTAACTGGCAGGAACTGCTTTTAGAACAGATCATCAAATACAAAAACTGTAGTATACAGAAAATGTTAGATCGGCACTGGGATATGGAGTACCAGCCTGGGCAACTGCTACGAAATCAAACTTAGACAAAACATCCAGAATACAAAACTAGACTGAGAAAACCAGTACTGGAGCAATGAAATCAACCCCAATGAACGCAATAAACTCAATGACAAAACTACAGTCCATGTATGAAAAAAGAGACAGAATACTGCAAAAGATAGACAATTTAAAAGGCTCACAAACCATCCATCGAATGACAGACTGAAAGGATATTGCCGGGGTCGACAGCAGAGAAGCTGCTTTGCACAAAGGCTAAGCACCAGGCATTGCATAGATAAAGGCTGATCCCCTAACAATAAGCAGCACATTCTCCTAGAGACAATTTACCAGAAGTTAGGAAAACAAATGCATTCAAATGGATGTAGAAAGAAAGCACATAGCTATATAATAAATAAAAAAGACTGTTAAGTCCTTTTTCACGTGGGAGTTAAGTGTGTGAGATTCTCAAATGCCAGTCTAGTCTTGATAGACACACATGTGAGCGCATCTGAAATAAATGTATATTTTAAATATTTGTGCGTACTTTTCTGCATTATCGTTGAATGCAAATGACGCACTTTGCTACGTCGATTTGTTGCCATACAAATCAGACTCTTGAGGCATTGTAATATTTTAGTGGTCAATGATAGACGTACTTTTTCGGTGTTCTTACTCTGATGTGAAGAGAAGACACATATATGTTAACATGATTATGAATAGAAAGACGATGAAGTTTATTCCTGCCGAATCTTCTCAGGAATCCATCAAGATGTATAATTGTTGCCAGATAACGGCTCATTTCGATGTCTCATGCCTCAGTGACTTATAGCCCTGCTTGCCACGGCAGAACTTCCATTGAATTCGTAGTAATCAATGGCTAGTGCGTCCCTCTGGCACGAGAAGCGAGATTACATGTCAAAGTAATATAAATAATCTTCAAATTGACGAAGTCTTCGAATTGGTCAAGACGTTGACCATGTTGTTATAATGACCGGCGTTATCAATCAAAGGTCATCTCAACGTTCATCTTAACGATGTTTGATGCCCACTACATGATCGTTGTATGAAATGTTCCTGCCATGCTGTTATGTTGATGCCACTTTGCCTATGCATGATGTCATTCTATTTGATTGTAAATAAACTGTCTCGTCGTTGAAGTCTGCAATGGATCCAGTCTTCACTACTTACTCGTTGGTCAACCTTAAGACCCAATTGTCATAGCTGATGTTTATATTGCCACCTTTGGCCTATCCATTACGGCCCCACCACAATGACATTCGCGTTATAATATAACAGTAACAACTCTGATAAATATATACGGTGGTAAACAGTAGCTGGTAACAAAGACATACCCAGCCAAAGAATAGACACATACATACACAGATGGATCAGCAACAAGGCAAGAAATATGAAGGAGACATACACAAAAGCTAAAAGGCGGACCTGAAATCCACGTCTCAATGAGCACTAGAACATTTTCAAACAACTTTAAAGCTAAGGCAGAGGCATCAAAGGGAGCTGAAATAATCGTCTCCGTGGAAAAAAGATAAAATGCTAAAACCCAAGACAGTGTTCCTGTGGTAGGAGGTTTTAGAGTATAGAATATAGGTTCCCTTGGACAATTAGATGTGTCAGATGACACTAGAATAGTGCCAGGTAAGGGACTGGTCTTATGAGTAATACCCTCTTCTCTGAACAGAGTAAGGGTGTATAGACAATCAAGGTGAGGTCAGACTATGCAAGTTCCCAGAGTAACGGATGATGATGTTGAAAGTCTCTGGGTCCCTAACTGTCACCTCCCGAGATCTCACCTGAATCAAGAATCTGTGAGGGTGTGTATGGCATGTGTCTAGGGTAATGCAATTATTATGATGCATGACAAATGGTAAACAGAACTTTAACTTAGTAAAAATAATAAAGTAAGGCTGGTTGTAGAATTAGATATATACAAATATATATATATGGTTTTATTCTTCCTGTACCTCAATGTTTTGGATAGGAAGTATCAACTCAGGAAAAGTTTTTATTTTACAGTATAGAAATCAATATGTTGAAAAGTGTTCATGACTTGTATCACCAAATGTCACTTTCTTGGGCACCTCACAGTCTTTTTTAAATACTTGAACTTGTAACTAAACTATTGTTTGAAGATCTGTTTTCTACGTCCTCCCCAGGTCAGGAAATCTATGTCGTGGATTGTTATTTTATTTCTGAGAATGAGCTCTCAAGTGCCCAGGTAAGGCACTTATCTTAATATCCTGTCTGAGACCAGTTGCTCCAAACTGTATTTATGATCACACCGATAGTGCTGCCCTCTGGAAGAAAGACGGCCTGTAGCTCAACAAGTACTGTGAGTGTCCACTGCCTGCAATTTCTGTCTTCTCCAGGATAGTTGCACAGCTTTTTAACTGGTGATATGACCTGTAATGAGAAGGAACATTCCCTCCCCAATAATGCCTGTCTTATAGCAATTCCACAACTAATTGACAGTACGCTTACCTGGGTCAGACACGTGTGCTGACCATTTGCACCAGATCTTATCTCCATTTTCTACAATCAGGGATGTGTATTCTCATCTGTTACACACAACTTCACAACCTCTGTCCCTGAAGCCTTGCTTGTCTTCCATACTATCAGTAGGGGTGCCCAAATCCTGTGACTGGTCATTTATTTCTTTTCAACTTCTAGGTATGGTGTCAGATGTTAATTGAACACTGTGGCACACCAGAAGCCACTATCACTTTTCTTCTCTTTTGGACTTACAGTCGTAAAATGTTATGGCAAATTTACAAACACATTTGACACAATTTCACAATAAAACTGCATTCCTACTTAAGGCGTCGTGACATTAATCTTTCCCATAGGCAGTATCCGAATATGGCGCACAATAAACTATGTGGCCGACATGTTAATTAATTTCTACAAATAAACTTATTCTGCCTTACCCTCAAGTAAGAATATATCACAATATGCACAAGCTTGACTAGCATTAAATGGGTAGTTCAGAAATGCTCTAGTGTCCAGACGGTGAAAGCCTTGGTCACGAATGCTCTCCCGCTGATCTCAAGTTGGCAAATAGTATTTTTCAAATGGCGGACTATGCCGGCAAAATGTTAATTTTATTGCCCCTATGCTCACCCCCCTTAACCAATCAGAAACGCGTCCAGAAATTTTAACTTTCTCCCCTAGGCTATAAACTTGAGCAGTTCAGAAGTGTGTTTGTTCGTCTGTCTCAATTTTATTCATACAATATCTTTGTTATTAATGGGTCGATTTTTACTATTGAAAGTGATTATTAAACAGACCACTGTTCTCTATCTTCCTATATAGGTTTCTTTTAATTATTTGTCCCCGTTTTCATATGTGTAATTTTTTTTATAATTAATTGTGCTTTTTCCCAACTGAAAATTTTAATAAAATAAATATTTCTACGTCAAGATAGTTTTATTATGGGAAATCTTTATGGTATTATATTAATCAATATCAGCGCTATGATTCACGATATTCCTTTCAATCTAATTCCCTTTTGTTATTGAGAAATAAATTATTTAATTTTGATTAAAAGCACAGAATCGGCATTTTTGCCATTACAACTTAGATTTTTGGTCTCTACCCAAAAACGAGGTAACAATACTATTGGTTAATTTTTGGCGTTCGTTAATAAATATTGGGAAGGGTAGTGTGTTAAAAGGGGGTAGTAACTTTTAACGCTTGGTGTTACAAAAAATTCAAATTCTTTAGTTAAAATGTTGGCGGTAGATGTGACCTTGCCCTTGACAAATTACAAATACTGTAGCTATTAATAGATTTTAGGAGTTAGTTAATTTTCAAGCGGTAAAATTGACTTTGCCCCAGATGAATTTCAAACACTGTAGTTATTAATAGAATTTAGGACTACGTTAGTTAATTTTCAAGCGGGGAAATTTGAGCGGGGTGTCACACAGATGTACTTTACTACAGTTCCTCACAGATTTACTGTCAGTTATAACTGCCCTAAAGAACAATAAAAACAATGAACTAGACAGCCTCACAGAATCAATAATGTAAAAATACTTATATGAAAATAACTTCATAATTGAAGTTACTTCACTGTTCTTACTTTAATGAAGTCCACTTTATTTTCTTCTAATTTTTTTAAGTTATTATATAACATCGGTAGGGTTAACGCCTGTCAAAATGTAAGAGAATTAGATGTACTACGAAAGGGAGCTGCACGCAAAGTTTTATCTCTAAGATGAGATGAACATAGAGATTTTTAGCTTCAAAAGAATTGTAATATATAAATCCCATGTGACTTTAAATAAAAGTGGTTACTAACAAGCGACACATCCGATACGTAACATATGTAAGTGTTTTCAGTGTTGTACAGTACTGTATCATACAACATTCAAGTTGAAACATTACAGAAACTGAGAAGTAAAAATATTTTATTGCCTTCCCGCATGAATACTGAACGGTCCTGCTAATGAAACCAATGTGCCTTGTTAGCGTGAAGTCTGAACAAATGATTTAGTGCGTTTTATTACGTCACGTTGCTGGATTTGTTGTACTCTGCTGAATTTTCTGTATTCGGTTTTCCATTAAGTTGACCTGCTATTGCCTTTTTTTATTATTATTATTTTTTTTTTTTGGTGTTCTTGATAAATATGTTTGTATCTAGTATAAGTACGTTTTCTTCTTCTTCTTCTTCTTGCGATCGCATCTTTGATGATTACACCGTCAGACGAGTTCTCATGATGAATTCGACTGTTGTTTGAAGTTCCTCTTTAACTCCATATAGCTTTGAGTTTAGTGTTGAGTCATTGGGCCAGTATATCTTTCTTAACTGGTCATACAGAGGACAGTCCTGTAGAACATGCTCAGCAGTTTGTTCGTTTAATCCACATGTGCACAGTGGTGAAGCAGACAATCGTAGCTTGTGCATGTGTTTATTCAGTTTGTTATGCCCTGTCCTGAGTCGAAAAATAGTTGTCTGTCCCTGCCGGTCGAGAGTGTGATAGTCGTCTTTGGGTTGGTTCTGTTCTCTTCTGATAGTCTGGATAGCTCTCTTTTTCTCAAAGTATGTGACTTCATTATCTTCTTGTTCACATTCTCCTCCCTTTTTTGCAAGTTTATCTGCCTTTTCATTTCCGGGTACACCACAATGAGATGGTACCCACTGAAGGATGGTTCTCTTTTTGGCAGCTACCTTGTTTAGTTCATTTCTCAGATGCGGGAGTTTACCACCCTTGAGAGCTTGCAGGACAGACAGTGCATCTGTGAGGATGACTACCTGGTGGCAGTCAGAGTTGGTGTTATAAATCATATTTGCAGCTTGCTCTAGAGCTCGAACCTCAGCTGTATAGTTGGAACAGAATTTACCAGTGGGAATGTGCCTAGTCTCATAGTGGTTGTCAGGATATGAGATAAAGATACCGGCACCTCCATTCCTAACAGCATTAGTTGCTGATCCATCTGTATAGGCATGTATCCATGATTGATCGGGATAGCTTTCTTGGATCATACTCAATGTAGCAGTTCGTTTTTGCAGATCATTATACTCACATCCACTTGTGAGACCACTGACTGTTGTATTAATTTGGAGGGCACTGCTGGCCTGCTCCCATGGTACAGGGTATAGGGTGGGCTTCAGTGGTGTTGTCTTCATGGATAGGTCTTCTTGATGCTGTCTTATAAGTCTTTTCCCCCGATGCACAAAGCTGCTACGCTTTAGACGTCCCAAGGCCAGATCATCTAGTCTTGCCTTCATTGGGTGCATTGGCATACTGTTGTACTTTTCCATCTGGATCATGGTTTTTGTGTCTCTTCTATGGGACAATGTCTGTAATCCAGCAACCTTCTGCATCTCTGTTATTGGTGTAGTTTTCATGGCTCCTGTAATGAGCCTGAGAGCTTGATTTTTGCACCTTGTCCAAAGACTGCAGATGTGAGTTAGCAGCTGATGACCATGCTGCTGAGCTAAACTCTAAGTGTGGTCTTATTACTCCATTATAAATCTTCTTTAGATTTCGTTCATTTGCTCCCCAGTGGGTACCTGCTAATTTTCTGAGTATGCCTAGTCGTCTTCGGGCCTTTCCTTCTGCATTTTCAATATGCTTATTCCATGTAAGCCTTTGGTCACATGTCACCCCAAGATAGGTGGGGTAGCTTTCTTCCTTGATCACGGTTGTCCCTAGGTGTATGTTAGCTGATTTGTCCTTGGGGGCGAGGGAGAACGGTGTTGTGGAGGTTTTGTCTGTGTTTATTGTGATAAGCCATTTCTCTGCCCATGACACTAGCATGTCTGCTGCCCGCTGCATTCTATAATTTGCTGTGGTGACATTTTCATCAGCGCACCAGAGTACTAGGTCATCTGCATATAAGGCAGCTTTAACTCCTGCAGGGAGATCTTTCACCAGGTCATTGATTAAACAAGGAAGAGTGTTGGGGAAATTACTCCTCCTTGAGGTACCCCCTGATGGAGCAACACTTTTCTGCTCTGCAGACCGTCAAGAGTGACTCTAGTTCTCCTGTTATGCAAGTATGACTGGATCCATTTCATCATGTTGCCTTGGATTCCACTTCTCCTAAGTTTTGCAATGAGGCCATCTTTCCACACCTTGTCAAAGGCCTGCTTGAAGTCGACCCAGATCGTTAGGACCTTTTTTCTTCTCCTGGAAGGCATCTTCTATTGCTTGAGACAAGTAAGTAACTTGGTCTTCTATACTGTAGCATTCTCTAAATCCAGCTTGTTCCGGCACCAGGATCTGCTCAGACTCTAAATACCATTTCAATCTGTGGTTGACTATTCGCTCCATAGTCTTCCCAACACAGCTTGTGAGACTGATTGGCCGGTAACTTGCAGCCTCGGTCTTACATTTCCCTTTCTTTAGTATGGGTATTGTGATGGCTTCTCTCCATACTGGGGTACCGTTCCTTTCAACCAGCTGTGGTTGAATATCTCAAGCAGTTTTGTCTTTGCTGCTCTGTGACGGATGAAAATATAAGCTGTCCCTGAATTGTCGGATGATAATAATAGTACCCTTGAATAGCACCGGCAGCCCTGAATTTATGTTGAAATTAAATTGCCAACGTGGATCACACGTGGAATCCCCACGCGTGCTAATTAGTATGCATTATTCCACGTGGATTTCCCCACGCGGGCTATTTAGTATGCACAGTTATCATGCGGGAAGCCAGGACATTGCTTTGTCTTAATTTTTTGTTTAGCCACGCCTACTGTCTTATTTCTCGAGCCATTAAAAATCAAGCTTTTTCTCTACCCCTTTCTGTCATCCCGTCAAGAAGGCGTCGCCAGAGAAACGGCAAGCGGGCAGTTATCAAAGACTGTTGTAGTCTCTAAGAACGTAGCAGAGTTTTACACCTCCGGGTGACACATTGACGCGAACTGGTCTAAGAGGGTTAGAAATCTCTGCTGGACGAAGAGATACGGGGAAAGTCTAGCGGTAGATAGTGTGTAATAGAGCTTTGATCGGCGGGCCCAGTCGAAATAGTTCTCTAGAATCAAGAGAGGCGAGGAATATCGCATGCGGATATTATTTTTCATACATTAAATATATATATATTGGTATCGCTGAAAAATGCAGTTATCATTCGCGCCAGAGAGTTGAAGAGGAGGCTAGGTCATATTATTAGAATCTAACAAGATTTCTTTGGATTTCTTCTATACGTGGAGTCTGAATTCATTCTGTGTGCTGCAGTAATATATATTAGAGTTTTAACGTGTCAAGTTCATTTATTTCACTGTATTTTTTGTGTTAATTTAAACCTATTAAATAAAACTATAGCAAAGTTCTCCAGATGTAAATCGAAAATGTAACTATCCGTTATTTCCTGAGATAACAGATGTGTAACATAATTATAAAACGCTAGGTGATCGTAATTGTTTAATAACCATATATTTCTATTTCATCTTGAGTAAATTTTAAGTAATTAACTGTTCATAGCTAGTGGTAAAAGCGATACATTAGCTAGTCACTCGTGTAGTTCTTTTTAATGTAAATAATTAAATACCGGAGTGATTTTACAGATCTTACATAAAAACGCGGGTGTTAGAATATAATTATAGTAGGATTACATGTTTTATATATTCCCTTTTATACAGGTGATCATACCTTTTCGATCCAACGGTTTTATAGAGATACATGATCAGATGGCTTAAGGCATCCCAATTATTTGTTCCTAAATATACAAACATTTTGAAAGTAAATAATCTGATGTTAGAGACCCTTATAGGTCCACCTTCTCAACCCATGAGAGCGGTTAAATAACCAGAACACTTCAAATGTTAAATGGTGTTAAATGTTAAACTGGAACGGGACAATGCCAGAAGATTTTTTCTATCTTAATCATTTAAAGTTCCCTGGCCTGATGAGGCAGAACTTACAGCACAAATTTATTTAAGCAAATCTATATGACAGTAAACATGTTCCTACCACCAACTTCTACAGAGAACATTTACGGCTATTTCTTTCCGAGAACAGCCTGGGAGTAACATTCTGCTGCTTGAAATATTTCACCTTCACTACGACAGAAACCTAACCTTCTTTCTTCTAGGAGAACTTCCAGATTTGGCACCTGGAATGTTCGGACATTGAACGAACAAGGGAAAGTGGCACAAGTAGCAGCAGAAATGAGGGAATACAAAATCGAGGTTCTGGGAATGTGTGAAACAAAGTGGAAGGGGGTAGACAGGAAGAAACTCATCACAGGTGAATTGGTGCTGTCCTCAGGACACGAAGACGAAAGTTCACACCACAGTGAAGGGGTAGCTCTTATGTTATCTAAAGAAGCACAGAAAGCACTCATTGAATGGGAAGCTGTGGGACCCAGAATAATAACAGCTATTTTCAAAACAGCTAAAAAGAAAATTCATGTCAATGTCATCCAATGTTATGCACCAACTAATGACAAAGAAGAGTCTGTGAAAGAAGCATTTTATACTAAACTACAGGAAATTATGGATAAAGTAAAAAGAAGAGACATCACAATTTTGATGGGTGACATGAATGCAAAGATAGGTACAGTCAATACTGGATTTGAAGAAGTCATGGGAAAACATGGGCTAGGAGTAATGAATGAAAATGGAGAACTATTCGCAAACTTCTGTGCTTCAAATCAACTGGCTATAGGAGGAAGCATGTTTCCACATAAGAGAATACACAAGGCAACATGGATATCACCAGACCATAGAACAGAAAATCAGATCGATCATATATGCATAAAGAAGAAGTTTAGATCATCATTGCAGGATGTAAAGGTATATAGAGGAGCAGATGTGGCATCAGATCACCATCTTCTGATAGCCAAAGTAAAAATGAAACTCAAGAGATATGCAACAATGCAAAATTATAGACAACAGTTTAATGTAGGACAGCTAAGAAATCAAGAAACAAGAGACAAATTTGCGGTCACAGTATCCAACAATTCCAAGTGCTCCAACAGCTGGAAGATGTAGAGAATACAGAAGACTATTGGCAGCAGGTCAAAACTGTATGGAAGGAGACATGTGAAGAAATACTGGGGAAAAGGGAAAGACAACAAAAAAGCATGGATAACAACAGAAACCATCAATAAGATAAAAGATAGAAAAAAAAACAAGAAAGCAGAGTTAAACACAAGCAAAACCAGAAGTTCCAAAGCCAAGGCTCAAGAAGTGTACACAGAAGCAAACAAAGAAGTAAAAAAAAGTATCAAAAGAGACAAGAGGAAGTATATTGAGGAGTTGGCAAGAGAGGCAGAAGATGCTGCAGCCAAAGGAAATATGAGAGAACTGTATAGCAGCACAAAGAAGCTAACAGGGAACTACAAGCAAACAAGTTGCCTCATATTAGACAAGAATGGGAAACTGCTCAGCAATATACAAGAGCAAATGAAGAGGTGGACAGAATATTTTGGGGACCTTCTCAATAGACCAGCTCCACAAAACCCGCCGGACATCCAGCCAGCAGAAGAAGAGCTACAAATTAACGGTGAAAGACCAACGAAGGAAGAAATAAAGAAAGCCATAAAGCTTCTAAGAGATGGAAAAGCGTCTGGACCTGATGGCATTCCAGCAGAGGCCATCAAAGCAGATATCGACACGGCTACAGAGATGTTATATAAATTACTTGGTAAAGTCTGGGAAAAAGAAGAGATACCAGCAGAATGGAAGGAAGGATATCTGGTTAAGTTGCCTAAGAAGGGAAATCTACAAGAGTGCACAAATTATAGAGGAATAATGTTACTATCAGTGCCAGGAAAAGTATTAAACAAGATTGTCCTCGAGAGATTAGAGTCCATAGACAAGAAACTGAGAGATGAACAAGCAGGTTTTGACAAAACAGATCCTGTACAGACCAGATAGCCACTTTGAGAATAATAGTTGAACAAAGTCTGGAATGGAATTCACCACTATACATCGGATTTGTGGACTACGAAAAAAGCATTTGACAGTGTGGACAGAGAATCACTTTGGAAATTGATGAGGCATTATGGAGTTCCCCTGAAAATCATTAATTTAATAAAGAAAACCTATGAAGACATGACGTGCAGAGTTCTTCATGAAGGACAGCTTACAGAACCATTTGGGATAAGAACAGGAGTGCGACAGGGATGCCTCTTGTCTCCATTTCTTTTCTTGCTGGCAATAGATTGGGTTATGAGATCATCGACAACACACAACAGAAATGGAATCCAGTGGACTCTGACTAAGCAGTTGGATGATCTGGATTTTGCTGATGATTTGGCTCTCCTGCCCATAACCGTAATCAGATGCAGGACAAATTGAAAACACTCGATGAGAGGTCACAGCAATTGGGTCTGAAAATACACAGGGAAAAGACAAAAATAATGCGAGTATAAATGCAGGTAATGAAAACAGGGTTGAACTTGAAGAAACGCCAATACAAGATGTAGAATCATACACATATCTTGGCAGTAATATAGACAAAGTTGGAGGGACAGACAGCGATATCAAAATAAGAATACAAAAAGCAAGAGGAGCTTTCATTGCATTGGGAAATATATGGAGATCAAGAGAAATAGGATCCAACACGAAAATAAGAATCTTCAACTCAAATGTGAAGTCAGTCCTATTGTATGGCTCGGAGACATGGAGAACAACAAAGACAACAACCAAAAAGCTACAGACTTTCATAAATGGGTGCTTGCGTAGAATAGAGGGATTAAAATGGTATGACAAGGTTACCAATGTGGAACTGATGACAAGAACTGGACAAGTGCCAGTGGAACAAGAGATGAGAAGAAGACGATGGCGATGGATAGGACACACACTGAGGAAACCTGTTGATAGCATTACAAGGCAGTCCTTGTTCTGGAACCCCCAGGGCAAGAGAGGCAGAGGAAGACCAAGAAGTACATGGAGAAGAGAGTTGGAAACAGAGGTGAAAATGATGAGGAGAACATGGAAAGAACTTGAGATGATGGCACGTGACAGGAGGACTTGGCATGTGTTTGTTGAAGGCCTATGCTCCTTTGGGAGTGGAGGGTTATGAAAGAACGACAGAAACCTAGAAAAAACTTATCCCCACCAAATACCTGCAGTACGAAAGAGGAATACCCCACCCAGGAAAAAATATAATCAACGCACCAATTCAGCGAAATCTCCGAGAAAAATAGCAGTTGCCTAGACGGAGCTTTTCTGGGGCTGAACTAGTCAAACAGGACATATAATAGTCTTAAAATACATTGTGTGTGATTAATTACTTGGAACGTATGCAGCTTCGACAAAGGGGTAAGCCTATATGTAAGTGAGCTCACTGTATGTATGTAGAGAGTGAAACGGAACGAAAGAATTTATTATCTTAAGTTACTACTAATATAACATCTTCTCTTTTTATCTATCTCTGACTAAGTCTGAAGGCCCACGGGATAGTTAAATTAAGGACATACCTGTTACCCGTCCTGACTACTCCCCACTCCCATTGTTAATCACTTGTTTTGATCTTTTGGGTAAATAACCTCGGGTTGGATCATTCCTAGTTTTGCATATTCCAGAGGGAGGGTCTATGAGAGTATAATTTTTCTTTTCTCTTATGTAACTATAATTCACTGATGTAATGATAACGATGTATTTTATGTTGTGATCTATTTTTCTAAAGATACAATAAACTTAATAAACCTTAAGCTATTCATCATCATCTCAACCCATAACCCGTCATTGGTCGTAGGGGTGCCATGGTGGAAGCATCAGCAGACAGGGTCCTCCACTGCTCTCTATTCTGCGCACGAGAGGATAGTGTATTTGAATCAGTATCTAGTGAGAAAATACGTCTCCATTAAAGTGTGACGTACTAGATAGGTTGGGTTGAGCAATTACTCAATCCAAGACAGTATTTTTTCTTACACCTGTACTCCTCGTAAACAGGACTATTTCTCACACCTTTTTCTCACCTAGATCTCATTATCTCACCTCTGCTCGAATGGGACCATAAATATATAAGGCCTATCTATAAAAATTACGACAGTCACATTCAAAGTCAAGCACATCTGTCAAACAACCACCAACCTTGGACAGCAGAAGGGGATCCCTAGATTCCTTATACCACACTGTGCCATTTGAAATAGATATGTCCACATCAGCCCAGTAGGGAGCTATAATTGGAATTGCATCCTGCAAGGGAAAATCTTCAGGTCTGTAATTTCTGAGCTCATCAAAGAATGAGATGACTCCATTGTTATTTACCTGCAAACACAAAATGACAACAACAACAAATTAAATAGTTGCAATCAAGTAGTCACCTGAAAAAAAAAAATGCATGAATAACCTAACGGCCACACTGTCATAGAATGATTTACAAAACGACATAATTTTCGAGTGTCCGCTAACAGAGGCATTGATCACTTCTTATGTGATGCTGATGAGACATTTTATTGTGAAGATTAAACAAACGCTGGAGCACAATAGACTAAACAAACACTGGAGCACATTAGACTAAACAAACACTGGAGCACATTAGACTAAACAAACACTGGAGCACATTAGACTAAACAAACACTGGAGAACATTAGACTAAACAAACACTGGAGAACATTAGACTAAACAAACACTGGAGCACATTAGACTAAACAAACACTGGAGCACATTAGACTAAACAAACGAACAAATGACCTAGAAGGAACGAAAATGAAGGAAGATGCCCGGAGACCCCCCCCCCCCCTTAAAAAAATTAATCCTGATATCTCTGTAACCGTATGGCCTACTACGTCGCTACAACTATTAGAATTATAGTAAAGTACTTATGAATGACTAGTTAGTAAAAAATAAACACTAGTCAAGAATCAATGACATCAGCAGTCATGGCACACATGAACCCATGATGTCATCAAACCTTGTGTGGCCTCCATACAAGTTAAGCCGGAAAACATTTAGACTAGAGAGAACCTAGAACATTGGTTGGTCATTCTCACTTAGTAACAATAATTTTAGACTAGAGATTTCGTAGTTAGCTAGGTTAAAGATTATTTTAACAGTCAGCTAGGCCCCAAGACCAATCATAAGAAGGTTTCCGGTCTTAACTCCAATTAGAAATAATTTCATCTGGCAAGCCATAGCACCGGACTAGTATAAAGACTGATGCATCATAGTAACCAGTCAGAGCCTGAGACAGTTATCTCAGTAGCAAGAGTCAAAACAACATAAGGCGTCCTCTCTTGAGGTGTGGAGCAACCTGGCGCATCCCCTACTGAGAACAAAAAGCCTTTGACTCCCACGTTAGGACATGTGTATAACCGTCCGGACATCCATCAGTGAACCAGCGCTGACCCCTGCTACGAATTGTAATGTGGTTTTCTCCACATCAAGTGAGTTCGATCTAGTTTATTGAAAGTTTCGAATCGATGTTTTATTTCGTTAGGTTTTTGTCCAGAGTCCAGACATGCAATAACACGACTTCTGAAAAGATTACATGCCTCCAGCCAATGACAGATAAAAGAGACTGCAGGGCTCAACAACAGGCCGAAAAATTCAAAAGACTAACAGACCACCCAATGTGCCATAGAATAAATGCTCTTAGAAGGCAAAGACTCAAACGAAGTAATTTTGTAGAATCAACCAAACCACAAATGAGAGCAGTATCCATAGATGAAATATCCACTGTTAAACCCATCTACACTGCACACAAGCTTCCAGTTTGGAAACAAAATCGTTTCCCTAAAATGATAGAAAACATTCCTGGAATTGAAAGTAAAAAGAGCCAAACTGCAACAGATAGAAAATCCATAGCGACAAAATACATAGAGAAACATTATCCACGCAACACCTGGACCCATGCATACACAGATGGATCAGCAACAAATGCAACAGAAAATGGAGGTGGGGGTGTCTTTCTGACCTTAAGCACTGGTGCAGAAAAAAGGCTGTCAGTGGCGACAGACCGATTCTCCAGCAACTTCAGAGCAGAGGCAGAGGCCTTGAAAACTGTAGCAGAGGTTATATTGACAGAAGAAACGGCAGAGAGACAAGTTGCTTTCTTTACTGATGCACAGTCAGTAATTGCAACGTTGAAAAGACAAAATAATACAGACCTGGATGATCTCAGAGTAGTGCTCCACAAACTTTGTCAACGATTCAAAAGTGTTGTGATCCAGTGGATCCCATCTCATTGTAACATCGCCGGCAATGAAGAGGCTGACAGAATGGCAAAAGAAGGTTCACATCTACCTCAGCCTGATGCAAGCATAACTTTTGAGGAGGCAAAGAGTTTTATCAGAATCAGTTACAGAAACAAATGGAATGTAGAACATCCAGGGCACACACAGAATGATGCTTACTACCAGCTCCACAGAAGAGAACAAGTGGTAATCTTCAGACTCCGCACTGGCCACAACAGATTGAGATACCATCTATTCAACAAGTTAAAGATAGGAACTACCGATCAGTGTAACTGTGGCACTGATAAAATGACTGCTGAACATCTGCTTCAAAGTTGCCCCTTATATGTGGTACAGAGAAAGTGCATATGGCCGACGCCAGCTCCTTTCGTGGAAAAGCTTTACGGGGATTCAAATAGCCTCAAACTGACTACTGCTTTCTTTGAGAACATTCAAGTGGACGTCTGAGAGTGTACGAAGAAGAAAGTAGTAAGCCTTCTGCCATCGAGGCTAAAGCTGGCAGTTTTTCCTTTCCTCCCCACCAGAAATAGGGTTGGAAATGCCAGCGTTCGTCAAACAAAATGAATAAAGAATATTTCGTATAACTACTTGGATTTCTCAAATCCAAGACAGTATTTTTTCTTACACCTGTACTCCTCGTAAACAGGACTATTTCTCACACCTTTCTCTCACCTAGATCTCACTATCTCACCTTTGCTCGAATGGGACCATAATATTGGTGTTGGTCAAAACCTCCCCTGCCATTTATACGTGACCCCATAGTTTACCTATTAGAATTTTCACTGATTGTTGAAATTTGCTGTTTACAATCAAACCTTCAAGCACGATTTTGACAACAATAAGCATTTACGAGCATTCCTTATTACCTGGGTTTTTCCTTACTTCTGGAAGCAACATCTCTGGTGTATGACCAGTCTTCCACAGAAGAATTCCAGTCAAGAAAGTCTCGCAGTTATATCCCTTAACACAAGGGAAGTAATAATATTAGGCACCGTCACATTTCTCCTCTGTTAAGTCTGCTTAGTTCAGATACTTCCGGATTACGTGTGTATCTTGTTGTATATATTTTCTTTTTACTCTGACCATAGCTGTGAGAAGGGAACAGCAAAAGATCGACGAAAAGCAGCTTTTCTGAATATACCATTATGGATGAAGATTGAACACGACTGAGATGTACAGCAGTAAATTTATGAAGCCGTGCTAACGTTTGGTTTCTTAATGTCACAATTTCAATAAAACCACTCACAGTTACTACTGAGAATAACTAGCTTGTGTTTACAGCACAATCTGTGTAATTATGTATGTGCATTGTGAGTTAAATATAATACAGAACCTATATTACTTTATGCACGCGAGAGTTAGACACTACACAAACAAACAACAATTTAAATGAAACCAAGTGGACACTTTTTGAAAAGGTAGCAGGAGATATATTTTACGGCCAGAAATCAAAAGAGGCAGCCCCAAGAGGAACACACAGAAAGTTAACACCGCATAAGGTATATAAGATGCGTGTCATCAAAATCCGTGGAAAGCCATGAAATGAGGACGAGAGAGAGACAAACTTAATTAAAGAGAAATAGAGACCAAAAAAAATACCTCGCAAAAATACTATACGTCACATGGAATAAGCAACAACCACATTAATTCAACACTCGAGATAGTGCTGAAAATGATGTAACATTTTCGCCAATGCCTGTATAATGTTTTAAATGCGTGTGCGTGCGTGTGTGTGTCACCATTTCTCGTCTTATTGCATATAGACTGGGTTATGAAAATATTAACTTCAACCAACAGAAATGGAATCTAGTAGATTCTGACTAAACAACTTGACGAACAGCAGTGAACAGGGTAGCATATGGCAACAACCGACTTCTCCGCGAAAAACTGTTTGGAGATGTCAGGAACCTTGAGCTGACTCCTACCTCTATTAGAGTCATTAATGTAGAAGTCTGAGGGCGAACGAGATGTCAGGAACCTTGAGCTGACTCCTACCTCTATTAGAGTCATTAATGTAGAAGTCTGAGGGCGAACGAGGTGTCAGGAACCTTGAGCTGACTCCTACCTCTATTAGAGTCATTAATGTAGAAGTCTGAGGGCGAACGAGATGTCAGGAACCTTCAGCTGACTCCTACCTCTATTAGAGCCATTAATGTAGAAGTCTGAGGGCGAACGAGATGTCAGGAACCTTGAGCTGACTCCTACCTCTATTAGAGTCATTAATGTAGAAGTGTGAGGGCGAACGAGGTGTCAGGAACCTTCAGCTGACTCCTACCTCTATTAGAGTCATTAATGTAGAAGTCTGAGGGCGAACGAGATGTCAGGAACCTTGAGCTGACTCCTACCTCTATTAGAGTCATTAATGTAGAAGTCTGAGGGCGAACGAGATGTCAGGAACCTTGAGCTGACTCCTACCTCTATTAGAGTCATTAATGTAGAAGTCTGAGGGCGAACGAGGAAGAAGAAGAAAAAACACGGAGAACAACAAAAACAACAACCAAATAAAGTTAGACTTTCATACATGTGCGTAGTTTAGAAGGATTGAAGTGATATGGCAAGATCACTAATGTGGAACTGATGACAAGAACTAGATATGTTCCACTGGAACACGAGATGAGAAGAAGACGCTGGCGATGGATAAGACACACATTGCGGAAACATGTACGCATCAGTGACACGGCAGTGTGTGAGAAAATAATCTGGAGGAACTCGGTACGACTAGAAGCGGTATCAACGCTGTCTGGTTTAATCCTGCAAATCGCGTGGCAGAGCATGCAGTATCGTAAGAATGGCATAAAAATTAACGTAAGGAGTACACTGAAAAGTCATAAATTTCAGTTGTCACAGCAGCGTTCAGTAGCGAGTGTGGCCACCATTAACGGCAACGCAGGCCTGGTGTCTCCGAGGCAAAAAGTCTGCGCATAAACTGGTGTAGTCAATCTCATGCTTCGGTCAAGGCGTGTCGCGTATCATTCAGGTCAATGGTGGTTTTACATGGGTCAGTTGACTTTAGAATCTCGTCCTATGCATGTTCCATGTGTGCCATCTGGAGACAGGGAAGTCTATGGCATGACAGCAACGTTATTGGCTTGCAGGAACGCTGTGGTGGGCCTAGATGTATGCGGTCTGCGTTATCATGCAGGTACACCTGAAGCTCAGGATGATGCTCGAAAAAAGGCACATGATCCTGAAGCACATCCTTGTATGTTGCGGCATTAACAGCATGAACAAAAATGCCCAGATGGGATGTAACTGAATGCACTCCACTTCATGACGCTGGCTACTCCCCATCTATCTATCTAAAAAAATGAGGCAGTTGGCTTGACTCTCATATTGTCGTCGCCACACTAATTCTTGTCTGCCCGTCCGCTTTAGACAGACAGAAACGTCTTTAGTCTCAAATGATGACGGTCTGCCACTGACGTCTAAGCCATTGTTGGTGCCACTGTGCCCATTGGTAACGTTGCTGCCGATGTCGTTGTGTCGAGACCGGACCAACTTGGGGACGTCTGGCGTTGAGTACTGCCGCTTGCAGTCGACGTCGCAGTGTGCTTGGGGCAAGCCAGAAGCGATTCCGCTGGATCTGGGTTAACCTGGACCGGGACGGTCTACAGTGGTTAAAACGCTGTAGCAGCCATGCGATGGTGTAGCGATAGCGAGTGAAGTGTCTGGCTTCTTCCCGGGTGGACATTCGGCAAGTTAACATTCATATAGCTAATTCTCTCTCTGTAGTGCCCAGTCTCTGTGCTCGTGGTTCTACTACGTGTTTGTGCACGTAGGCCAATCACCTGTTTGCTTTAAATCATGATTACGCGAACTACAAGAGAGAAAACCGGACTGATTCTAAAGGCGACGAACTGGAACGGACTACGGACTACGACTTATGGAACTTGGAACACAAGAAGTATAAATGGGAAGGAAGAGGAGCTGGTGGAAGAGATGAGGAAAGCAAAACTAGAAATCCTGGCTATAACGGAAACGAAGAAAAAAGGACAAGGAGTCATGGATCTCGATGGCAACACGTTGCTCTACAGTGGTGTACCCATATCTGAAAGAGCTAAAGGGGGCGTGGGTTGCATTGTGGCCCAAAATCAAAAAGATAGTATCAAGGGATGGAACTTTGTCTCGGAGCGCATTATGGTTGTAAAACTAAAAGAAGGAGAAACCATAGTCAACCTGGTCATAGTGTATGGGCCAAATGAGGATGACAGAGCAGAGGTCAAGGAGGAATTCTTCGAGCTGCTTCAAAGGACAGTGGATGACTGCCTAGATGAAGTTATTATGCTCGGAGATTTTAATGCCAGAGTTGGAAATGACCATGCTAGATGGGGTGGAGTTATCGGAAGATATGGAGAAGATACTCTCAATGACAATGGAAAGCGACTCCTTAGATTCTGCAGTGAGCAGAATCTGATCATTACAAACACCAAAGTTCCCCCATAAGCGCATACATGCATACACTAGATGTGAACCAACCAAGAATGAGAAGTCAGTGATCGACTATGCCATTGTTCGGAGAAGCTCATTCAGATATGTCCGAGATGCAAGAGTCTGGAGGGGGCCAGAGATTGGAAGTGATCACTACCTGCTAACAATCAAACGAACAACTGAAAGAGTTGCTCAGCCTAGGAACTGCCCAACATCACGCAAGAAACCAAGTAAACGAGCAGGAGAAATGAGCATTAGGACCTACAAGCTGAGAGAGCCAGAAATTAAGACCAGATATCAGGGCTTATTGCTACAGCAGTGAGCAACACAGAAGAACGACCTGATGACTTGGAAACCCTCTGGAATAAATTCAAGGATATCATAAAGACAGCTTCTGCAGAAGCATGCGGTGAAGTCCGACTTGGGAACCAGAGAAAGAGGACACCTTGGTGGACAGAGGAAGTCAAAGAGAAAATAAGAGAGAAGAAAATGGCATGGAAACAATACTTAGGAGCTAAAAACACAACAGGACAAATGGAAAAATATAGAGAATATGTGACACTCAGAAAAGAAGCAAAGAACAAAGTGCTAGCAGCAAAACAGAAGTCCTGGGAAGAATTTGGATAAAAGCTAGAAAAAGATGCACAAGAAAACCAGAAATTGTTCTATAAGACCCTAAAGAACATGAGGAAAGAAAAACAATGCCCTCTCAAATTTATAAAGGACAAGCAAGGCAAATTGCTTACTGCCCCGAAGGAAGTAATGGAAAGATGGAAAGAATATTTCTCAGAACTCCTGGATGGTGAGCATGGTGAAGCATCAGAAATGATAACCACATAGCACAGAAGAGAAAAACCAATGGTGATGAAGATGACATAAAGATGGAAGAACTGAAGGCAGCACTGGAGAAAATCAAGATGGGCAAAGCAGCAGGGCATGATGGTATAACACCAGAAATGGTTAAAGTACATGGGAGCATCAGGCGACCTATTACTCTTAAAGGTCCTACAGGCAGCATGGTGCAACAAGACCATACCAAAGGATTGGGAGATTGCCATCATAACACCAATTTTCAAAAAAGGGTGACAATCGACAATGTGGAAACCATAGAGGCATATCCCTTCTCAGTGTCCCTGGTAAAATCTACTCTAGAATCCTAGAGCAGAGACTCCGACGCCTAGCTGAGCCACAATTGGATGAGGTCCAGTGCGGATCCAAGCAAACCGAAGTACTCAAGACCTAATCTCCACACTCAGACAGCTGAGTGAAAAGGCCCTTGAGTATAAGAGTGAGATCCATCTTTGTTTCATAGATCTGGAAAAGGCGTTTGACAGGGTCCCCTGGAGCAAACTTTGGGACTGTTTGGCAAGGAAGAATATTCCAGACCTCTGATTCATGCTATACAGAGCTTCTACAAGTCTTGCAGAAATTATGTGAGGACAGCAAACCATAAGTCAGAAGAAGGAGTTCAGGACCACCACTGGGTGTAAGACAAGGTGCTATCCTTATCACTATATTTCGGAGCTGGCATAGGTTGGTAAGAAAACGAAGATGGCTTTATACCGCTCCACCTATGTCCCAGTCTTGACATATGGATGCGAGTCGTGGGCAATGACTACAACCCACAAAAGCCAGATCCAAACCTCAGAAATGAGGTATCTGAGGAAAGTGGTTGAAGTAACAAGAAGAGACATGGTCCGCAACCAGACGATCCGTCAAGGCCTAAAATCCCATCCGCTGCAGACCCAAATAGAACAGTCCCAACTAAGATGGTTTGGCCATGTCTGCAGAATGGGAGAAGATCGGCTACCACGACAAGCATGGGAAACAAAGAGCCAGGGATCCAGACCTCCAGGACGACCCAGAGTCCGCTGGGAGGACAACATTAGACAATCTTTGAAGGACCGAGGACTAGAATGGAACCAGGCCAGGAAGAAGACAGCTGGTATAATGGTCTGGCGCTCTCTCTTCCAAACCTCTACACCTCACGGTAGAAGGGGAACGACTAAGTAAGTAAGTTTGTGCGCGTAGAATGAAACACAGCCTTTCAATCTGCATTTCCTTATCCTCAATTTTGCACGTCAGCAATTTCATGTCTTCCGTCCAGTTCTTGATTACACCATGATTTACATGTTGGACATGTTACTCCTGCAACCAGACATGCAATATGGACGGTGAACTTGTGTACTCATTTCTGGTACAGGGTTATTAATTGCCTAGTACTTCGCTAGGCATTCATATACCGACGCGTAATTAAAGTCGGTCAATGTATGAATATGTGTATATACAGAAAAACTTGTCCATGGTCGGGGTAGGATTATTACAAACTGCCTCGCTAGATGGTCCTATCGCGTTTCAAAATTTCGTTTCGGTTCCAACTCAATCATTGACGAGGAATTGTTTGTTTCTAAATTACATTTGTTTGTTCCCCTTAAGACCATTGTAAAGAAAGAAAAAAGGATCTATGAACACAATTATGGAACGTTTTTATTACTACCACTTTGATTCACGACTGGGTGGTCTATCTCTGTAGTAAGTTACAGTTTCTTACAGTTAGTAAATCAGCCGAATCCTAAATCTGATACAGTTATATTTAAAAAAGAACACAAAATACAACAACAAAACTGGAAATACACCATTAAGGCAAATTATGTGAAAAAGAAATAACAGGGGCTGGGTGGAGATATCACCACTGAGATGTCTTCTCCCCCTCCCACTTTTTTTCAATTCTATCTATGAAGACAAGTTCATGTAATGAAAATGTGAAACGCATGCAACCTTGAGAACATTAAGTCATATACCATACCACAACCAAGCTTTTATTTTTTTAAAAGCCTTGCGTCATAACTACACCATGGTTTGCACCTGCCACAGGAAAATATTAGCAATAGAAACTTCTTCCCTACACGCGAAAAAAAAAAAAAAAAGGCGAACGTCACCGATTTTATGCTAGCATATGGATAAAAATGGGCTATCGCAATCTGTACATTTATCTGAAACACGGAGCGCGGTAATTTGGGTAGTGTCGACCAGCGAGTAGCAGAGCCAACTGCGCTCTAGCCCGTAACAAAAACATTATGATCTTGTTTCCAGATATTTCTACCCAACTTGCCAAAAATGTGCGTATCTGAAAACCGGTGCATGCATCTCCGCACCTGGAATGGGTTCAATGAGTTTTTGACGGCAAAAAAGAACTGTATTACAGATTTGTGACACCGACTGCGGAACTTATTCACCGATATTCTTTCTGCCAGCTTACACTGGCTGACTCATGCAGACAAGGTCGTTCATCAAAATCTTGTTTTAATAATACAAAACATAAACAAATACTCAAAGCTGAGAATAGTTATAATTAAAAGTGTCATGAAGTTAATTTTTAAAATGATAATTATATAGTCTCGCAGTCGTTTTCTGAGCTAATTCTGGATAAACAAACAAATCAATAAAAAAAAATTTTTGGTTTATATTACAGTTATGCTTAAAATATATGATTATCAAAAAGATGGAGTCTTTTAAGGGTCTGGTGAACAATATTTAACAAGGGGGAAAAAAAAGAAACTGAAAGAACTGCATACCAGAGTTCAGGCCTGTATGTGAGCTTATTTTACCCTGCGTGCACAATATGACATTGAAATATGCATTACATGCAGCGAAACTAAACATAAATAAAACACTCTTTATGTCCACGGTAAGGTTTTGTTCATAGACTTGGTGTAAAACATAAAAACTGCAGCATTTTCAGAAGACAAAACATCCAAGAATACACGCTCCAGTCAAACATATTAAGTCAGTGACTGGAGAAGAAGAGATCGGGATTACAGTATTTTTAGAGCTCATTTAAACATAGCTCTACTGAATAATAACAACATCAAAACATTGTCTATTTACATCACCGCTTTTCGGAGCTATTTTTAGTACATTCAATAATGACAAATTCGCACGTGTGCTGTGCGGGGCGTGGGCTTCGAGACAGGAGAAAAATAAATATATCACTTCTTACCTTCCAGCTATGGCAACTGCCTGCCTTCCTAGCATATTCATAAGTGGGTACACGAATGCATTCCAAGATGTTCATAAAAAGAAAAGGTTCACGTGCTCACTTCTAAACACATTCATACGACTGTCACTGCCTACCTGTCCAGAATATTCATAAAGAACCGCTGCCTACCTTCGTGGCAACTTCATAAGAGAGTCACTGCCTACCTTCCTAGCATGTTCATAAGTGGGTCATTTCCTACCTTCCTAGCATGTTCAAAAGTGAGTCACTGCCTACCTTCCTAGCATGTTTCTTTGTGGGTCACTGCCTACCGTTATAGCATGTTCATAAGTGGGTTACTGCCTACCTTACTATCACGTTCGTAAGCAACGTCTACGGTAGCATGTGACATGAATTCTCACGTAAATGAGAAATTCCACCATATACTACAATGATCCGCCCATTTAATGTCTTTACTATGGATTGGATTGGTTTGGTTTTAAGGGCTATCTTCATTGCACACGGACAACTCCGTGCTCCAATCTCCTATCTTAGATCACACAAGGAGCATCTCAGCACAGTGCACGAACTCCGAAGCACCGGCGAGGATCCCAATGTCTGGATACATGAATCACACATTTTAAAAATATTTTCGTGGTGGGTAGGTGTTAAGGTCGATTCGTTGGCCACCATAGATGTAACGTCCTGTATTCGTGGTAACAGTAGGTTCATACTAAATGTTGTAGGCCCTGGTTGGCCGCCATAATGTTGACATTCAATCTTGACTTCCTAGTGTTGAAGTGTTACAGTAATGGTGCGTGAGTAGACATCAAAGAGTGCGAATGGGTGTGTGAAGGTTCGTGGGAGACAGTCATCTACTGGACAATACACTCTTGCACCACAACGTAGAAAGTCATGGAGCTTGGTAACACCTCTGATGTTTTCAACACTTTAATGTAGTACGATTACAAGGGACACCGACATCAATATAAATACAGTCATTTGACAAAACTCAGGACATCGTAAGCATAACAACAGTTCAGTACAGTTTGCATCAACAGGATAATTTACCTTGACATCCCTTCAGAATAAACACCAAAAAACACACTCGCCTCATAGGCGCATAGAATACAACATGGGGAAACAATCTTTAGACATCTTGGTCACACACAGAGGACTTTCCTTCCCCAGGCATAAAGCCAAATCGAAGACGCCAAAACGTCTTGACCGTTTGAAAACTGCAGCTCGACTCCTTAACAGACAGACTTCCTTAACGCGCCACAAAAAACTTGCGCATGCGTCGTGAGACGCAAGACCCCTGAGTTAGGCTCAGGTGGGGTGATCTGAAACATTCCAGGAAAGACTGACCACTCGAGCCCTATATGGTCAGGTAACAAGACATCGGTCCTAAAATTAGACCACTAGGTTAAAAGACAAGTGGGATAACAACCACTGTTGACTTCAACCCAAGTAAAAAATAAGTAACTCCCCTTAGATCAAGAATCTAACAAATAATGTCTCCAAACTTAAACAGGTACATTTAACAGACTATAAACACAGCGAAACTGTCCGCAACAATTTTCCTAATTTTTTTAAATTTTGCCATGGCAGCGGCCGTATGGTCTATTTTTTACGATTTCCAACGATTTGCCGGGGGATTTTTAACGTGCGCAACTTGCAAACGGGAGTTCCTATTTTTTTTTCCCTTATCCGAGAAGGCTAGGCATCCTATCTCACTACCCAGGAGATCAGGGGGGAGTATGACATCATTAGGAACCACTGGTTCTGAACAAAAATGTACAATTTGCATCAATGATATTCCCTATATTGGGAGCGAACCCGATACCTTTAGAATTAGAGGCGGACGCCATACCTCTTAGCCACTCCGACCCCCCTTACTATGGATTTACTACTAAGATAATACCCAGTGAGCTGTGCCAGTGGGAGCCTTGTGTTCCTTGCAGTTCAACCAAGCTAAACACATAATGGGAAATGGATTGGGGGGGGGGGGGGGGAGAGAAGAAGGGGGGGGAAAAGATAATAGATCACAACATGTCCTCCAGATAAGGACTGAAAGGTTGGATCAAATAATTGTTACAGAAACTGCAAACAAGAAACAAAGATGTATAATCTGTTACGCCATGGTTCGGAAACATGAACTGTCGCCAAGATTACCACTTTAGGTCTTCACCAATAGATCTCTTCGTCTCATTTTGAGTAACTGATGGCCACAGGTAATAACAAGTACAGTCCTATGGAAGAAAATCAGGCTACCAATAATATACCTGGATATGACAGAAAGAAAATGAAGATAGATATAACATGCCTGGAGGAAACAAACAACCAGTATAACCAGACATGTCCCAACTGGGACAGGGAAAGAGACTGATGGGTAGGTCAACAAGAACCCGATGAAAGATAGAAAAACAGGAAGCTAAAGAAAGTGAGCATCATGGATAGTGTTAAAGATGGCCAAAGAACATAAATCGGTGACGAGTAACAAATGCAACTCTGTGTTCCTCGAGGAACGGAAAGAAATAATGATGAAGATGTAAATGAGTCTACATTTATAACAGTAAAAAAATAGTGGAAAGTTATTACTTAAATGTTTTATTTAGTTTTCGTGTTATTAGATCACGAAGCAACTATTTAGGTTTGGTGGGTGTCTTTTGTTGTTGTTGTAAAGCAATGTGCACCTTCTAAAATAATATCTTTGGGAATCAATGAACTAAAGAATCAATAGCGCTGACGTGTGAATGATTATGTTTCAAAAGTAGAAAGATAACGAGCTCGCATTTCGATCTGAAACAGTAAGTATTGGCGCAACCGTCTAAGTCTGGCGTGTAGTCGTGCTTTAGTACATCATGCACATTCCTATTTGGCTTCTAGCTATATATGTCAATGATATTTTTATTATAAAATGCCATATATCATTCAATATGGTTTCATATACACAGGCAATATAAGTCCAGGATGACAATGTCCTTTGTTATTTGTTTTTATATGCTGTATTTAAATGAATATTTAAAATAACATGCAGAGTCCACTTCCGTTTCTTGTTACTTAACCATGTGATTTATTTACAAAAATTCATTTTGGCGTGTGGGAGTTCCTATAGGTTACGTCTGACATATCCACTTAAAAGACCATGTATCCATTTAAGACATTTGTATGCACATGTTGTGGTGTGCTGGTTCCCAGTCACATACTCTACAGACGTTATGTACAGTCGGTAGTCATCTGCTAGTATGCCCATTTCAGGAATGAATATTTCCAAGTGCGGCGCATCACCTCCGCCCATCATACTCGCCCCGATGATCTCATGCTCAATATTTTGAAGCCTGAAAAACTCTCAGACCAGCCATAATGTTGCAGAAGGACACCACCTTGGTACCGTAAACAAATGACGAATTATTCTATTTTGGCTGGTACAGGAGAGAATTTCAGTACTGTCAGCCATCTTCAAGTAAATGTAAATTAACTCACCTTTCTCCATGCGTAAGTCCTACGTCAGAGCAAATCAAAATAACTTTCCCACCGGTGCAAAGATCGGTGGCGTTGAACAAACTAATATCATTAAAAAAAGAAGCTTTTATACTTTCTTAGTATATCTTTCCCTCTTGATGGTCTCTCTCTCTCTCTCTCTCTCTCTCTCTCTCTCTCTCTCTCTCTCTCTCTCTCTCTCTCTCTCTCTCTCTCTCTCTCTCTCTCTCTCACATTCTCGCTATTAATAAATAAATGTTTGAGCACGCATATATATATATATATATATATATATATATATATATATATATATATATATATATATATATATATATATATATATATATGCATACATACACACACACATACATACGTGTGAAAAAAAATTATTCAGTAAAAAATTATTTAGTTACTTCTTTCATCAAATTTACTTAATTGGCAATAAAATATTCTAAGAGTAGGCATATACTGATATCCCTCCCCCCTCCCCCCCCCCCCCCAATTTTCCCGCCGGTCTCTGATTCACAACAAAATGCTTGTCAACGGAAAGGTAAATCAAAACTCACGATCAAGGGAGGCAGACAGCGTTTCAGGTATTGCCTCCCTTACAATCTCCGTCCCGCCCCAAATGATGTTACAGCAAACTGTCATAGCCCATACTACAAACAATACGCTTAGAAAGGTAAATAGCCACGGATATGTAGTCCAAAATGCCTGCTGGCATATTATTCGCTCAGCGCCACACCCTGTCTTCAAATTTCTACCCTACCTCCGAAGTCATTTCTCCTGCCAACTACTCGCACGGTTCATATAGGAGACGTGGGTCTCTGTATGCGCTTTATAATCTTTACTAATCTGCCTTTATGGGAGCACACTTTCTGCATCATCATCATTTATTGCGCCCCTTACAGAGCTTGGATCCGCCACTGCAGCTGGTCCATTTGCAGGAAGCCTGCACCAAGCAGTCACTTGCTCCTTCAGTAAGGTGACCAGACGTCCCGGTTTTCGACCATTTTTGATAATTTGTCCCGACTTTTTTTCGATGCAATCCGGGACGCCAATTTGTTTATTAGTGAACTGGCGCCGAAACAGCAGAAGAGGTTGTCAGAACTGCGAATTAGTTTTGTAGTTCCAATGTGATATTCGTAGTTATTTGAAATTTTAGGTAGTGGTAAAGTACCAAGATTTTGCGTACGGTATACGTTTATTTAATTTAAACGGTGAACTATTTGTGCATAGTTTGTTACTGTTGTAAGAAAATGGCACCAAAGCGTAAATGCAGTTTCAATGAAGATTTACAAAAGGAATATCCGTTTATTAAAAAGAGTACATCAAACTTCAATGTACGATGCAATATATGTGCCTCCGGGTTTTCGATAAGCCATAGTGGACGTGGTGATATTAAGAACCACATAAGCAGTGAGAAACATAAGAGAGCCGTCGTTACAGCTGCATCAAGCTCGTCGTTAACCACTTTCTTCAGAGCTGATAAAATTGATGACCAAGAAGAGCAATTAGCTGCTATAGTAGGCGCCTTTGCATACCATACAGTGCTACACAATCATACTTTCAGGTCTATGGATTGCACATCAAAATTACTTCAGGTTACTTTAGAGCCAAAATTTGCATGTGCACGTACGAAAACAGAAGCCATTATTCGAAATGTCTTGGCACCCCATATTCTAAATGAGTTGAGGTATGACCTAGAAAAGTCTACATTTATTTCTGTACTGACAGATGCATCCAACCACAAAGAATTCAAGATGTTTCCTTTGCTTGTCAGATACTTTGATCACAGTAATGGAGTGAAAATTAAAATATTAGAGTTAAAGTCATTGCCAGGTGAAACATCTGATATTCTAAGTAGTTTTCTTAATGACTGCATAACTAAAAATGGTTTAGACAAGAAAGTAGTTGGATTATGCGCAGACAACACAAATTCCAATTTTGGAGGTGCTGAAAGGAAAGTACAGAACAATGTTTTCAAAAAACTGCAAGAAAACCTTGGACATGGTCTTATAGGAGTTGGGTGTGCAGGTCATATTTTCCACAACACTGTTCGAACAGCTGCAGATGTACTGCCCGTTGATGTCGAGCTGATTATTGCTAAAATGTATCTACTCTTCAAATCATACACAGTACGAGTTGAAAGACTCAAGGAGTTTTGCCAGTTTGTGGAAACAAACTTCCAGATGATCTTAGGTTATGCTTAGACTAGGTGGCTTGCTCTGCTGCCTGCTGTTGAAAGGGTTCTTCAGATGTTCCTGACTCTAAAATCATATTTTCAATATCAAGACAGATGCCCAGTTTTTATACAGACATTCTTTGAAAATCCTCTATCTGAGGCATGGCTTGTTTTTGTTCACAGTCAGGCCTCTCCATTCCACGAAGCAGTGCAAAAAATAGAGGGACAGACAGTCACTGTGTGTCACGGAGAGTTATGTTCATTGTATTTTCTATATTTTCCTCCTCTTTTCTTCCACCCGTGTTCTCTAATTATTGTCGCTCTTTACCTTTTTCCTGTGTTTTTCGCATTTGTTCGTTTGCGACTATATACATTACTATTTTTCCCATTCTCACTTTCGCCAGTTTCGTTTCTCATTTAGAAACGCATTTCATTGCTGACTAAACTGAGAACGCATATATGACATAACGTGTCAGAGAGAGAGAGAGAGAGAGAGCGCGTTTAAATGCATTCTATTGCATTAGATGTCAATGGACGATAGAACGTGTGAATACTCGTCCGGGCAGACAGAGATAGCAGACATGCGTCTGTACTTTTCTCATGTCGCGGGCGTTTCGTCAGGCTAGGTGTCATAACGTCTAGCATTTTCACCTGACACTAACGCTTCTCTCAGAGAGAAGTGTGATATGACACTCACGCAGCGCTCGGGAATGAGACATAAAGTCTGGGTTTTTCCATGACACGCACACTTCTCGGTCAGTTTGTTAAACGTAGGTGCAAAAACTGCCACTGCATTGCAGACAAGTTGTCTGAGATTCGCAACTGACACGCGCCCTCTCGGTCAGAAAGTGGCAGTTTATGACAGTTACGCAAGTGTTATAGACGGAAAGGGGGATTATTTCAGTTTGGCGAAATTAACGTTTACCTCTTTGTCTGGTAATAGATATAACCAGAGTTTGAACTGGATTTTCATTCTCGCTCCTAAATTCGCAGTAGACAGGTTGCTCGGAACAGTATAAGCTGTATAGCGAAGTTTCTCAGTTTGTTTCGACAATTTGTCGAACTTCTAGACTTCCATAAATATAAGCATATAATTCTTAAGTTGTGCGACTACCTGTAGTTCTGTGTGAGGTAAAATATTATATATATTATATTCTAGTATTTTGTGAAGTGCTAAAGTGTTAAATCGCTTAATTTATTTCACTAGTTAGATTTGGTGCAGAGAGGAAAATTTATATAGTCTGTATTATTTTTCTAGTGACGTGTTTCAGTGGAAAGCAGAATAAATTATAATTTCTAGCTTAAACAACAATGTAGCTATAATGAATTAAATTTTACTGCTAAATAATCAGACCAGAACAAAATTTTCTAAACTAACTTATAAATGCTAGAAGCCTCATGAGTGGTGACGGAATACGCACGTGTTCCTAATTCATGAGGATTGATGATTTTTTAAAATATAACTTATTCCCCGGAAAGGGTTAAACTATAAGACAAGCTATACGCTTGCAGTTTAAAAATGTAAGTTATATTGAGTACATAATATGTAAAATATTTCATATGTATTTTTCTTTATTCAGTGAATACTGTGGTACCCAAACTTTGCCAGCGTTCTAGTACGTGAACATTATTTGTGAAGAACTTAAGCACTTTCATTACATGAACTGTAACAGTTAAATGAAGTAAAAGGCCTTCGCGCCAGACTTAATTCTTCCAGAATAACATTTAAGTACAGATCAGCCCGCTGTGGCAAGCAAAATATCAGTACATCCCGACAGAGTGTTGACTAGTATTGTGGTGACCAAATATAGTACCTTCCTGAAAGTAGACACCGATCTGACATTCCTTAATTCTCAAAACCTAAGCTAGTGACACTGTGCTCTGCTAACTTTCGTGCCTGGACAAATTTTATGTGACTTAACAGACATCCGAAAAAATAAGAACACCCAAGGAATCGTTCCCCGAGACAGAGAATTCAGTACGTCTTTTTGGAACTGGGGATTTCTTGGTCGAGACTGCATTTACGGGTCTGTGTGGAGGTCCTAGAATTTATTATGTTCCCAGAGGCAGCGATCAAAGCTGTAAGTATAAATGTGCACACGTGGCCACGGCTGAATGAATAAGAGTGTACGCAGGTCTGAGTGTTATTTTACCGTTGTAATCTTGGCACCTATTTGCTGTCATAACTTTCTTCATGCAAGTTTGTTTTTTGTGCTAACAATATATTTTCCCTTAAACTAGATTATAGTATCAGGTCCTTAAACGGGAAAAACTCTTAGACTCAATCATATGTATCTGGAACTCTTTGTGCTATCATCTTTCTCCTAACAGGACTGTGGGCTATCCATCGAGGGAAGATTATAACTGTGGGTCTATCAGTTCTTGTAGCATTCCTTGATTTGTTTATGACTTTGTGTATATGCCTTTTTGATGTAATTTTATATGTTGTGACGTAAGTTTACAAATGATAAATAAACTTAACAATAAATTAATCAGCATGTTGGTCAGCTCGTTCTAAATATCTATATAATCATTTGTTATAGTTTCCCACGTCTTTGCGTCTACCTGTCGTCACTTGAATGTGCGTGCACGTGAGTGGATATATATATATTTAATGTATATGTGTTAGACTGCCTGACTACTTTAGATCTGTCGTAGAAGATAGGTGAGAGAGAGAGAGAGAGAAGATTTCCCGCTCTCAGAGACAGCCTCTATCAATATTCTACCACCTCACTCGTGGAAATCTATTTTTGTATTTCTATCTCACTCTGTGACTATCACTCATTCCAACCTATTCAGAAGGGACCAACCCAAGTCTTAATTCTCCTATCAAAAATCTACGACAAATGTGGTCTCGTCCGAAGGATTTTTGAACTTAGAATAGGAAGACGAGTACGACAAATGTGGGCTCGTTTCCGGTTTTTGAACCTAGAATAGGAAGACGAGACGACAGATATCAGCTCGTCTTTAAGATTCTTTATTCTGATATAGAGTAAGAGTGTGATGCCTTGTGAGTTTTGTATCTTTTATAAATAACTATCCCCTAGACGTAACGATCTGTTTATGGGCGTGCTGATCACACGGCTAATAAATTGTTTTCCACAGCATTATTAAGCATTATACGATACATTTGGTTTACTAGTATTTTGTCGGAATATATGTTTATTACTGATATTGTAATACTAAACGCTGGTAAAGTTTTGTGAGTGTATAACATTCACAGGGTTTTGAAGAAGTAGGTGTTTGAGCTAAGCTAAGGAGCGCGATCAGACGATACGTCCTGTTATTGCCTCCCTTACCCTAACTATCTTCAGGGGTGAACTTATAGTGGATTTAAAAATTTAGAGATTTTTTTCTCCTTAAAATTTTTTTGCAATAATTATTTTGCTTCCACTGTAGCAACTTATTTTTCAGTGAGTAATCTTAACTACCATTTATTTGGCGTAGTCGTCTGCATTAGGTGCTTTATTGCCGATTAATAGCAGCGATAGTTAGATATATTATTTTGGAGGAGCTACCCCAGGTTATAAGTATATCATCTTTTGTTTTGCATTTTCTCGTAAGTGGTAGGAACCAGTAGATCCTTTTTTTTCTTATCTCTTTCTCGTCTAGTCTCAGTCAGCTAATTACTATGGCCGAGAGGGCAAAGCTTAGGCAACTCCTCAGGGACGAAGCGAGAGAAGAAGGTTTGGAAGGCGAAGAAGCGAAAGCTTTCGTCAGGGACGAACTGGAAAGATATGATGCGGAGAGGAAAGAAGCAGAAGCTAGAGAGAAGGAAAGGGAAGACCGGCTATTACAGCAGAAAAAGATTGAGGAAGAAATGGAAATTCGCAGGATGCAGCATGGGGAAAGAGAGAAGGAGAGACAGCATGAGGAAAGAGAGAAGGAGAGACAGCATGAGGAAAGAGAGAAGGAGAGACAGCTTGAGGAAAAAGAGAAACAGAGACAGCATGAGCTGGCGCTTAAAGCTCTAGAAGTCCAAAGTCTTGGTGCTGCCTCTACCTCCAGCAATGGAGAGTCTTCTCCTCATTCTTCCTTAACTGATCCTTCTAACATACAATCTCTTCAACTCAACGCTATGTCCTTTGCTCTTGAATCTTTCCCTTGTCCTAATGAGAAGATTGACACATGGCTAGAAAAATTTGAGAAAATTGCAACCCTGTACGGTTTAGAGAGGTCGCGTTGGTGTATGAAACTTTCCCAGGCCCTTAAAGGTTCTGCTTATGATGTTTATTCTAAACTGGAAAGTGGCCAACAAGACAACTATGACTTGTTGAAGAAAGCTTTGCTTGAGCGCTTTGAAATGAATGCTCGCAAATTTCTGCAACTGTTTCGCAACAGCAGGAAAGAGAGCTCTGAAACGTTTCAACAGTTCTCGTCTCGTTTGAAGGGATACCTAACAAAGTGCCTTGAGCTTTCACAGCTCCCCTCCACCTATGTAGGTTTTGAGGAATTTGTTCTAACCGAACAAATAAAGAACACTTTGTCTGCTGATACCCGGAGATTCCTAGCAGAGCAGGGGGCAGAAAAGCTTGAAGACATCTTAGAAAAGTCTGAGCGATATCACAATGCGCTGGCTGAACTACCGGCCACAAAACGTAAACCGACAGAAGAGCATTTTCGGAAAAATAATCTAGACCAGTCTTCTCATGCTTCTCACGTTTCCAACCCGAATAACCACCGAGAAACTGGACCTCAAAACCCCCCTCCTGAAAAATCCAAGTTCTACAAAAACAAGTACCCCAACCACAGTAAGCAGTCTGATCAACCCGACCGCCCTACATGCAGCGCAGCCAGAAAGGACAAGGTGGCAAAGGGAGAACCCCTGAGCACGGGACAGATGATCAGAGTGAGCACACCGAGCCTAAACGCATCGGATGCTTGCTAACAGTCTCGCAAGGCGGAATTATTGACAGTGATTCCCAACCTGTTGGGGATACACCCTCAACGCGAGGTACTGTTATTATAAACGGTTCTCAAACTTCTTGTTTATTTGACACGGGGCTTTCGTATGATTGCATTGTTGCCAGAAACCTGGTTAAACCCGGTCAAGAGACAGGAGAGACCGTCCAACTTTGTGGAGTTCGTAAGAGTGATGCACCTACAGCGCTTCCATCGCATTGGTTGAGATACACTCTGACTTTGTCAGAGGCGTGATCAAAGCGGCTGTTATGGATGATCCCATCTACCCAGTCATACTTGGCGGTAGATACGTGTGTATTGGGAAACCGGAAGAGCCGATTGTGGCAGCAGTAACTACAAGAGGGCAAACCAAGAAGGAACGGGAGCCTGCGCCTAATTTGTTACCCATGGAACTTAAAGAAGCACAACAAAAGGACCCTACTTTGGCACCCTGCTTTAGGAAACTGCCCATGGCTAAGGAACCCAGACAGCACGGGGACATTTTTTCTAAGGATGGCGTACTTTATCGCAGAACGGGCAAGCCTGACCAAGGTTACAACCAGCTCCTAGTACCGAAACAGTACAGAAGCCAAATCCTAGAAATGGGGAACTCTCTTCCCTTCAGCGGACATATGGGACAGAACGCCACAAACCAACGGATAACCACTTGTGGTGGGGTGGGCGAGATGATGATGATGATTATATTGTGATGTGTGATCACTCTCTTGTCACACTCGCACCGACCCGAACAACAATAAAACTCTTGATTCTAGAGGCAGGGGCTATATTTATTTTTACAACCCATTCAGTGACAAAGCAAACATTAAACAAATAAACTAGCGAACATAACAAAACAAAACAGAACACCCAACAGTGCCCGATGCTAATCTGAAGAAGCAAACAAAGCACAGAATAGTTAAAATCATGGTTAAATAATGATACTCTCATCCTTCCACGCCACCTGACACCCTCAACTATCGCACACGCACACACTCATGCGTGCCGTCCAGTGCGACTAGTAAGGTGTTGTGCGTGGGGCTGGCAATCTCACCATGTAACACAGATTGCTACCGAAACCACTACTACAAGAGCACACGCTCAGCTATCACACACACACACTCATGCATGTCGTCCAATGAGACTAGTAAGGTGTTGTGCGTGGGGCTGGCAATCTCACCATGTAACACAGATTGCTACCGAAACACTACTGCCCTAGCATATGAATACTTAATATGGAGGCAAACCACACTGTTGGCCCCATGCTCCCTCAGGAGCGGAGAAGAGAAATATATATCTTGAAGTGAGCCCACGTGCTCTCACAACCATTCCTCACATAACCATAATTAAATAATCATAAAATGGACATAAAATAATATTCAACTATATGTACAACAAATACTCTCAGTAATGAGAATAAGCTACTACCTCGTAACCGATCCACATCAGTATTCGTAACTGCATTCCGAAGCATGTCGTATGTGACGACTGGTGCGCCTGGCAACAAGCGTGTCATATATGACCACTGGTGCGACTGGGAATCTCATCACATGAAACACATCGTTACCGAAACAACCACTGCAATAGCATAAAAATGCTTCTTGTCGGCTTGTGATAGACACCAACCACATTGGTGTTTCCATGCTCCGCCGGGAGCAACCAGAGAAACACATGTCTCAACAAAGGAGTGGCCTCGCGCTCTCCAGAAATCTAAATACATATTCTCACCTCACAGTAACCCATTAAATATACAGTAGAATTATGATAAGTAGGCTATCGTGAAATACACTCAATTACTTTTACATTAAAGAAATAAAATAATTGCTCTTGACTTTAACAAAACTAGCATTAACACGAAAACTATCTCTTTCCTTTACTGGGGAACATTATCTTTATCTGCTTCCCACCCCCGTCTCAATTCACACAATATAAAACTGGCGTCTTCTTTATACACACGCGTGGTGACGCGCCGCCTTTCATGACCACGTGGTTGCCATCCTGATAACAGTCAATATCATCTAAATTCAAGTAATAGATGCTTCTCTATCCGGTTTCATGTATAAAACACTCTTACTAAATTTGCCCGGTCTGATGGATGAAATACTTGATACTAAACTCTTACATACGTGATTTGGTCTTAACACTAGTGAAATATATCCACACATTATCTCCACTCAATTATATTTTAAGACTAAATTATCAGGTCCTGGAAACACATTCACTTTTTCATTTAAACATTAGAACAGACACGCTGAATACTAATAATAAAACTACAGAATACTAAAGCTAATTTAAATTAACTCACGTGTCATGTCTTTGTGTTCTTCTGTGTGGGTACACAGCGCGCCTCGTTTCGTCCTCTCTTGTCTGGACTGATACTTTAAGAAGGGCCGCTGGTAGTTCGCTATCTCTTTTTATAGGCACTAGGCTAATCACTCACTTTACTGCGCGCTAGGCGTATTAATCTTGGCTACTTAAATATCACACGCGATTATCGCTTTAGGAATAGCGAAAACACAAATAAAACCTACAGCTATTTAATATAACACACGAGTATCAAATATGATTCACAACTCTACACCACAACTATATGTAGGCTTTATTGTGGCCTCATTACATATCTTCTACTTCAGACTTTTCACAACCCAGAATGCTTCGCGCACATCGAAAATAATCTGCCTAGAAACAGGTAGGGGGCGGGCGTCTCCTTTTCGGCCCCATCACACACTCATTATTGGTGGCCAGGAGTAAATACTGAGATTATCAGGTATGTCAAATCCTGTGCCCAGTGCCAACGTGTGCCACCCAAGCAACGGGCACCCCCAGTCTCTTTGGGTGAAATGCCAATAGTGGGAACACCATTCGAACGGGTTGTGATCGACATTTTAAGACCCTTAGAAAGGACTAAAAGAAGGAACAGGTTTATCCTGACCTTAGTCGATACATGCACTTTATGGGCAGAAGCTATCCCGCTAACATGCGCAGATGCCAAGCATGTCGCAGAAGCCCTCGTGCAGATTTTCACTCGATTGGGATTCCCTCAGCAAGTGTTGACGGATAACGGATCCCCATACCAAAACCTGTTGATGGATGAGATCGTGAAGATCTTGAGGACCCAACACATCTACACAAAGCCTTATACTCCGGCCGGAAATGGGCTCGTGGAACGTGTTAATGGAAACCTCAACATGATGTTAAGTAAACTGGCACAAGTGAAACCTGAAGATTGGGATCTTTGTATTCCTGCAGCTTTATTTGGCTACAGAGAATCTCCTCATACTTCCACATGATTTCCGCCAGCTACGCTTTTATTCGGCAGACCCATTAAGGGCCCGCTTGAAGCCTTACTTTGGTCGCTGACTGACCAGAAGGCTGATGAGACAGTTGTCTCAGCAAGTAAATATGTGTCGGATCTAAAAGGAAGGTTGAAACTAGGATGGGACCTAGCAATGACCAACTTTAAGCGAGCACGCACAAAGCACGCTAACCGATACAGGAAAGTCGCGAAAGAGAGAGAATTGGAAGCAGGAGAGAAAGTTTTGGTGTTAATCCCTACCGGAAACAACCAACTGAGGATCGGATGGCAAGGGCCGTTTATCGTCCTGAAAAAGATTTCTAAGGCTAACTACCAGATCTCTATTGAAGGAAAGGAAAAGGTTTTCCATGTAAATCTCTTAAAGAGATACTTCGAAAAACCAGTGCCAACCTCCGACCATCTCCTGACGATCGCCAAAACTGACGAAGATGACGATAGTGGCAGGGAAACTCCACTGCAATCACAGGAAATCTTTGAAAAATGTCAGAAGCGGCGACGCTCTTTCAAGCACGCATGGGAGACATTCCAGAGAAAGGAAACTTTGGGAGTAGACTTGAGTAGGAATTGGAGAGAAATGGAGGGGGGAGATGAGATGGAAGAAGACAGACACCCTGAAGCTACTGATATAGGAAATTAATTCCATAACGTAGACATGGAGTGCTTCCATATCTTAAAGGGGGGACGTTCTGTCACGGAGAGTTATGTTCATTGTATTTTCTATATTTTCCTCCTCTTTTCTTCCACCCGTGTTCTCTAATTATTGTCGCTCTTTACCTTTTTCCTGTGTTTTTCGCATTCGTTCGTTTGCGACTATATACATTACTATTTTTCCCATTCTCACTTTCGCCAGTTTCGTTTCTCATTTAGAAACGCATTTCATTGCTGACTAAACTGAGAACGCATATATGACATAACGTGTCAGAGAGAGAGAGAGAGAGAGAGAGAGAGCGTTTAAATGCATTCTATTGCATTAGATGTCAATGGACGATAGAACGTGTGAATACTCGTCCGGGCAGACAGAGATAGCAGACATGCGTCTGTACTTTTCTCATGTCGCGGGCGTTTCGTCAGGCTAGGTGTCATAACGTCTAGCATTTTCACCTGACACTAACGCTTCTCTCAGAGTGAAGTGTGATATGACACTCACGCAGCGCTCGGGAATGAGACATAAAGTCTGGGTTTTTCCATGACACGCACGCTTCTCGGTCAGTTTGTTAAACGTAGGTGCAAAAACTGCCCCTGCATTGCAGACAAGTTGTCTGAGATTCGCAACTGACACGCGCCCTCTCGGTCAGAAAGTGGCAGTTTATGACAGTTACGCAAGTGTTATAGACGGAAAGGGGGATTATTTCAGTTTGGCGAAATTAACGTTTACCTCTTTGTCTGGTAATAGATATAACCAGAGTTTGAACTGGATTTTCATTCTCTGTGCTCGCAATCGTTTAAAATATTTTAGATGCTAGTAGTAACTATTAGAAAAATGGTAGATAAAGATGGTTTGGTTTGGTTTGGTTTTTAAAGACTATCTTCATTGCACACGTACTACTCCGTCAGTGCTCCGATCTCCTCCCTTACATCACACAAGGAGGATCTCAGCAAAGTGCACGAACTCCGTAGCACCGGCGAGAATCCCAATGTGTGTATATAGGAATCACACATTCTTTAAATATTATTGTTGTTGGTAGGTTTCTAATTTTTAAATTTTGTTAGGGCAGCGGCCTGATAAGCCTACTCTTTAAGATTTCCAACTGCCGTGGGATTTTTAACGTGCGCAACGTGCATACGGGACCTTCTTTTTTTTTCGCCCTTATCCGAGAAGGCTAGGCATCCGATCTCACCACAATGAGACCAGGGGGGAGTATGACATCATTAGGACCACTGGTTCTGAAAAAGATTTTCCATAAATTATATTCCCTCAACTGGGAATCGAACCCGGTACCTCTAGAATTCGAGGCGTACGCCATACCTCTTAGCCACTCCGATCCGAGTTAAAGATGATGCGCGTGCAAGCTACTGAATGTCTGAGCGTAGATTTGAGCGTTTGTATGGATTCTATTTTATAATACCAACGGTAGGGTATAATATTTTGTTGTTCTCTCTCCCGTGAGTGAGTGGTCTGAACAAGCGCACCAGTTTTTAGATAGTACAAGGAAGCATGTGTTGATTAATCTCACTGCACTGTAGCGAAATAGCCAGTGGTTTATGTAGATTCAGAATAGTAGTAATAATATTTATGACAGAATAGCAGAGATTGTGTATGTCTGTCTGTGTGTATGTATATGTTTATGGCGTCACAGCACCACCTGTGCTAGGTATATAAGAGCACAACACAGCCTGCGTTAAATATGTAACATCACATAACATTACAACAGAGCACACGTTAGGTATATGACATCAAAACACTCTGTTAGGCTTCTAACATCGCGTGTTAATGTGTACATGGCAGTACAGTACACAGGGTGCGTAACGTTATAATAGCACAATGGCTTTGTGCTTTTTAACTTTATTATTATTAATTACTGATTAGCTTGGAAAGGCAAATGGAAGTGCACGTCTGCAGTACAGATGTGATTTAACGGCCAAGGAAAGTTGCGCTCCAGAAAACTTAGACACAATTCATGACTATCATTGTCCTTTTACGTCACTTCAGAAGCATGGGAAGACTAGCTCATGTGCTCGTGCAGTCATGGTTTCATTAACAATTTGTTTAACATGATGAGGCTGCCAGCCTCATACACAGCCTCACATTAGTTGCCACTTACTACATGCCTACCTAAGGCGTCTGTGGTTTTATTCTCTCGTCGTCTCCCCTGACAGCCCGGAAACCGCACGGAGCAGACACGACTATAAATGGCCTTTTCCAAGAGGAACAAAAATAACATACTGAGCTGAAAAGGTATATTGCGTCATTCAGGTTCGTGCGCCACGCACGTGCAGAAGCTATGTTAAAAACAGCGGCGTTTATCAGAGGGGCAAGGGGATTGACAGATAGAGAGGGGAAAACAATTCGCAGGGGCGTTAATTATTGGTAAGGAATTAAAGGTGTGCAGGGAGGAAGCTAGCAACGGACATATGAACAGAAAGATACACCGATCGACAGGGAGACAAATAGATAGGCACATGGAGGATGGGGGAGAGAACCGTGGTGAATTCTGACAGTTTACATTTACTACTGTAGAACTAGATTGTCTCGTAACAACTCTCTGTAATGATTCCAACGTGAACAGAAACCACAGAGGCGTACAAAATGCTTGAGTAACATTTCTCACATTCATTGTTTGTGGATCTTCCTAAGAATACAAGGAGTACTCCAACGAATTGCTTAACACATTAACTACCGAATTGAAAAACATACTGTGGCCGAATTAAATTTTTTTCCCATTTTCATCCTGTAGGTGTTTGCACAAAGTAAGCTGTAGTTTTCGTAATTGCTTACATATTTTTATGAATTACACGTCATTTTAAAGATAAATGAATGTACTATTACAATAAGCACCATTTGTAACTCTAATATTGGTTGTTGCTATTTAACGGCTGACCAATGGCCGAGGACTTGCAATATTTTAACAATTATAACTGCTTGCGCCCCATCTCATACAAAATCACAATTTCAAACAATGTGCACACCGTTTTCACTCTTGTCCTCGTCGCTAGATCTATCAGTCAATTGTGGAAACAAGTTTCTAGCCTATTCAGCCGTTAGACGAGATGTACACGCATTTTTTGTGGTCCTATCACTAGTTGCCACGGTAAACAGTTTTACACGATTTGGTAACTAACCCAAAACGCTGAAAAATATGAACATAATATCAATTTTCCAGTGTTCTACAACAACCAATCTTTGGGAATTTGTTTTCCGGTGGCAACTTAAAATCTCGAACCTGATCAGAAAGTGATTCAGTACATTTTTCATTGTTAATGTGTTTAAGAGCAGTTTAAAGATGAATGAGGGGGAGAGTGAGCAGAGAGAATGAGGGAGAGAGAGGTGTGGAGAGAGATGGAGATTTGTGGGAGGGGAGAGAGAGTTTTAGAGAGAGAGAGGAGAGGAGGAGTGAGAGAGAGGAGAGAGAGAGCTTTGAAGATCCTTCCCCAAAAGTGAGCAGAGTGGAAGAGGGGAGACATGTTTAAATGAGAGAGGGAAAGTGGGGGATAGAAGGGGATGCTTTAGGGGGAAACATAGAGGAGAGGGGGCAGTGAACGGGAACGTGCAAAATTGAGAAAGGAAAAATCTGTTGCAAACAGCAAAGAAAAGAAAGGAGAAAAACCAAAAAGAAAAGGGAGATGAGGCAGAAAAAGAAAGAGAAAAAAATACATGGGAAGGACTTGGGTTCAAAAATTCAAAAAAGTTGTAGTGCAAGAGAAATAAGAAATCGGTGTGGTTGTGCTATGGCTCGAAAAAAAAAAAAAACTAAATTGTAAAATTGGCGATCTAAGTAAGAAAAAAAAAGAAAAAAAAAAAGAAATTAAACAATAGGATGTGAAAATTGTGGTAAACTGTGGGGAGTGGGTGGAAATAGTGAAAAGGGGTTTCAATTTTAATGCTGTAAGGAAATCTGAAAATGTGTGCAAACAAAAAAAATTTTAGAGAAATAAAGGGAAAAATAAAAGTGCTCTTGTATTTTAATTAAAAAGAACGAAAATTAAAAAAAAATCATTAAAAAGAAATAGGGGTTTTCAATATAACAAAAAAGACTTTGATTTGATAAAAAAAAAAAAAAATGTAAAAATGAATAAATAAAAAAAAAATTGTTGCTAGGGGGGTATAAAAAAGGGTGGAATATAAAAAAAAGGATTGTAATAAAATGGACTATTGAAGTTAAAGGATGGGGGGGTAAATTTAGAAAAAAATAAAAAAATTATAATAAGTTAGAAATTTGGGGACAATGTGAGGTGGGGAGGCATAATTGGGCGGGAAAAGTTTTGAGGGGGATGAGTTTGAGTGCAACAGAGGACCTAGATTGGAGGGCAGCATTTTCTTGGCAGCTTAAGGGGGGTTGCAGGGGAAGGGATTCTGTGGTTTGTTTTTGTGAAGTGGGCATTGGGTGCATGTTTGGAACGGGAGCTCTTTAACTCCATATAGCTTTGAGTTTAGTGTTGAGTCATTGGGCCAGTATATCTTTCTTAACTGGTCATACAGAGGACAGTCCTGTAGAACATGCTCAGCAGTTTGTTCGTTTAATCCACATGTGCACAGTGGTGAAGCAGACAATCGTAGCTTGTGCATGTGTTTATTCAGTTTGTTATGCCCTGTCCTGAGTCGAAAAATAGTTATCTGTCCCTGCCGGTCGAGAGTGTGTGATAGTCGTCTTTGGGTTGGTTCTGTTCTCTTCTGATAGTCTGGATAGCTCTCTTTTTCTCAAAGTATGTGACTTCATTATCTTCTTGTTCACATTCTCCTCCCTTTTTTGCAAGTTTATCTGCCTTTTCATTTCCGGGTACACCACAATGAGGTGGTACCCACTGAAGTATGGTTCTCTTTTTGGCAGCTACCTTGTTTAGTTCATTTCTCAGATGCGGGAGTTTACCACCCTTGAGAGCTTGCAGGACAGACAGTGCATCTGTGAGGGTGACTACCTGGTGGCAGTCAGAGTTGGTGTTATAAATCATATTTGCAGCTTGCTCTAGAGCTTGAACCTCAGCTGTATAGTTGGAACAGAATTTACCAGTGGGAATGTGCCTAGTCTCATAGTGGTTGTCAGGATATGAGATAAAGATACCGGCACCTCCATTCCTAACAGCATTAGTTGCTGATCCATCTGTATAGGCATGTATCCATGATTGATCGGGATAGCTTTCTTGGATCATACTCAATGTAGCAGTTCGTTTTTGCAGATTATTATACTCACATCCACTTGTGAGACCACTGACTGATGTATTAATTTGGAGGGCACTGCTGGCCTGCTCCCATGGTACAGGGTATAGGGTGGGCTTCAGTGGTGTTGTCTTCATGGATAGGTCTTCTTGATGCTGTCTTATAAGTCTTTTTCCCCGATGCACAAAGCTGCTACGCTTTAGACGTCCCAATGCCAGATCCTCTAGTCTTGCCTTCATTGGGTGCATTGGCATACTGTTGTACTTTTCCATCTGGATCATGGTTTTTGTGTCTCTTCTATGGGACAATGTCTGTAATCCAGCAACCTTCTGCATCTCTGTTATTGGTGTAGTTTTCATGGCTCCTGTAATGAGCCTGAGAGCTTGATTTTGCACCTTGTCCAAAGACTGCAGATGTGAGTTAGCAGCTGATGACCATGCTGCTGAGCTAAACTCTAAGTGTGGTCTTATTACTCCATTATAAATCTTCTTTAGATTTCGTTCATTTGCTCCCCAGTTGGTACCTGCTAATTTTCTGAGTATGCCTAGTCGTCTTCGGGCCTTTCCTTCTGCATTTTCAATATGCTTATTCCATGTAAGCCTTTGGTCAAATGTCACCCCAAGATAGGTGGGGTAGCTTTCTTCCTTGATCACGGTTGTCCCTAGGTGTATGTTAGCTGATTTGTCCTTGGGGGCGAGGGAGAACAGTGTTGTGGAGGTTTTGTCTGTGTTTATTGTGATAAGCCATTTCTCTGCCCATGACACTAGCATGTCTGCTGCCCGCTGCATTCTATAATTTGCTGTGGTGACATTTTCATCAGCGCACCAGAGTACTAGGTCATCTGCATATAAGGCAGCTTTAACTCCTGCAGGGAGATCTTTCACCAGGTCATTGATGTAAACAAGGAAGAGTGTTGGGGAAATTACTCCTCCTTGAGGTACCCCCTGATGGAGCAACACTTTTCTGCTCTGCAGACCGTCAAGAGTGACTCTAGTTCTCCTGTTATGCAAGTATGACTGGATCCATTTCATCATGTTGCCTTGGATTCCACTTCTCCTAAGTTTTGCAATGAGGCCATCTTTCCACACCTTGTCAAAGGCCTGCTTGAAGTCGACCCAGATCGTTAGGACCTTTTTCTTCTCCTGGAAGGCATCTTCTATTGCTTGAGACAAGTAAGTAACTTGGTCTTCTATACTGTAGCATTCTCTAAATCCAGCTTGTTCCGGCACCAGGATCTGCTCAGACTCTAAATACCATTTCAATCTGTGGTTGACTATTCGCTCCATAGTCTTCCCAACACAGCTTGTGAGACTGATTGGCCGGTAACTTGCAGCCTCGGTCTTACATTTCCCTTTCTTTAGTATGGGTATTGTGATGGCTTCTCTCCATACTTGGGGTACCGTTCCTTTCAACCAGCTGTGGTTGAATATCTCAAGCAGTTTTGTCTTTGCTGCTGAGCTCAGATTTACTAGCATTTCGTTGCTGATTTTGTCTGGGCCGGGTGACTTTTGAAACTTAAGCTTGGAAATAGCCTTCTGTAGTTCTCCTAGTGTGATGGGTTCCCTCATTGGGGCAGGAGTATCTGTCTGTCCCATGGTTGCCAGTATTTCTTTTCTTATCTCTCTCTGATGATCTATGTTAATGGGTAAGTTGCTTTCTGAACTGTATCTTCTAGCAAACAAGTCTGCAGCTTGTTTTCCTCTGAAAAGTTTGCCACCTTCATCCAATGTGATAGTCTGCCTAGGTGAGGAACGCTCTTCATTTAGAGACTTGACTAATCTCCAAAGTTTCCTGCCGTCTTTCTCAAGGTTCAGCGATGCCGTTTTAGTTCTCCAGCTTTTCCGTTTTTCTTCTAGCTTTGTTCTCTGAAACTCTGCTACAGCCTTTTTCCATTTGTTGTGAGTTTCAAGTGAAGGCTGAGACTCTGCGTCCTTTCTAGCCCTGTCCATGGCTTCCTGACGTTCTTGGAGTGTGCTGGACCAGTATGGTATGTAGTTACGCCGGCATCCTTTGGGAATGGTTTCTTTTGCAGCTTGTAGTATGCATCTGTTGAAGTCTTTTACCACTTCATTAATGTCTCTGTTCTGTACCTTGAGGGTAGACAGCAGCGTGTTCACCTGATGCCTGAATAAACCCCAGTTGGCTTTTTTGTAGTTCCATCTTGTAATGGCTGGGCCTGTACTGAGAGTTGCACTCTGGACAGTAAGAAAGATTGGGCGATGGTCGCTTCCCCCTAGTTGGTCTCCTACTTCTCTACTAATAGATCCAGCTATATCTGGTGTGGAGAAGGCAAGATCTGGTGTTGAAGTTGTGTGCCATCCTCTGGAGTAGAAGGTAGGAGTATCTGTGGCATTATTGACTAGGATTAGGGAGTGATCATCTTGCCAAGTTTCAACCTCTTCACCTCTGTGATCCAGATGGTTATAGCCCCAGCTCTGGGAGTGGCTATTAAAGTCTCCAACTGCTATAAAGTTGGTGGCTGGTACCTGTATAGAGCTGAGACTCAGGGGTTTGTTGTTCGGACAGTAATAGTTCAGGAGTTCTATTTCCATCTTGTCTACCTTTATCTGCAACAGCTGATATTCTGCTCCATCCATGAAGGTTTTCCTTTCGTGTGCAGGAATGTTATTCCTTACAAGAGTAAGTACTCCTCCTTTTCGTCTATCTTTTCTGTCGGATCTGAAGCATTGATATCCCCTTATTTTAAAGGTTTGATCTGCTTTCAAGTGAGTCTCTTGGATACAGCAAACACTGACTTGCTTCTCATACAAGATGTTTTCCAGCTCTGTCTTTTTGCTGTATCCAGCCTGCTTGCTGTTCACTCCCTCTGCATTCCAGTGCATCATGACAAGTGGCACTCTGGGTTTCTCTTTTTCTGTTTTGTTTTGGTCAGTAGTTCTCCTCCGCCGTCTGCTGACTCCACAAGACGGTCTAGAGGGTCCTCCAGTAGCTGAGGGTGGGCTCTGTCGAGGCTCAGAGCCCGGCACTGCACCTGCCTGGTGGAGCTCCACAGGGCGAGCACCAGTACGAGATTTATTTGACGGTGTACTCTCCATAGAAAAAAAAAAAAGCGAGTTGCGTGATACTGTGGTTTCCGGTGCGCCTTCTGGCCCAGTATCTATGACTTTAGCACCTGTTCAATGGGAGAGTGGGCTCATCCCTAATCTCTGTTTATGTTCCCAGTAGTAGACTATTCGCAAGCAGCCTGGGGGTGTCACTGCTCTGCGCGGACCTTGTTTACCGAGGCGGCGTCCGAGCTCGTATGGTGAAAATATGGTTGCATTATCTTCAAAATAGCCCTGTCTTTCCTGCCATCCTGCAACTTTGAGTTAGGGAGTTCTGAGCTCCAGTCTCTTTCCCAGGCATTTTATCCTGGCCTGGCACGCATACAGAGGACCCCACTTCTGGTTCTAAGTTAGCAGTTGGGGACAGGTGGGGGGGCACACTGTGCATTCCCCGTCATCCAGGGGGCTCTCCAACTATGCAGAGCTTGCACAATGCTGTGCTCTGGTTCTGGGCTCACCCAAGGAATCCTCACGTCCTGCACAGAGCCACTTCCAGATACCCACCACCTGCCAACCCCCCATTGTAGAAATCTCCTGCATGCGGCCATCCAGTCAAGAGCCAGTATTAAGTCTGGTGCCCAAGTGATTCCCCCCAAGCTCAGTGTGCAATTCTGGGTTCTCATCATGCTGCAACACAGGGGGGATTGTGATGCTCAGCCATCTCTCTCAACTCTGCACCGATAAATGACATCGGGGACTTAACTGTGTCTCAGTACTGGGAGGCCCCGTTTCCGGGTACACCACACACAGCCAGTTGAGGCAACGGTCGCCGTGGGCGTGTCTTCAGTGGGGAAGTTGTGGAGTCTTCCTGTCCATGTTCTTGCACATCCTAACACTGCCCGCAAGACATCGGAGGTTTGGAGAGTGGCCTTCTCTGCTTTTTTGAGCCGGGGTGGGCTCCCCGGGCAAGTCTCGATGGGGATCGGGACGTGTCCACGCGCCAGTGGGCCCAGCATCGGCCGCATCTGTTGGAGGACTTGCTCTGCCAGGTTTGAGTTAGTAAATTCCAACTTTGTCATCTTCTTGGCATTGTGATGCTGGGGTGCCTGTGGATTTCCTAACGCCCCGGGTAGAAGCCAGAAGTGTACTGTGCCAGCTCTGGGGGAGATAAAGGGGGTGTTTCTGCGTCTCCTTGTGATACGTAGCCAAGGTAGGGCTCACAGTGCTCTTTCCCCGCCACCAAATTGCCTGCTGGTTACGCCGAGTTCTCCGAGGCTCTAGGCATGTGACCAAGAGTTGAAGGCAATAGGATCGTCACGTCCTGAGTCTCTGTGCCTGTACGATGGGTTCCGATCTTCAGGGAGCAGTCCACACTCGTTCCCACTCCCAAGACTTGTTCAGTATCCATCTGGCTCCTTCCCACCCACAGAGGGCGTGTACGGTGTAGTGCACCGGTTTTATTATCGAGGTTTGCTCCTCTAGATCCGTTGTGTTTAGCCTGAGGATTCGCACCCTCAGTTACCAGGACTACCTCGAGGAGGGTGTGGCTCTTCACCACGCACAACGATCTTGGGGTATGAGAGGTTTTGCTAGGCCAAGAGACTAACACCGCAATGGTCGCTCCTTTCATGAACAGAATTCACTAGGCCTAGGGTGAAGCAAGGGGGGAAACCCACTACCCACAACACCATTTGTTGCAATAAAACAAAAAGTTAAGGCAGCTTCATCTGGCTAATTTCGCTGCATTTAAAAAGAAACTGAATCATGTTAATACCAAATCACATGGAAGCAAACTGAATATAATTGAAGCAAACTGAATATAATTGAAGCAGACTGAATATAATTAAAGCAAAGAGAATCGTCGCTGAATATATGACCACGGTGAAGCGTAACTTTAGTTACCGTCAACTTTTTATCAGCGTCTAGCCTTCAAACAGTGAACAAAAGGAACTGAGGCTCTAGAAGCACTACTGGAGTATCTGATGAAGAATCACGTTATTACTCCATTTTCTGTAAAGGCAAAGGATATTGAGCGAAATCTGCAACAGGAGTTATTGGAACTGAAGCACAACAGTGAGGCCTAAGTATTATTCATGCAGAACAGAGTGTTTTTAGATTCCAGGAAATAACTTATTGTTCTAGTTTGGTAGGAAGTAAATTACTAGTACAAGAACTTAATAAATCTGCCTACATGAAAACGGCTATCCTGGAATGCGTAGTAAGAGAAGAAGCAATCTAAAGATGCGTGCTACGGGTGATCAGAGACAGTGCTTGCAAATAATGAGCTGGACATCTGTGCCTTGTACACGTCCATCAGTCAGAAGGCACTCATTAATGTGTGTGTGTGTGAGTGAGTGAGTGAGTGAGCGAGCGAGCGTGCGTGCGTGCGTGCGTGCGTGCGTGCGTGCGTGCGTGTGTGTGTGTGTGTGTGTGTGTGTGTGTGTGTGTGTGTGTGTGTGTGACACGATATCAATTCGCCTATCTACATTTTTTGTCTACTATTTTCTCTACCATTAAATTCATTTACGTGGTGAGACGAATTTTTCTTCTTTTCTAGCGCTATCTATATACTTAACCAGTAACGCACGCTGTTTAACTCTCTCACAGACCTTCTTTCGTTTTCTTTTTCCTATCTCTCCCCTCTCGTCGGTTTAAGGAGTGCCACTTTTGCCATGACCCGGGGTCGAAGCATTTTGGTTTTATCTTGATTTGGATGGTCGCACCCTGCAACACCTCAACTAGTTTGACTTCAAAGGGTACGCGTAAAGCGTTGGATGACGCATGAAGCCTAGTAACAAGGACAGTCTTAGTGTAGCCTTACGGCATATGGCTGTGTTTTAGAATTATGTGGTAAAGATACAAGCCAATGTATATAACCGTCGATGTGTGGGCTTTTAAAGCTGATATAATAATATGTGTATAAGGACCGGTGAGTCCATAATTGTGTAAAGCGTTAGGGATAAAACGCAAAGGATTTATATACGCGATATTCGGGAATTACGAACTTGAAGTTAATGTATAACGCTAATTAAAACGACATAGCTACTGCAGCCTGGCTTGTGATGCCAAATTAAGAATAGTATGCAGACAAAGTTCTGACGTCAATGTTAGGCATTGATCCTAAACAATAATGGAATAATTAGCAAAAAAGCATTGTTGCTGCTTAAATATGGTAATGTGCCAAGTATTTGGGTAAAGATAATGAACAGTCATTATGACGGTTAAAAATGAACGCACAATGTCTTGTGCATGATAAACTACAAACTGTAATGTATCAAGTTTCTTTCAATGTGGAAAATATGTTAATTGAGAAACTCATCCTAAGTTGTATATTGGAACTATTAAAATATATGTGAAGTCGTCCGCACGAGTCTTATTCGATGACGTTATAGTTCAGACTGTTGTGTTGATTTGACCGTTAACATTCAACGTGTTGGTCAATATGTAAAACTCTGCCATACTAATGAGAGTTATAAGCAATAATAGAACAAAATGAAATATTAAAGAAGAAATGAAGTTTACTGACTAAACGCTCACACTAATATGCATGTGTCATTTTATATGGGAGGGAAAAATGTTCTGTGATTGCCCATGATTATAGAACACTTGATAGAAACAGAGACTAAGAAAAGTACACACTCTGTTATGTTTTTGCGTAGCCAGGCTAGCGAGACATTCTTAAACTAATAAAGTCAAGAATGGGGGCAGAAAGGTAGACCACGTGGTTACAATTCCACACTGAGATGAAACCCGCTTTAGTCGGGGTCATAAATTATCTGATGAACTGAGTCATTCAGAGAGGGCGGGCACAATGCGTTGCGCTTAGCACTGAGCCGAGGCAATATTACATTTATTTGCTCTCCATCCTTACTGTCGTACAATAAAAGTTGGAATCATGAGGACCAAAACGAAGAACTGCAACAAGAGCCTGACAGCACTACATCAGGAGTCCTGCAGAAAAGTCCAACAGTCCAGGAGACCAGAAACACCTGGCAAACCTTAGAGCCAGGCAGACACACCCAATTAGAAAGCTGAGCATTTAATACCAGCCTTGAGAAGCATATATACGTCAGTTTCCATATGACGAAAATTATTATTATAAAACAACAATAACATATTCAAAGCAATAATTCTATTGTACTTGAAAAAGATACTAAACCATAAACTGGATTTTCCCCTTTGTCACATTTGGTGTCATTCAAAGCAACACTTGAATTTAATTTGTAAAAACCACACTATAGAAGGTTTTTTTTTTTTCCTATATGTCTTTTGGAAATTCTATTTGATATTTGTATAGATCAAAAACATCGAGTCTGTTTATTTTCTTTGTGTCACATTTATGGTGCATGTCAACATTTCTGGTAATAAGATAAAGTCTTTTATTCTTTTACCTGGGGGAACGAGCCAAAATGCACTGTAATTGTAGATGACAATATAATTACAGAAGTCAGGAAAGGGATAAATTGTGACGAGGATGCCTATACCTCTGCCTATATTCTATACTTTTTTTTCCCGTAATCTCTGTACAGATTCACTAAGAGGTAAGTTTTACTATTCTTATAATCTCCCTTTTCACGTTCTTAAAAAAAGAACTGCCCCGATTAAGAGAGAGAGAAGTGTTCTTCCTTGTGTCAGTGGACAGTAGGCATTCTTCTTAGAATATAGCCTGTTTCTTTCTTCTGTCACTTTTTTATTCATCCTCACACCTTCACTCACTCTCTCCTCTATTATAAAATATAACGTCACAATATCTTATGTCACATTACAGTTTTATACTCTGTATTTTCAGAAATAAAGAAAAGTTAAAATTTCTTGATAATGATTTGAAGTTTATTTATGCATATTCAGTTTGTACAGCTGTTTTCTTTTTAAGAATCTGCCTCGATCAAAAAGTCGTCTCACCAAAGGCACTACAGATGCAGTTATTTGCAGGTAAACGAGTTGGTGGTCTAAAAGTGGAATTTCTGAAGCAAAATTGGGAATGACTGGTATGTTGGCCTTCTGTTCAATGTGCATTCGGGGCATTCTTTGTATCACTCAGATAAGGGACATTTGGTATTATACAGAGGATTGGAGCTAATGAATAACTTTACTGGGGTGAAGAGGACAGAAATGCTTTGTCCTTAAACACTACGAGTGTAATTTAATTAACTAACTTCCATCCTCTAGATCTTAAAAACCTGGGAGTTGACCTTAGTGCTCATGGATAAGAACTTGTGATCTGTGGTGGTGCAGAGAAGAAAAAAAAAAAGATTAGACTTTTCCTACTGGTGACAGCTAACAAATAACCTTATTCAGAGGTGCATGCACCACCTGTGGGTGCGAGACCAGTATTCTGGGGGTGCGGGACATGCTATATATTTCAGAAGGCGAATAATCATAAACACAATATAACACACAGAGAACTCAAATGTCTTTGTACAAAATGCCGCATACAGTGACAATGTAAATTAGATACCCAACCTTAGTCACATTTTGTAAATAACATTTTCTCAGAAAGATACAGGCATCTCTTTTTTTGTATTTCCGATATATTTTACGAGCTAGAAGATAGTGGGGTACGTGGCTTCTAAAGATGCTGTAACGGAGTGCAAGGCTTCTTAAGATGCTGTAACGGAGTGCAAGGTTTCTAAAAATGCTGTAACGGAGTGCAAGGCTTCTAAGGATGCTGTAACGGAGTGCGAGGCTTCTTAAGATGCTGTAACGGAGTGCGAGGCTTCTTAAAATTGTGTAAAAGAATGCGGGGCTCCTAAAAGGATAGAAAGCACTACTATGGATAAAGCTGTGAAAAATTATTGAGGTAAAAATTATTGAGCAGTATTGGCGGTGCGTCAGGCATGCCACTAGAAACAGGAAATATTGCGGGTATTTTTGGCGGCACGTGATACATGTAACTATAAACAGAGAAATTCTTGCCGTATATTGGCGGAAAACACCCAATAAAAACACCGAGAAGAGACAGACATAAAAGGAACATAGAAAATGCTGAAAGAATTTGAACAGACATGACCTTTTCGAACGCCTATATTCTACAAGGAACTGAAGCGTGATTGATGATGATGATGATGAAAAAGCAACTGGAAACAGAGAAATTAGTGTAGGCTTATTTAATAACACGCGAGATAGGCGCCTGGAAATAGGAAACGTGAAAGCATGACCAAAAGTCGTTATGTAATTAGTTCACCGTAGTTTTCCAACAGTTTACAACTCGAACTTGGGTAACTGATAACTGATAAGATTTATAAACATACATCAGACACTGTACAATAAAACAGGTTAAGCTAGTTACTAATATCCGGTTAAAATATATATGTATTTTTTGTGTGTGTGCGTATAAGAGCAAATAAGAATGTTCCACACGTCATGACCGTTTTTAAGCACACCCTGAAAATCGACAAAACTGCTCCAGCCATATTCTCTCTTATATAAACGCCATTAAGCTCTAATGATGATGATGATGAAAATCACAGTATCTGCGCAAACAGCGGTAAGCAAAATTAGAAGCATTATTTTAGTTTTCACTGATTCTTGACTTGAGATTTAGCTCAAGTGTTAGCGCTCGAAATATACTACTCGTCAAAAGTCAAGGGCCACCCTATTATTTTCAATACACTTTTATATAAGCGCAAAGAATGATTAAATGAAGGAAGTTTTTAGTAAAAATGGGTGCAATATCTTCCTCTGACAGTCCTCTATGCACGTTAAGCATAAAAACAACTCACCGACAACCATGGTGATCACGTGCAATATGGTTTGCTGACCATAAATTCACATTTTTAATCTGTTTTTTCAAACTTCCGTACAACCAAACAGGTGAAGTAATCGTGCTGATTGACATTCTACGTGCAATGGCGACTTTTCGTGAACAGAGTTCACTCTTAATTTGTTTTACAATCAGCAGACTTAGGGTAGTTTCATCACTTGCAAAAACCATGCCACCGAGAAGAAGTCTTGACACCTTACAAAGAATGAGGGCTATAGCGTGGGTTGAAAGTGGTTTATCTGTCCGTGAGGTTGCTATACGGCTTGCAGTGTCACACTCTACTATCCAAAGAATTTTGGAGAGATTTCAGGCCACAAGAAGTGTGGAGGATCGCCACCGGCCAGGTCGCCCTAGATGCATCAATAGACATGATGACCGGTACCTCTTGTTGTCAGCCCTGCGCCATCGAACAGTGACTTGTTCCACTCTAAGATGTCAGCTGAGACAAACTGTAAACGTTAATGTCAGTCAAAGCACCATTCGCAGACGTTTACATGAATTTGGACTGGCTGCTCGACGTCCTGCAGTCAGAATCCCTCTTACTCCTGCTCATCGCAGAGCCCGTGTTGCTTGGTGTCGCGAGCACATCCGATGGACAAGGCAACAATGGAGTCAAGTTCTCTTTACTGATGAATCTCGCTTCACTGTGTCATTCAATGATGGCAGGATTCGAGTTTGGAGTCGACCAGGAGAGCGATCTACTGATGACACAATTCGAGAGGTGGATCGTTTTGTAGGGGTTCTGTCATGGGCTGGGGAGGCTTCTACAGACACGGCAGGACCCCACTCTACATCATCCAAGGCAACTTGACCGGCCCAAGATACCAGAACGAAATCTTGAGACCAATTGTTCAGCCTGCTCTGGAGGCCATAGGTGGTAATGCCATCCTCCAAGATGATAACGCTCGACCCCATCGAGCTCGTGTGGTGAATGAGTTTATTCAGCAACATGGGATCATCAGGATGGCGTGGCCAGCTCATTCACCTGACCTTTCTTCGATTGAGCACCTCTGGGATGTCCTTGGTCGAAAATTGTTAACAAATCACCCCCTGCCAATGGATGTTGCACAGCTGACTGCATTTCTGCTTCAGGAATGGCAAGCTGTTCCTCAGGATACTCTTCGGACCCTTGTGGACTCGATGCGTCTACGCTGTCTTGAATGCCTTGCTGCAAACGGTGGTCATACCCGATTTTGAAATGTCTATTTGTCCAATATCTATTGTGTGACTTTTGAAAAGGTGGGTGACACACTTCACAGCTTCATTGCGTTTGAATGTGTTTTTCCATTTTTTTACGTGACATGTCAATTTGGTATTCAATAAATGCCGTTTTGACTGATACCAATTACGTTTATATTAGATTTGTTTTATGGTTTCAACCAAGGTTTTTCTAAGTGGCCCTTGACTTTTGATGAGTAGTATAGTCCAGACGTGTTTAGAGCGGATGTACCAGTCTGAATACAGTGTTCTTATTTTATCATTGCAGACTTATTGCATTTCGCTATGTGACATCAAATTTTGTAATTTTCACTGGGGTTTGGAAACATCGATGTTTTTTTTTTTTTTTTTTGAAGGAATAGATATTTTAAACAAGTTTCACGCGCACGGCTAAATACAGCGACATCAATGTATAATGAGAGAGAGAGAGAGAGAGAGAGAGAGAGAGAGAGAGAGAGAGAGAGAGAGAGAGAGAGAGAGAGAGAGAGAGAGAGAGAGAGAGAGAGAGAATTTGGAAGAAAAAGAGGAAGAAAAAAGAACGTTCGTGCAAACTTGTCCGTAATTTGTCTTCCGTGTCTTAACTCCAGATTTAACGTAACATTAACGAAGGACTTTCGGCACGACAGCTCAAGTAAAAGGGAGAAAAGCTGTGCATCACTGAATCCCAGGACTCTAGTTGGTAAAATGTGTGATATAGAAAGCAGCAGAAGTGGGGTAAAATAAGAGATAATTGTGAATTCCTATGGCAAGGCTTATGAATGAACGAGGACCACGACGTTTGTGCATGTTTAGACTCTGGCAGACCAGATTTTTTTTTAAAACCACGGCAGGATTAAAACCTGGGAGTTTACCATAGGGCTGACAGATAAGAACTTGTGATTTGAGATGGTGCAGCAAAGAAAAAAAAATACAGAATAGGATAAACATTATCACACTGGTGAGAGTTGGTAAATAATCCCAGAGAGATGGCACGGTTAGTCTATGGAACTTCTTAAAATAAATGACCCTGGTGTCAATGACACATGGAGATGTTTCGTTGTCATTCAAACATTAGTTTTTAATTTATCTCAACTGAATGATCAGAAGCAAGCGCATAACCATCATATCTTGTCTTGATGACATCCACCCAAGGTCCTTCCATATCTTTCTCCAGTTTTCTTCTCCATGTGAAAGTTTCCACAGTTACCAGCTCCATTTTCTCTCTTTAATCTCTTGATGTATTTGTTGTTGTCTGGTTGAGTTCTGGACTAGTTTGGAAGAGCTGAAGACAAATCTAACTTTATTTATCTTGGCACTGATATCCTACCTGCATTGTCGATGTTACTTCCCATGTATGTGAAACAACTACCGTTTCGACTGTTACAGCGAACAGGATTCCAATATCGCCATCACCGCTTTTACTACTAACAATGACACACACCCCCCCCCCCTCCTTCCCCAACCCCCCATATTGATCACTACGACCGCCATCAGCATAACGACTACAGCAGTAGCTATTATTAATAATTCTTTTTCGGCGATTTAAACCCTTCATATTCTCTTGGGCAACCATCATGGCCTTTAGAATACCGTAGACACTCGTTAAAATACTTCTGAAAACTCTTAACAGTTTCTTTATAGGATCAGTATCCAGAAAACAGGACTCCATATTAAGGACATGGGCTACAGGTACTGTCACGTGAAAGATAATTTATTTTACCATCTTGTCCATAATGTTATTACTCTTTTAATGTTCTGTTTTCCGAGACATTTTGTATTTTCGTTTCTTTCATATTCTACCTACATTTTTTCACCTTCTCAACCCCACCCGAGGTTGTTTACGCTGGCCAGCTGCGGTCAGCTAACGCTAGACGTAATGTTATCTAAACGCACCTGTTCGACCAGAGAAACATTTCTCGGGTCCGCTTTAAGTGTTAGAACGAGCCAAGACGGTTTCTGTGAAAGAAACGGTTCGTTAGCGGCGGGTACCCTCTGTGGTTCCAACAGGGGAATTTCTCTGGTCGCTTTAAAACGTTTGATGACGAGCGGCTGGTACCCTTTGAGGCCTGGGGAACTTTCGCACGATTTCTTTTGTCTTACTCTAGATTACGTCTTTCGCCGAACTTCTGTAGAAATACGCACGCCAGGTGTTCGGGGGGAGCGTCCCTTGTGATCTATAAGAGTAGACTGGTTTTAATAGACAAAGACATTCGTGAATTTCCTGGCCCGAGATAGACCATTATGGAAATAAGGCAAACATTAACACAGAACTAAATGTTTTTCGCCTATTTCTTGGCATTTTTCGGGGTGAGTTGACATATCTTATAATTATAATATTAGATTCATGTTAGCTTTTATATATATCTGTTAGGGAAGTGAATTTATTTATGAGGACTTCTAGTAATTTATTCAGTGATAAGGTAGCGCTGTCTACGGCCTATTAAGTGGTGCTTAAACTGTTACGGTTTATCATGGGTTAAATGTTAAACTTACAATAACAGATATTAGGCGTAGAATCAGTCCACGAATGCTTACCATTGGGTTAAGAGTCAGCAAAATTAACTGCCATTTCTGTAAGATAATGTCAGGTGTGGATTGTTCACTTAAAAACTGAATAGTGAGATGCAGGTAATAACTCTGGATTATAGGAGATAGTCACTTATTCCTTTTGATAGATATTTTTAGTGGCAAGGGAGGATCATTTTATGCTTACTTGTGTGGCTAGGCACTAGTCTATAACTTTCACTGAAAGCAGTCACCAGGCATAGATATAATTATATCGTATGATCTAGCCACAACTGTATTATTATAGCAAGAACATTGCAATTTCTTTGTACTCATTTTGTGGAAATGCTAATATATTTCCCAAAGGGGACATACGATTTATTTGTGTAATGTCAAATGCTGTAATCTGTTTATGTAAATTCATTTAATGTTGTAAGATGAATAAGCATATTCATTTAACTGTAACTACAGGTTAGGTTTCCTGTATGTTGAGATTGGGAGAAGAGGAGTAGATTTTGCTGTCAGAATATTTAATGACAGTTACATGGGGGTGCAAAAGATATTAAGCCTATGCGGGCGCGTGTTGATAATTGATATTTTTAAGGAACAGGAGACATGGTTAAAGACAGCCCTAAACTATCATAGCAATAACTACAATAAATCTAATCCCATAAAGGAGCGAAACTTTCTGTATAAAGTTAGTGTGATTTATTATTTGCTTGATGTAAAAGGGTGTCTCTTTTTGGGTCTCAGTTGCAGGGAGACCGACTCGCGAGAGCAGATTCCAGTCAGGCGAAGAACGAAATATTCTCTTCGATCTAGAGGGTTCTGAATACCGCTAGCGTCACGAATCGTCACACCCCGTTCCTGAATCAAAACCCCTTTTTGTCAACGCCAAGTTAAGCTCACGCAGTGCAACGGAGCCAATGCTAAATCTGGAATCGCCAAACGCAGTAGTAGTTCTCTACTCGCCTATTGGATTACCAGCCAGAGCATTGCGGCTTCCAGAATATCAAACCCGCTCAGCATGCCTATAGCAGAATTCCATATCACCCGCCTTTTTTGTGCCTAAACGGGGCACTCAGCAAACCACAGCCAAACCAGTTTAAACAGGATTTACAGCCAAGCGGAGCCTTGCGCCGGATAAGCGCGCCTGGGTCTCTTTGTCCTCAAGTGACTTCTTCTGGTGTATTTCCTGGATACTTAAAACCTCGCACGTATGAGCAGCCATCTATGGACAGAGTTCCAGCCCCCACTCACGCTATAAGGGGAGTCACCAACGTTTAGCACCAACAAAGAAAGTTTTGTAGGCTAGTCCCTCACGAAGGATCTACAAGTAATTCACTTCCTGGAGCTAGTACATTTGGTCCCCGAAAAGCAGACAGGCTGTCGCCCAGTTCAATCAGTTGGTCAGCAGGAGATAAACAGCGTTCCCCAGCCCAACTCGCGCCAGTAGGGGGGGGGTCACCAACGATAGCGCCTATACAGTGATGTTATTCAGGTTAATTCCATCACCGATGGAGGATATATACGAAAACACCACTTACTGGAGTTACTTCAGCTGGTCCCCGAAAACCGAAGGACTGTCACTCGATTATTTATCTCTTTGTGTTCTACAGGTTTTATGAATGGTGATCTGTGTGTGTGGTTGTTGGTGTATATGATTATTGATGAATATTTGATTATTGAGGTAATTTTATGTTGTTGTGATGATATGCATTATTTTCATGCTTTTCTTCTTTAATAAATTTTACACATTTATTAATGCGCTGTTCACGACCTTTCCATCCATATTTGTATTTTTAGCTCTTTACTATAATCTCTATGTATGATAAGAGAAAAGAGTGAGAGCAGGAGGTGCTTAGACAGACATAAGTGAGTTGAGGCTTGGAGAGAGAGATCATTTGAATAAATCTTCTTCCAGGTTGTCTCAAGTCCATCTCCTATTTACACCTTTCTGTGTGTGTAATCTATAACTCTGTCAGTCCACTATCCCTTGTCGATTTCACTACAGTTGTCCAACTCGACAAATACTCTACACTCTAACTCAACCAAAATGGTTTGGCTCGTCCGAGATTCTAGAACCCACGACAAATGGGGTCTCGCCGCGGAATTTGAACTACATCTGCAGCAATCGCAACAGATGAGGTTGCAGTCTGGTAGGAATCTCTCACAAGATTCTATTCTGATTCTTAGAGTTTAGTGTTCGGCAGATTATAGGAATTTCTTTCCCCTAGACATATCGAACTATTTCTTTTGGAGGAAGTCGGAACAGCGTTTTTTCTCCACAGCAATCATAAATATTAAGTTACATTTATTGTTCATGCTACACATGAGACAGCTGGTAAAGGTTGATGGTATCACTGCTGAGTTTTTGGTTGACAAATCTGACGACTATTGTTGTAAAAGTCAGAAAAAAATTTTTTTTAAGGGTTAATATTTTTTCAGGAGTAGCTCTTTAATCTGAGATAAGAAGCTACAGATAGTCAGTTACTAGCTTGCATTTGTACCAAGGGAGGGTGTTCATTCGGACGATAGTAACCAATCCTCTCAATAGCTTAGTACTGACAGAACTGGGGTGAAGTGATAGTAAGTTTTACATCACTTACATTTTTTGGAGTTTTTTGGGTTTGCTTGTCGATCAGAGTAGCTACAAATTTTCTTGTTTTTTAAAGTTCCCAGGCTAGCCTAGATTTTATTGATTATTAAGTTAATCAGCACCTAGTGGACTAGGTAACTAAGATCTCTAGGTTCTATTCTTCTATAGTGTTTGCTCACCCTGATATAATGGCCGATCTAGATAAAGTGCATAGGATTGCCCTCGAGGTAGCTAAGTACATGGAGTACAAGGATAGCGAAATCCAGCCCTTTCTAGAATTTGCAGTAAGCCTGCAGGATCAATACGAGGTAGACAATTGGTTTGACAGCCGTTTAATCTTGGCATGGTCCTGTAAACAAACTGGGGAGAGTGAAGCATTCACCCGACAGTATGTAGAAGAAGTGATAGAAGATGAGAAGCAAAGGGAAAAGCAAAGACAAGAACGGGACAAGAAATTGGAAATGGAGCAACAAGAACGGGACAAGCAATGGGAAATAGAGCGCCAAGAAAGGGACAGAGAAAGCCAAGAAAGGAGCAGGCTACACCAAATCAGAATGAATGAACTGGATAGCCAAATTCGGAGGATGAAAACAGATACTAAATGTAGTCACTCTAATTCCCCTTCTACTGTGCCCTTAACGGTCAACGCCCCTGCAAACCTTGCGCCCATGAAAGAAAACTTGCCTGCTAAAACCGAACCCCAACTCCAGAAAATTGACTTTCCTTTGGACTTGGATCCGAAGCCCAAACAAGGAAAGAATTTACGTCGGGATAGCAGACCTAAGGCCACGGGGAAAATTACGCAACGTTCCCAGGCATGGAAACTGCTCAAAGGTGAGAGAGGTGCTAACAAGCATTGTAATACGGATTGTTCCCGTCTGGCAAGCGGCGAACCCCGAGCCTCTCATGCTCCAGACCGAGCAGCACCTAACCGACACGTGACGTCGAGAAAAGGGAGCCACACCCTATCACGTTATATTTCGCAAGATTCCCGGCCGGACAGCGAAAAACCATATGCAGAGGCGTATCCCTCCAACTCAACGATCGTAGGAAGGAGGCGCCGCTCCTCTTATCACCCTGAGCTTAAAAGGTGCAAGAATAAGTCGCCTGCTAAAAAAGGGTTAAACTTTCCAAACCGTTCCAAGGAACTTTGGAAAAACACACCGAGAGTTTTCTCTCGGGCACTTCGCGATCAAACGGGATCTCAAACCGTCCAGTCTTTTGCATGCAGTCTGCGGGGCCTGTCAACCAGGAAGTGGATCTCGCATTGCAGGACAAAGTTCAACTGACGCCAGTAACTTCCTCAGGGGAGGGCAAAGTTGACGTTTATGGTGGACACAGGGTTCCAGGCGAAGGGATCCCTGGTATTCCATTTGAGTCTCTCACACTTCTCAGGGCAGAAGACAGTGAGAAAAGCTGCCTTACTACTATACAAGGAGCCATTGTTGAGAGCCTTGGCTCACGTCATGCTAGTAATGGGAAAGCGACTCAACAAACTCTGCAACTAGCAGATATTACCTATCTGTCTTCACGGATAGAAGCTACGGAGATCTGTTATGATTTAGTAGAACCCCAGAATGCGATCGATTACTCTTTGCTTCAGGCAGCAGAGTTTTCTCATTCAAATCGCATTATTCCAGTGGTCTCAACCCCACTGATGGACAGCAAAGTAGTCGCCTCCGCCAGGCCATTACAGAACAACTTGATCATTTCCGTTGACCAAGCCAGAGTTGTGACTGGCAAGGCAAGGAAAGCTCCAGACCCGCCTTTAGACGGCACAGGTCTGAAGATTGATCAATGCTCCCGCCGAAACAGCGGAGTAGGTGTGGAGAGGCAGAAGGAAAATGCTAGCATTTCTTCGGCCAACGAACGGCTTTATTTACCAACTAGGGTTACACGCGCGCGAAAAGTCCCTATAGACTGCAGCTATACAGGGTTATTCAAGTCCGCGACAGGTAAACCCATAACGGAAATTAAACAGCCCGAGTCCAGCAACGATTACACTGCATGGAACAGGCGGATTATCTACGCAGTGGCCAGTGAGTTCAGGCGGGGCCGAAACTCACAACAGGTGCGGATAATTTTCCGGACCATAAACAGGCACAGCGAATTGCGGAAGCAAGGTCAGGTTCACACGGAAACGGAAGGCGTCAGTGCCGACTGGCCTCGCAAAATCCCATTCGCTGAACGTCTATTAGACAGAGGGAAGAAAAGAAATGAACTCGGAGCTAGTCATACAGACAGACAGAAATTGGAAACGTATTTGGTTTTATGAGTATAGGATGTTCCATGACAGGTAACTAAAGACGATGGAAAAGATAAATTACTGTCATTTTTGTCCGTATTCCTCGAACTTTAAAAGGGGGGGCACTTGTCACGTGAAAGATAATTTATTTTACCATCTTGTCCATAATGTTATTACTCTTTTAATGTTCTGTTTTCCGAGACATTTTGTATTTTCGTTTCTTTCATATTCTACCTACATTTTTTCACCTTCTCAACCCCACCCGAGGTTGTTTACGCTGGCCAGCTGCGGTCAGCTAACGCTAGACGTAATGTTATCTAAACGCACCTGTTCGACCAGAGAAACATTTCTCGGGTCCGCTTTAAGTGTTAGAACGAGCCAAGACGGTTTCTGTGAAAGAAACGGTTCGTTAGCGGCGGGTACCCTCTGTGGTCCCAACAGGGGAATTTCTCTGGTCGCTTTAAAACGTTTGATGACGAGCGGCTGGTACCCTTTAAGGCCTGGGGAACTTTCGCACGATTTCTTTTGTCTTACTCTAGATTACGTCTTTCGCCGAACTTCTGTAGAAATTCGCACGCCAGGTGTTCGGGGGGAGCGTCCCTTGTGATCTATAAGAGTAGACTGGTTTTAATAGACAAAGACATTCGTGAATTTCCTGGCCCGAGATAGACCATTATGGAAATAAGGCAAACATTAACACAGAACTAAATGTTTTTCGCCTATTTCTTGGCATTTTTCGGGGTGAGTTGACATATCTTATAATTATAATATTAGATTCATGTTAGCTTTTATATATATCTGTTAGGGAAGTGAATTTATTTCTGAGGACTTCTCCTAGTAATTTATTCAGTGATAAGGTAGCGCTGTCTACGGCCTATTAAGTGGTGCTTAAACTGTTACGGTTTATCATGGGTTAAATGTTAAACTTACAATAACAGATATTAGGCGTAGAATCAGTCCACGAATGCTTACCATTGGGTTAAGAGTCAGCAAAATTAACTGCCATTTCTGTAAGATAATGTCAGGTGTGGATTGTTCACTTAAAAACTGAATAGTGAGATGCAGGTAATAACTCTGGATTATAGGAGATAGTCACTTATTCCTTTTGATAGATATTTTTAGTGGCAAGGGAGGATCATTTTATGCTTACTTGTGTGGCTAGGCACTAGTCTATAACTTTCACTGAAAGCAGTCACCAGGCATAGATATAATTATATCGTATGATCTAGCCACAACTGTATTATTATAGCAAGAACATTGCAATTTCTTTGTACTCATTTTGTGGAAATGCTAATATATTTCCCAAAGGGGACATACGATTTATTTGTGTAATGTCAAATGCTGTAATCTGTTTATGTAAATTCATTTAATGTTGTAAGATGAATAAGCATATTCATTTAACTGTAACTACAGGTTAGGTTTCCTGTATGTTGAGATTGGGAGAAGAGGAGTAGATTTTGCTGTCAGAATATTTAATGACAGTTACATGGGGGTGCAAAAGATATTAAGCCTATGCGGGCGCGTGTTGATAATTGATATTTTTAAGGAACAGGAGACATGGTTAAAGACAGCCCAAACTATCATAGCAATAACTACAATAAATCTAATCCCATAGTGGAGCGAAACTTTCTGTATAAAGTTAGTGTGATTTATTATTTGCTTGATGTAAAAGGGTGTCTCTTTTTGGGTCTCAGTTGCAGGGAGACCGACTCGCGAGAGCAGATTCCAGTCAGGCGAAGAACGAAATATTCTCTTCGATCTAGAGGGTTCTGAATACCGCTAGCGTCACGAATCGTCACACCCCGTTCCTGAATCAAAACCCCTTTTTGTCAACGCCAAGTTAAGCTCACGCAGTGCAACGGAGCCAACGCTAAATCTGGAATCGCCAAACGCAGTAGTAGCTCTCTACTCGCCTATTGGATTACCAGCCAGAGCATTGCGGCTTCCAGAATATCAAACCCGCTCAGCATGCCTATAGCAGAATTCCATATCACCCGCCTTTTTTGTGCCTAAACGGGGCACTCAGCAAACCACAGCCAAACCAGTTTAAACAGGATTTACAGCCAAGCGGAGCCTTGCGCCGGATAAGCGCGCCTGGGTCTCTTTGTCCTCAAGTGACTTCTTCTGGTGTATTTCCTGGATACTTAAACCCTCGCACGTATGAGCAGCCATCTATGGACAGAGTTCCAGCCCCCACTCACGCTATAAGGGGAGTCACCAACGTTTAGCACCAACAAAGAAAGTTTTGTAGGCTAGTCCCTCACGAAGGATCTACAAGTAATTCACTTCCTGGAGCTAGTACATTTGGTCCCCGAAAAGCAGACAGGCTGTCGCCCAGTTCAATCAGTTGGTCAGCAGGAGATAAACAGCGTTCCCCAGCTCAACTCGCGCCAGTAGGGGGGGGGGGGGGTCACCAACGATAGCGCCTATACAGGGATGTTATTCAGGTTAATTCCATCACCGATGGAGGATATATACGAAAACACCACTTACTGGAGTTACTTCAGCTGGTCCCCGAAAACCGAAGGACTGTCACTCGATTATTTATCTCTTTGTGTTCTACAGGTTTTATGAATGGTGATCTGTGTGTGTGGTTGTTGGTGTATATGATTATTGATGAATATTTGATTATTGAGGCAATTTTATGTTGTTGTGATGATATGCATTATTTTCATGCTTTTCTTCTTTAATAAATTTTACACATTTATTAATGCGCTGTTCACGACCTTTCCATCCATATTTGTATTTTTAGCTCTTTACTATAATCTCTATGTATGATAAGAGAAAAGAGTTGAGAGCAGGAGGTGCTTAGACAGACATAAGTGAGTTGAGGCCTGGAGAGAGAGAGAGATCCTTTGAATAAATCTTCTTCCAGGTTGTCTCAAGTCCATCTCCTATTTACACCTTTCTGTGTGTGTAATCTATAACTCTGTCAGTCCACTATCCCTTGTCGATTTCACTACAGTTGTCCAACTCGACAAATACTCTTCACTCTAACTCAACCACGACAGGTACCCATTCCGGTGTGTGAGGGATTTCTTAAAAACTGGTCTGATGTAGTAGAACGATACCGAGGGCCTTCGCCTGCTAACCTGACAAGTTTGCTTGTTTAACTTTCCGTATTTCGGGAGAAGGGCGTACTCGTGTAATATTTATGCTGCAGTTATCGCGCATAATTGAGAACACTGTAGAATACTGCATGTAGTAGCTGGTTTGTTAACGAGCCGAAGATGATGTACATTATCACTGGAAGGCTTAACGAGTGCTGACATTAACTAGGCCTATGTTATGAAAGATCCCTATATATATATATATATATGAATGAAACGTTTGTAACTGTCGTGTTTTGGTCTGTCTTACACCACGGTCATATTTACCGCACGCAATACTATAGGAAAACGGACCGATTCAATAGCCAATGAAAACGCTCCTTTTTCTAGTGTGTATAAGGAAACCTTTTTAGGCTTAACATAGAGGCCCATTTTGTGTAAATGCTAGTAAGAAGTTATTTAATTTCTTAAGGACTAAAGATGTTTAAACGGAAAGGTATGGATATTTTAACAACGGGAATGTTATTTGAGAGGTAGGTGCAAAGACTTCCTCGAATAGTAGTTCAATTATAGAGAAAAATCGTTTAAAATGACATCTATACATCTGGGTAGTCCCCAATTTCGTTAGTTAAAGTTTGCATAGATTTAAATGCATTTTGCTAACTAAACCATTATTAGATAGAAAGGTAGAGATAAATTCACAGTATAATTCTAACTTTAAATGATCAAAATCGGCCCAGAATTAAGAGAGATATTAAATATTAAAAATTTTGCACATTGAACAAGAAGGCAAAAATCACTTCAATTTTAGATTCCTAACGCCGTTTTTACCCCCATGCCATCCGAGAGGTAGGCTGCGGCACTATAAAAGTCCTTGAACTTGGCTGATTTGAGGCCACAACTTTTTCAAACATAATGCTGAACAGAAGAGAGCGGCAAAAAGTGTGCTGTCAAATACTTTGCCACTGTATCTGCATAGCAGACCTAGATACTTATTAACAGCCTGTTACAGCTTATGTGTATTGCCTGAGGGTTTTATCCTGCAACTACTAAGATTGTACGAGACATTCACTTCTGAGGGACTCTGTGGTGCAAACGTTCTCAAGATACATAGAACTAGACACCCTGTTTTCCCAGCCTGGAGATCCAGACATTGTGTGATCCTGGCTATAGTTGGATGCTTCTCATTTTTGGGAGATAAGTGTAAACGCAATTGCCCTTGTCAGCCTATTCAGCAACTTAGTAATAAGAAATAAAATACAAATACCACAAGAACAGTTTGAGTGATGACTCATGAAGGACTTTGTTAAACTAATTACCAACTTTACAGTCCAGCGAAAGTGATAATATATGTTAAACAACTAATTGACATTTTAAATATAACTTTATCATATTGAAGTATTGTGGAAATGACATTCCATGTGTATTCATTTTTATTTTGTACAAACCTTTGAAATTCTTTATCATTTTCCTAACCGAAAAGAGAAACGGTATAGGATCAATAAATTGTAAATATATTTATATAATCAGCCTTGCTTAATTATTTAATTTGAGTTAAGGTTCTGGTTGTTGGATATATTACATATTTACTTAATTAATTAATCCCCTAGCAGAGTCAATAAAAATAACCATTATTCAAGGGAGGATCTTGAGAGGTAGCACTTAGACCTTTAGGAACAAACACTATCATCAGATTTGAAGGTTTATACAGCTTGACCCTACCTTTGATTGTCGATACACCCTTGCTCTTTTCAGAGAAGGGGGTATTTCTTATAAGACCAGTCTCTTATCTGGCACTATCCTGGTATCATCTGATACATCTTTTTGTCCAGGATATCTTAAATTTTAATAACATCTGAACCTCTCGCGACAGTAACCAACAATAAAACTAACCCAAAAGCTTTTCGGGAAAATACAAATATGTTCCCCTTGCAGGAAGCCTGCACCAAGCATGCACATGTGTCTAAAGCGGTGATTTCTGTTGTAATTGGTTTTACATGATGAGGTTGGCAGCCCCATGCATAACCCCACTTTAGTCGCCTTGCATGACATGCCTGAGGGGCGCAGTAGTCATATTCGGTCGTTGTCTCTTCAGAGACCCACGGAAACTAAGTTTAATAAAACAATAGTCAACACTTACAAATCAAAATGGTCACACATTTCGGGTAATCTTTACCTTTAGTGCCGTCGAGCTCCTATCGTGACTTTCGTTTACTTTGTACTTGGTATCGGAGTTTAATGTTCCGTGCCGGAGCGTTTTAACTTTATTGGATACGCCGATCGAGCACATAATTCCGAGCCGACTGCGTCAGAATAGGTTTCCATCGCCGGTCGAGGTCATTTGTGCATCAAATGGTCATGATACCTACTTTCTTGTAAACTCCGATACCAAGTACAAAGTAGAAAGTCACGATAGGAGCTCGACGGCACTAAAGGTAAAGATTACCCACAATTCGAATATCTCAATTGTGTACATGAGGAGTTCATAGCTTTTCATGACCTACGTGATCACGAACATCATCATTGTCGGATGTCGAAACAACATTGTGCTTCTTGCACACATTAACATCATAACAAGTCACAATCCCTGATATGCAAACAAAATCAAATGTACAAAAGGCTACTGTGGTCAATTATCAACAGCATCAGTTCTGAAGCAACCATAATGTTTCACTAGCAGCAAAGTACACTAACTTTACAGTAATACCGTGCTGCCAGTGTTAAATGTGAATGCTCTTTAAGATACTGATAAATACATTTTCAAACCCATACATGAGATGACTGATAGAAAAAAGACAGCCAGACAACAAGGGACAAATCAACAAAGGAAACAGTGCAAAGGGAAACGTCTGAGCATCAACACATCTAGAATATATACAGGAGTTGGGGATGTGACATGTGGCCAAGCAGCTCTTATGAAGCCAAGGTTATCATTAGCGTGAGCTTTAAACCAGGGCATCAGGATGAAAGAAAGCCAAAAACTCGAAAGGTTTGATGTAGTAAATAAAACATTAACTTCTTCTTCTTCTTTGATCCGTAACCGCCGACCGTCAAAGCAGTCAGTGGCCATCACGTCTGGTGGCGTCTTGTAGGGCAGCAACAAATTGATTCCACTTTGCTCGGTCGGTGGCCATCCTTCGTACAGTGCCCCAACTCTGGTTTTCTTAGCAACTCAGCTTCCACAGTCCTCCGCCAAGTTGTTTTTGGTCGGCCTCTCTTTCGTTTTCTTTCTGGGGTCCAAAGCATAGCTGTTCTTGTGATGGCATCGGGGTCTCTTCTGAGGACATGGCCAACCCAACTCCAGCGTCTGCCAGCTATGATGGTGTGCATGTCCTCTTGCTTGCTCCGAGTAAGCAGATTTTGGTTGGTGATGGTATTCGGCCAAAAGATTAGGAGAATTTTTCTTAGGCATGTTGTGTGAAAAGAGGACAATTTCGACATTTCCTTCTCTGTTACTCTCCAGCATTCCGCACCATTGAGAAGCACAGAAAGCACACAGCTCTGATACAATCTTAATTTTGTGATTGTGCTGTACAGAGAGGACTTCCAGATGTTGTTTAGACTATAAAAGGCTGTTCTTGCTTTGTTCATTCTGTTGTTGATGTCTTTGCTTGCTCCGCCATCTAGTGTTACTATGCATCCTAGGTATGTGAAAGTGTCTGTCTGTTCCAGTTGAAAAACATAAACATTTTAGACTAAATCAAAACTTTAGTGTATAAGAAGTAATGTCGACCTCTGAGAACGGCAGTAGTAAGCACACACTACAATAAGCATCGAGTGACTCTGTAACGATTTGCCAGTCATTTATCTGAAAGAATGGAAACGAATACAGTGTTTTTATTGTTTTTTTTTTACACTGGATGTCTTTACTTCCGTAAGTACGGCAAATAAATTCTGCTGCTCCTCAAAGTCCAATATTCCCCAAATCACACATATGGAACAACCACAGTAATACTACTAGTCATCGTACTGGGCGTGTATACGATACATTAATGCATTCAAATATGCCATGGGTCTCTGCCTCTCTTGTTTGTTTCGGCTATCGAGCTGTGCATCAAATGTTCATCTCATCTGTCCTTGGTCTAATGTTCCTCTATATCCCTATATATATGCACCAAATGTTCATCTCATCTGTCCTTGGTCTAATGTTCCTCTATATCCCTATATATGTGTGCGACGTAAAAAATAATGGTAATCACACATTAGATGCTGCCGTAGGGGAGTAAAGTGTTAGAGACTTCTATAGTAGATCTCAGCTTTATGACGTATGGTGACCAATTCATCTTCCTCGCTGCTTTTGCCTTCCCTAACTCCAGAGCAGAGTCAGGTACTCATTTTTACAGTGGGGCAGACGGGAGCGTGACGCGACCTGCTTTCGAAATAAAAACATTAATACCCCGATGTGTGTAATTTGGAGAACATAGCGAGATTACCGCTGGTGCACGTAGATTATAGGCAAAAGGGGAAAATATATATATACCAGATAACAGACAAGGAAGAGAAGTAAAATACATTACAGAGACTGGAACATAATTAATCTGGAACTTAATTAGTTAATATCAAATTCTATTTAAAATGTTGGGTTACAGCACGTGATGTGGCAAGCTAATGGAACACTTGTCTCATCCATACTTTCATTCATTTCCCCATGATTTATGTATTTTAGTTGGACAGTTGTTCGTGAAACATTTTAAAATTAGGAAAAAAAATTAGCAGTGTTGAGTTGTTGTTTTTTTTTTTTTTTTGACACATGAACGTTAATAAAGCAACAAGACAATTTGACAACAGTTGTTGTTGTTGTTTAATTAATTAGGATTGATGACCTTTTCGCTCGTTTGCAGCCAACAACAAGTTGAAGAGTCCTTGGAATTATCTACATTGTAGCTCTAGGCTTTTCCTGTGGCTTTTCTGCCATTCCGACACGTGTTGAGTTGAAATCACGAGCTCCAGTCTCTCTAGCTTGGCTTGCATTTATAGGATAATCGGGTCTGGTCCCAAGCTAAGAGGAGGCGTGTGGCATACTGTGCACTCCTCGACATCCAAGGTAGCTCTCCAGATACGCAGAGCTAAAATACTGTGCTCTGGTTCTAGGCTCTCCCTAGGAATCGTCACGTCCTAAACATAGCCACTTCTCAGCTTCCACTGCCTATCATGGGGTCTATTGTGACATCCTCCTGCACTCAGGCGTAGCGATATGGGCAGATCACTCTGGAAATTTTCCTATAGATAGTAATCTTTAGCATTATTGTACCTATATAATTCTATATGGGATTCACAAACGGGGAATCACCTAACTATTCGAGGACGAAAAAAATCAATCAATCAGAAGTGCGGGAAAAAATCCAAGAATACGCAGAGGAGCGATAGGAAGAAATTCATCGGAGCAAAAAACGGAGATTCAGCTTAAAACAGATTAAACCAATCAGATTGATACAAGGGAGATCCAATGAAACATAGGCTCAATCAAATTCAAACGGACAGGGAAACTGTATATAAGCCCGCTCAGATTCAATTATGGACTCTCAAAATTTCACATCAAGATCTCATAGCTGAGAAGACGTCCAGCGGGCTGACCCACGCTTGAAGAAGCCACATAGCCACAGCCTTTGGCTGAGAAAACCCAAGCTGACCTGCTTTGTGAGCAGACTTGCATAAATAATGAGCTCAGATCCGTAATATTGTGTCTGAAGGGTTCCTAACCGAGAGAGAGAGTCGCAATAAAGCTTCTGGTAAGAGGCATAACAGACTGTAGTGTGTAAGTAAAGGACCGCCTCTGCGTCGCCTGGAAGTAGCATATATACTGTTCAAAAAAAGAAACGCATAGCTATCCAAGGGCGCGTTTTTATGAGTTTGTAAGTAAAATTTGGTGCTAGGGTATATAAAAACCAGCCTCAAATGTTCTTTACGGTGTCAAATGCACGTGTTGACCTGAATTGCGTTCGTTTTTGTAATCGTTACAACGCAGTGGTCAATAGTGTTTATGACGCAATTTTTGACCACAGCTCATGTTGCGCGCACGTGAAAGCAACAAAATTTGGGGTGAACACTATTCACTGACTACGCAACTGAAACCCTATAAAAGGATAACGCTACACACACAAAATTCCGTTCATTTTCAAGCAGACATTTATGTCGTCTCTATCGATAAATTTAAGGAACATTGCTATTGGCCAACTGCATGCAGGCGAAAGTCAAAGTCAGGTTGCCAGGCATCTAAACGTGCATCAGAGTACCATCAGTCGACTTTGGCACCGGTTCCAAGCCACTGGCTCAGTTGAAGGCCAGCATCGCAGTGGACGACCCAGAGTGATAACAGCAGCGGAGGATCGCTTTATTCGGCTTCGTCACCTCAGAGACAGGTTTACAACAGCTTCCTCAACTGCCCAGTCATTGCCTGCAGGACGTCAAGTGTCTGATCAAATTGTCCGGAATAGACTGCATGACGCTGGACTTTGGGCACAACGACCTCACCGAGGACCTGTCCTTACGCGCCGCCATCGCCAAAATCGACTTCTTTGGGCCAACCAGCATCGTCCCTGGGCAGCTGACAATCAATGGAGACGTGTCTGGTTTAGTGACGAATCTTTCTTTTTGTTGCAACGTCATGATAGACAGGGTAGGGTCTACCGTAGGCGAAATGAACGTTTTGCCCAAAATTGCGTTGATGAAGCTCCGCCGCACGGTGGTGGAGGTGCAATGGTGTGGGGAATGATCAGTTACAACGGAAGGAGTCAATTGGTGCACATTGAAGGAGGCTTGAATGCGCAACGATACGTCAATGAAATTCTTCGACCCCATGTCCTTCCACTTTTGGCTGCCCAAAGATCTGTATTTCAGCAGGATAACGCCAGACCCCATTGTGCACGGTTGACCACGCAGTTCCTGACTGCCAGCAACATTCTCACCCTTCCCTGGCCATCCCTGTCTCCAGACATGAGTCCGATTGAGCACCTGTGGGATGAGCTGATTAGACTTGTTTGTCGCCGAGACACTGCTCCAGCCAATCGTCGTGATCTGTTCTAGGCACTCCAGGAAGAGTGGGCAGCCATCCCACAGGCCCACATCAGACGTCTGATCGCATCCATGCCCAGGAGATGCCAGTCGCTGATCGATGCAAGAGGAGGCCACACACCATACTAACGGGAAAGCCCGTACGCCAAAAAACTCTCGTGACCCAGATGCAAAACAACTGTCAATTGATTGACTGAACCCTAAGGTATTCTTGTGTGCAATTTGAACAATTAACTCATTAAATATAAAAAGCTATTGAATGTCAAAATTATGGCTATGTGTGTGCCTTCAGTAGCTATGCGTTTCTTTTATTGAACAGTATATATACTCGTATATATATATATATATATATATATATATATATATATATATATATATATATATATATATATATATATATATATATATATATATATATATATATATATATATATATATATATTTTTATATATATATACTCGTATATATATATATATATATATATATATATATATATATATATACTCGTATATATATATATATATATATATATATATATATATATATATATATATATATATATATATATATATATATATATATATATATATATATATATATATATATATATATATATATATATATATATATATATATATACTCGTATATATATATATATATATATATATATATATATATATATATATATATATATATATATATATATATATATATATATATATGTATATATATATATATATATATATATATATATATATATATATATATATATATATATATATATATATATATATATATATATATATATATATATATATAACTCGTATATATATATATATACTCGTATATATATATATATACTCGTATATATATATATATATATATATATATATATATATATAAATATATATACATATATATATATATATATATATATATATATATATATATATATATATATATATATATATATATATATATATATATATATATATATATATATATATATACGAGTATATATATATATATATATACGAGTATATATATATATATATATATATATATACTCGTATATATAAATATATATATATATATATATATATATATATATATATATATATATATATATATATATATATATATATATATATATATATATATATATATATATATATATATATATATACTCGTATATATATATATATATATATATATATATATATATATATATATATATATATATATATATATATATATATATATATATATATATATATATATATATATATATATATATATATATATATATATATATATATATATATTCATTTAACGTCCACCTCGCCACAGCAGACAACTAGATAAAAGCCAGAGTTACGCCTGGGGCTCAAGTGACTCCAAGCTTAGTGTGCAATGCTGTGTTCTCAACATGGTTCACCACAGGGGGAATCCCTGGAAGTGTATGGATGATTTCAAGAGTCAATGAGGATGTAATTAGCCTCACAGACAGAGGTTCACATCTAAATCTACATACTTTAGCATTGTGCTTAGATCGTGGTCATATAAGGATGACTCTAGATATGCCTCCATGCATCTCTGACAACAGTAGAATTCATGAGGGCAGGAATGAGCAAAAGGGATAGCTAGCAGAGTAAGATATGGACGAGACATAGGGAGGGCAGAAAGACAACACGTGCGTACGCAAATGTTCATACAAAAAACGCTTACACGCACACGAACAAGTACAGTGTATATAATCACATACGCGCACGGAGTTAGAAAACCCGTGCCCTGTGACTGTTGTCTCAGGTTTCTGTATATATTTCCATGAGAAAATTCTCTTATCTGGAACATTTAGCATTGCAGCAATTCTCGTCACATACATGAACAACGCTAACAAGACATCCCAGTCCAGCTAATGCCGAAAAAAGAAATGAAAGCAAGCGCATGCACACACCCACCCACCCATTCACACAAAATATGTGCAGAGAATGAGGGAGGAAAGCGGTTACATGGTTTGAGGCCCCCCCCCCCCAACTTCCGGGAAGTGTGTTTCTAGTACATGCTGGATGAACCCGAACATTTTTTGTTTTGCGCATATTCGCTTATGATTTGCTTTCAGCCGTGTGCATGCACATTTTACTATGTATGTACTACTTAAGATCATTTAGATCTTAGGCTGCACACAAAAACGTAAAATCTGACAACACATTTTTTTTTCAACATAAACATAAATATAAACATGTTACGGTAATAAATTATTCTCAGTTCTAACAGCATTCCTAGGAGGTGATTCTATGAGGCAGCGGAAAAACTGAGGCAACAGTCTACAGTCAACATTTTTCTAAATGTGACTTTAATGTCCAACACACAAATGGTTGTGTTGGACATTAAAGTCACATTTAGAGCAATTTTTTTTTGTTACAGTAGATGGTTATATATCGCTCTACCTATGTTCCAGTGTTGACCTACGGATGCGAGTCATGAGAAACGACTACAACCCACAAAAGCCAGCAGCAAACTTATGAAAATGAAGTATCTGAAAAAGTGGTCAAAGTAACAAGACAGGACATGGTTCGGAACCGGATGAGACGTCATGGCTTCGAAAACCCAACCCATGCAGACCTGAGTGGAACAGTCCCCAGTTACGATAGTTTGGCCATTTCTGCTAATGGGAGAAGATTGGATATCAAGACAAATATGGGAAACCAAGAGCCAGGGATACAGGCGCCATGACGACCAAGAGCTGGCTGGGAGGACAACATTAGTGTTAAGGATAAAATTAATATGCTATAATATGTTGCTACACGCAGTCATATATCCATTGATTTGAGGAGATTTAGCTGTCTGTAGTAAAGTCAGTTTTTGTGTACGATTTTTCACTTATATTGAACGCCGCATAACTTGTTACGTCACCGGTCACTAATGACGTAATATAGCACGCGCTTTTGCATTCTAACGGTCAGCCGTCTTGGCCTGTCGTATTTTTCAGTCGTCCGGAGTAGACGTACTTTTTTCAAGTTCCCTAAGATTGTGGAGACTTGTATTCTGATGTTCAGTGGCATTGTTATTTCGGAGGCCGCCACTTACTTGATATTATGCAGAATGGTACATTAACTTACCCAGAAGTTATTACCATATCCAGGGAGTATTTTTTCATGAATATTTCTGCCGCATTGCTTGGGTCCTTGTGGTCTACACGAACCTTTAGACACAACGGCCAGAATTAAGGAGAGGAGAGGATTATATTATATTTCATTGCCACTTGTTATAAGACGCATATGATTTAGATTTATGGACAGAAGACTGATTATTAAGAACTACATTGTTGATACATTCTTCCATGCCACATATATTATTACTTGATGGAGCCAGTTTTATGAGAATAAACTTTTGCCATGTTTGCTGTGGACCTGCCACTTGCCGGCTCATGTGGTTATCGTGAAACGTGTGTGTAAACCCACTTCTTTGTTAATACATATGCCCAGCCAATCCACGTTCAACAGACTCTGAGCCAGAATAAATTACACGAAGTATACGCCATCTTGTTCCCCCAAGATGGCGGCAGACAGAATAAAATTAGGCATAAGCCCTGTATTTCGGGACTCGGTCGCGGAATGTACGAAACCGCCGAGAACCAATAAAAAGAGTTCCTTACGCACTGGCAGATTCCTTACGTTTACCTATATAAATGGGCGCATTTTATTAAAAAAAAAACACACACACAAACACGAAGGCCAGATAGACCGACTGGGGAGAAGAGAAAACTGTCAAGATTGATTTATTGCTTATCTGCGTGACCGTGCACTCTTGCTTCACTAAAGTCGAGTCCAAATCTGGCTTGTATTAATCTTAGAGGGTTTATTCGTGTCATCCAACCTGAGGTCGTATGTCGAGTCAATCCAGCTGCCTGGAACTTCGCAGGAGCATAGTGGTTGTATCGAGCTACATCCTTAGTCCCCCTCAGTCTTGGGTGGGCTAAAGGAACGATCATCAGCGGCTGTTGTGTTGTCGTGGAATATTCTAATCCACATATATAAATTATCAAGTAAATATAAAGCCTAATAAATACATATAATAAATAAAGGAAGAAGAATGGTAAAGAACAGTGCTGTCACAATGACAGTACTCGAAATCCCCTTTGTTTTATGCTTCGTCTGCAAATTGTAACGTTTCCACGTTAAATATAGGCCTTCTGCAACATACACGCGTTTCCCAAATACAATAAAATGTGCTGCCTTTCTAAGAAAAACCTTGAAATATGCAAGTTGACCTAAATTTTAAATTCCATTCATGTCTTTTTCTACACTGCGTTACCAAAACGAACGAACAGATGGACTAAAGGATAAAGAGAGAGGGAGGGCTGAAAATCAGGAACGCAGGCAACACGCGTCGCGCGATACACAAATGCTGCCATCACGCGTGTAAGACTACATGCACTAATTTTTTTTTCAGACGGACAGTGATAAAATACACTACCCTTCCCAGACAGCACATCTTCGAAACAGGAGGTAGAAAATACATATTTTGAACGCAGCCACGTAGCTCTTTTAAATTTGGATATTTGGGTTCCTTAGTGCTTGCTGACAAAGAATATGTAAAACGTTACGCAAATAGTCCAGGAATTAATAAATTATAACCAAAATAAAATAGTGGGGATGCCTGACAACACAAAATCATTTCTGCTCATAAAATTTTTTATAACGTGTTTGAAAAAAACCTTACGTTACATAAATAGCCTACCATGTAAACTCCAAATTGATTGGAGCGCAACAAATGAAAAACTAACCACGATTGGTCGGGCTATAAATACTATCTTGGTTGTTAGGGAGACGTAGAAAGGTAACATTTTTTCAAACACTTGTCGAAACGTGGCCTCATTGGCTAGACTCGCTGATATACTCACTTAGGAGCGTTAGTTCGAGACCACTAGTGCAAATAAGCTTGATAAAGCGACAGTGCGTTGAAGCCAGCTCACATTTTTGCTAAAATAAAAGCCTGGAACATAAGCAGATGGGAATTTGTGCCAGTAATTGTGCCAGAATTCATTGCTAATCAACGTATCTGTGTTTATTTCCATGAAATTGTGGTAAGCTTGAACCATTCAGTATCTTTTAATGAAAATTGAATGTAAATTGTTAATTTATGCCTGTATATATATGTGTAGTTCAGTGGCAAACAGGAGATAAAGCCTATAATGCTCCAGCCTGAACAGAGGGTGTCGGAGGGAAGTAAAACGGCATGGAATGGCCAAATAGTACACTGACACCTGGATGATTGATTAGACAGAAATAATGCTGGAAGTGCAGAGGCGTGGTAACCATTAAGGAGGTAAATACTGGTATAAAGTATTTCAGATGAAGCTGACAGTTGGCCTAACGCTCTGAACTCAATGTTTGTGTTGTATTGTGCTCCGTGTAGAACTAGAGTATCAATTAGTTATGAAGTAGAAGGTACATCCTTCTTGTTTACAGGGACCGTGGTCTTGATGGTACTGAGCAGCACCTGGTCAGAGCTTTGCTGAATCCAGAGTCGGACAGCATACTCCTTGGTCCATTTAGCTATCAGTGAGGTGTCTCCAGAGCCCAGAGGAGAATTCGAGCAGAGGAGTCCTTTCCTGCCGCCATCACTCAAGATAAGCTGATTTGGCCAGCTGAGCTCAACATTATGTCCCCTCATCTTGAAAGGACTTTGTAAAATATAACATTCAGAGGGGAATTTAATTGTCTTAATATCAGGAACTGAAAACATCTCCAATACTAGTCCCAAAAGACAAACTATTGAAGTCATGATGACAAATACCAACAGAGCTTGAACAAAACAAAACCAGTATTACCTCATATTACCACACACAACTGACACACATAGGATATTTTAATAATATATGTCACTACAATATTCATATTGATAAAGTCTGTACATATACTTGTAATTAAAATTGATTGTGATTCCTGGTTCCTTTGTATTTGAATCAGGACACATATACCTTTATGATAACCATGAATACATATTGTTATTTGAAAAGTTATCAGTGACTCCTTAAGATATTCTCATAGAGTGTTATATGTATGTGAGTGTCACAGTGTTGTCAAGAGTAGTGGATTAAATTAAATTGTTTATCTGTCTGTTGTTGTGACTTACACTTCATCATACACATACCCTAGACACATAACGTAGTCATCACACTATTCCAGAATAATTCTGACTGAGATATATAGATATGTGGTAGCAAGTAAGGTTATCTATAATACACTACTCTTAATAGATATAGATACCTTCACAGCTGATCTCAGTCAGTACACTAAGTCCCATATAAATATTTATAACATCCCACTTCACCACATATATTGGGGTCTCGCTCTTGGGATTTTGAATCTTTCCCTATTAAAAATATTGGGGGTAATTCACTTCAGGGAATATAAGAATTAAAAGGTATCCTTGGGTGGAATTAAATAAGGTTGAGCTCACGGTGCCTGTGTTGTCCATTATATATATTTAGAATTTGAATTGTTGGTTAGACATTGTAGAAATTTACCTGATAGACAATGGCGGACCTGGCCAAGTTTCGATCTGCTGCTGTACAGACTGCAAAAGAGTTAGGATTAGATGGGCAAGTTATGGTTGCCTATGTCACTACGGAATGTGACAAATTTATTGAACGCGAAGAAAGAAGATTAGAAAAAGAGGCCGAAAGAAAATTTGAGGCTGAGACTAAGAGGTTGCAAGCTGAGGCTGAGACTAAGAGGTTGCAAGCTGAGGCTGAGACTAAGAGGTTGCAGATTGAGGCTGACAAAGAGGCTAAGAAATTGGAAGCAGAAAGAGAAGACAAAAGATTAGCTGCAGAAAGGGAAGCCGAGGAAAGAAGACAGGCTGCAGAAAGGGAAGCAGAAAAGGAGGAGAAGAGATTACAAAGGGAACATGAGTTACGACTAAGGGAGTTTGAGTTTCAGGGCCATGCTCCTGAAAATGGTGCCAGTCCCTTTGCCTCTGATGCCACTGCTAGCCAAGGAGCCTCAACCTCAGCTATGAATTTTCATTTAGATCATTTTGTTGAGAAAGACGATGATATTGAGAGCTACCTAAATAGGTATGAACTATTAGCTACCACGTATGGGTTAGAGAGAGAAAGGTGGAGCTTAAAGTTATCTCAGGGACTTCGTGGGGCAGCTTATGAGGTTTTTGCAAAAATGAGCAGAGGTGATCAGGAAAATTATGACATGCTAAAGCAGGCTCTTTTGTTAAGGTATGAAAAGAATGCAGAATTTTATAGGAAAAAATTTAGGAATGCTAAACTACTGTCAGGTGAAACCTATCACCAGTTCTCTGCACGAATAGAGACATACTTGGAGAAATGGACTTCTCTGGGGAAAACCCAAGATCTTAAGGAAATGGTCCTTATAGAGCAACTAAGAGAGTCCATGGCTCCAGACCTGAGAAAGTTTCTCATGGAACAAGGTGCAGAGAGGCTGGATGAGTTGCTAAATGTTGCTGAAAGGTATCAAGCAGCTCAAGCAGAGGTAACAGGTAATAAAAGAAACAAGTGGATAACTTTAGGGCACCACAGAACTTTAATAAATTTGATCCTAGGGATCAAAATAAAGGTAAGCACCAATTTGATAGGCCACGGTATGAAAATAAAAATAAATTCCCACAATTCGATGAAAGGAAATATGATGAAAGAAAATCTTTCAACCAAGGAAAAAGGTGGTGTAAAAATTGTAAGATGGACAATCATGACACTGACCGTTGCAGAAGGAAACCTGTGTATATGGCAACCCTTCAGGTCAGGTCGACCTCAAGACAGGAGGAGGATATTATGTTAGATACCACTCCAGAAGAGATGAGGAAGGCACAGGCTGGGGATAAAACACTCAAGCCTTGTTTCAGAAAATTGTCAACTTGTCATACAACTCCAGGCAAGGGAGATTTTTACATGAAAAACAAGTTGATGTATAGGAAGACTGGAACTAGATCCCATGGTCACGGACAGCTGGTTCTTCCAAAAAGATACAGGACAGAATTAATAAGGAGCCTACATGTGAAACCAGATGGGGACCATGAGAAAATAGGTACCATCATTCAAAAGGTGGCTCACAATTATTATTGGCCCAAAGCAAGATGGGACATTGAGAATTTTGTAGAAAGGTGTAGCATAGCACATGAGGGAACACCCACAAGTGGGAACATGGATCAGGACCTGGACACGCCCCGGGGCAAAATTAGGCCTGATAATAAAAAGAAATATAAATTTGAAAAAGTGGACCAAATGGAATGGGAAGCCCCTTTTCACGGACAAGCTTCACTTAACTGTTTTACAATGGCCACTATGCGGAGAGTGCAAAAAGATGTCTTACCCCAGGATAAGCCGACAATCCCTCAATCGGACTTAAACCAACAGGAGGAAGAAGATGTAGAGAGGAAATCTCTCATCAAGAATTTTAAGAGGGGAGAAAGCCCCACAAGAAAAATTGGTAGCGGTCGTTTTGTGAATGATAATTCTGGGAGGAAAAATCATCACTATAAAGCTTCGAGTGGAAGAGACCATACCGGTGCATGGACAAATAGGTCCACACAATAAAAGGTCCACTTGAAGCTTTGTTAAGAACGTGGACTGATGAAAAGGCAGAGGAAAACATTACATCTTCATACCAATATGTGAATGAGCTGACTACTCGTTTGAAAACTGGCTGGAAACTTGCCAATGAAAATTTGAAACAAGCCAGGAAGAAACATGCTGCCTATTATAACAGGAAGGCGAAAGACAGAAATTTGGCTGTGGGAGAGAAAGTACTGCTTCTTTTGCCCGGGAGTCAGAATAAGTTACAAATTGGATGGCAGGGTCCATATACAGTTTTAGAGAAGGTATCTAGAACAAATTATAAGATAGATAAGAAGGGGAAAGAAAAAATCTATCATGTGAATCTCCTGAAGAAATATTTGGAAAGAGAACATCAGGAAGAGACACACTTGTTGACCTTGTCCATCGCCATGGAGATGAAAAAGGAACCACTTTCCTCATTTGAATATCCATTACACCCCTGTGAGACAGCAGCACAGGTGAAAATCAGTACACATTTAACGAAAACTCAGAAAGAGAGAGTGCAACAGGTTCTAAATAATCATGCAGAGGTGTTAACAGACCGACCAGGGCATACAAACCTATTGGAATATGATATGAAACTAATAGACTCCACACCTGTCTGTATGAAACCATATTCGATTCCGTTTGCTAAGGAGAAAGCTTTGAAGGAAGAGATAGACTATCTGTTGAAGGAAGGAATTATTTCGCACAGTGAGTCTTCGTATAGTTCCGGTGTTGTACTCTTAAGGAAGCCCTCTGGAGAACATAGACTCTGTATAGATTACAGGAGACTGAATGCTATTACAGAAGGACAGGTGGATCCATTGCCGGATACAAATCAGCTGTTTGCCAGACTAAATAAAGCTAAATATTTCTCAAAAGTGGATCTGAGTAAAGGATACTATCAGATTCCAGTGAAGCCTGAGGTTAGACCATACCTAGCTTTTAGTACCTCAGAAGGACACTATGAATTTAATAGATTGCCATTTGGATTGAAGAATGCGCCTAGTGTCTTCTCTAGAATGATGAGAAAATTATTGGATCCTCTGAATAATCCCTGTATAACAAATTTTATGGATGATATCCTTATAGCAACAGAAACATTTGAGGAACACATTGACTCTCTGAACATGCTGTTTAATCGACTTAGGGAGGCAAATTTAACAGCCCGACCAACTAAATGTTGCGTTGGATGTAAAGAATTGGAATTTTTGGGACACACAGTTTATCAGGGAAACATGACCCCTGACCCAAAGAATTTAGAAAAACTACAGAACGCCCCGAGACCACAAACCAAGAAGGACGTGAGATCCTTTGTCTCATTATGTGGTTTCTACCAGAAGTATATCAAAAACTTTAATTCCATATGTGCACCGTTAACTGAATTGACACGTAAAGGACATCCAGATCGCATTACATGGACACCACAATGTGAAATGACTTACCAAGAATTGAAGGAAAAGCTCACAAGTAAACCCATTTTGAAATTACCTGACTTAAGTCAAGAATTCATTGTAAGGACGGATGCAAGTAATATTGGGTTAGGTGCAACTCTACTACAGAAATCAGATGCATTGGATGGGGAATTAAGCCCAGTGGCATATGCTAGCAGAAAGTTGAATAAAGCTGAAATCAACTACTCAACTAGCGAAAAAGAATGTCTTGCAGTAATATGGGCAATAAAGAAATTCAATATTTATCTATATGGGAAGGCATTTAAGTTGCAAACAGACCACAAACCTTTATCGTTTCTAGCACAGGCTAGGCATGAGAACTCCAGGTTACTCCGATGGTCTTTACTTTTGGCTCCATATAATTTTAGCATTGAGTATATATCTGGAAAAAACCAATTTGGGAGCGGATTTTTTAAGCCGCCATCCGTGTGATGAGAATCACCGTAAACCCCAGAACTAATAATAAATTTCTCTATGTGAATATAGAATAAAGGACTGACATATAATGTCTGTTTTAAGAGGGGAGGTGTCGTGGAATATTCTAATCCACATATATAAATTATCAAGTAAATATAAAGCCTAATAAATACATATAATAAATAAAGGAAGAAGAATGGTAAAGAACAGTGCTGTCACAATGACAGTACTCGAAATCCCCTTTGTTTTATGCTTCGTCTGCAAATTGTAACGTTTCCACGTTAAATATAGGCCTTCTGCAACATACACGCGTTTCCCAAACACACAATAAAATGTGCTGCCTTTCTAAGAAAAACCTTGAAATATGCAAGTTGACCTAAATTTTAAATTCCATTCATGTCTTTTTCTACACTGCGTTACCAAAACGAACGAACAGATGGACTAAAGGATAAAGAGAGAGGGAGGGCTGAAAATCAGGAACGCAGGCAACACGCGTCGCGCGATACACAAATGCTGCCATCACGCGTGTAAGACTACATGCACTAATTTTTTTTCAGACGGACAGTGATAAAATACACTACCCTTCCCAGACAGCACATCTTCGAAACAGGAGGTAGAAAATACATATTTTGAACGCAGCCACGTAGCTCTTTTAAATTTGGATATTTGGGTTCCTTAGTGCTTGCTGACAAAGAATATGTAAAACGTTACGCAAATAGTCCAGGAATTAATAAATTATAACCAAAATAAAATAGTGGGGATGCCTGACAACACAAAATCATTTCTGCTCATAAAATTTTTTTATAACGTGTTTGAAAAAAAACCTTACGTTACATAAATAGCCTACCATGTAAACTCCAAATTGATTGGAGCGCAACAAATGAAAAACTAACCACGATTGGTCGGGCTATAAATACTATCTTGGTTGTTAGGGAGACGTAGAAAGGTAACATTTTTTCAAACACTTGTCGAAACGTGGCCTCATTGGCTAGACTCGCTGATATACTCACTTAGGAGCGTTAGTTCGAGACCACTAGTGCAAATAAGCTTGATAAAGCGACAGTGCGTTGAAGCCAGCTCACATTTTTGCTAAAATAAAAGCCTGGAACATAAGCAGATGGGAATTTGTGCCAGTAATTGTGCCAGAATTCATTGCTAATCAACGTATCTGTGTTTATTTCCATGAAATTGTGGTAAGCTTGAACCATTCAGTATCTTTTAATGAAAATTGAATGTAAATTGTTAATTTATGCCTGTATATATATGTGTAGTTCAGTGGCAAACAGGAGATAAAGCCTATAATGCTCCAGCCTGAACAGAGGGTGTCGGAGGGAAGTAAAACGGCATGGAATGGCCAAATAGTACACTGACACCTGGATGATTGATTAGACAGAAATAATGCTGGAAGTGCAGAGGCGTGGTAACCATTAAGGAGGTAATACTGGTATAAAGTATTTCAGATGAAGCTGACAGTTGGCCTAACGCTCTGAACTCAATGTTTGTGTTGTATTGTGCTCCGTGTAGAACTAGAGTATCAATTAGTTATGAAGTAGAAGGTACATCCTTCTTGTTTACAGGGACCGTGGTCTTGATGGTACTGAGCAGCACCTGGTCAGAGCTTTGCTGAATCCAGAGTCGGACAGCATACTCCTTGGTCCATTTAGCTATCAGTGAGGTGTCTCCAGAGCCCAGAGGAGAATTCGAGCAGAGGAGTCCTTTCCTGCCGCCATCACTCAAGATAAGCTGATTTGGCCAGCTGAGCTCAACATTATGTCCCCTCATCTTGAAAGGACTTTGTAAAATATAACATTCAGAGGGGAATTTAATTGTCTTAATATCAGGAACTGAAAACATCTCCAATACTAGTCCCAAAAGACAAACTATTGAAGTCATGATGACAAATACCAACAGAGCTTGAACAAAACAAAACCAGTATTACCTCATATTACCACTACACAACTGACACACATAGGATATTTTAATAATATATGTCACTACAATATTCATATTGATAAAGTCTGTACATATACTTGTAATTAAAATTGATTGTGATTCCTGGTTCCTTTGTATTTGAATCAGGACACATATACCTTTATGATAACCATGAATACATATTGTTATTTGAAAAGTTATCAGTGACTCCTTAAGATATTCTCATAGAGTGTTATATGTATGTGAGTGTCACAGTGTTGTCAAGAGTAGTGGATTAAATTAAATTGTTTATCTGTCTGTTGTTGTGACTTACACTTCATCATACACATACCCTAGACACATAACGTAGTCATCACACTATTCCAGAATAATTCTGACTGAGATATATAGATATGTGGTAGCAAGTAAGGTTATCTATAATACACTACTCTTAATAGATATAGATACCTTCACAGCTGATCTCAGTCAGTACACTAAGTCCCATATAAATATTTATAACATCCCACTTCACCACATGTGTGCATCAAATTAAGGACAGATAGTGTATATACTTAATAAATAAAGAAATTGTATTTGAACGACTTGTCAAGTTTATAATTGTTAAGTGAAATCTGTTTCCTTGTTTTAATATCACAGTTAGTTACACAGCGGGGTGGCATTTTATGACTGTCTCCTCTCTACTAATTTTTCGAGATCAGATCATTCACAGCCGTAACTAATTTGTGATACCAGTAGTTCTCTTATACACTGGGACTTCACCATTTTCCTGCATAAATTCTATTTCTGTATTGTCAGTACTATACTGATCCTAGAGTCAATAAAAACCTCACGCTACAGTGGTACCTATTAGATATTGTCCTGAATGACTGCCCATTTTCATTTGCGTTACACAGCACGATGTACTCTACAAGATCGACTGTCATATTTGTATTCGTCACATCCAAGTCGTAACAATTTATCTTTTGGCGGCCAGTATGGTCTGGAACGATTTATTCTCAGGACATTATTTTAACATGCAGACCCCTACGTCAAATCCTGTCTTCACCGGTTTGTCGCAATTTGCATAACGAACTTCGGACTGCGCATGTCAGATGCACCTGAAACTGAGAAGGCTTTGCCATTTTATGCTGTTCTAACTTTGCTGTATTTTCAAGTCCACTACGATGTCGTCAAGATTGTACTTCGTTGATCAAGGAAGCATCGTTAATATGAATCTATGCAATTTTTCGTTTGAATGGGACCACGAATTTAGATGTTGTTCTTGCTCCACCATTGTATACATGCAGCGCTGACGCCTGACCCAGCATCGTGTCTGTTCGGAGCGTTAACAGATAAGTGGCCTTTATTTTTGTATTCTTGTGGCCTCGTGCATGTGGTGTGAGCCTTATCGCTTCCTTCTGTTTAATTTAATGTTTAACTGTCTTTTCTGCGGGTATGGTTGGGCGGTGATCTGGTGCTAGAGACCCGTGTCATCGAAAGTTGACCTCACACCGGACGTGTCTGTAGTTTTGTTTACAGTCTTCAAACAGTGAAATTTCCGGTTCGAGTCTCTCGCCGATGTTTTCAGTTCACTGCTTGCTTTCTGTGACTTTGATTGTTTAGCTGTGTAGTCCTGTTCTTTATATTTGTTCACCATTGTTGTCATTCTTGTCTTTTTCCCTATGTTGAGAATCGTTTTGTTCTTCTTGTTGATCTAACATTTCTATTTTTTTTTACTTAACCAGCGGCACTTGGGTTTTCAGCCCTTCGGCCCAATGACATGTCATTGCGAGGCTGGGGAGCTTGTGGACTTTTCTTCCACCTCGGTCAGGACCTTCGCTCTTTCCCATCCACAGAGGGTTTATCTCAGGAGCTGTTCATGTTATTAGGTCAAAATCCCGGTCGATGACACTACTTAAAATGCCTACGCCCGGGCTTGAACCTTGAACACCTGATAGCCAGCGCAATGTGGTAACCATTACACCAGCGCGGCTCCCCTAACCTTTCTATCGCTTGGTTTTATACAGATCTATATTTATACCTTGTCTCAGGTCCTGTAGCGTCTTTTTCGTAGCAGTAAGTTTGTCATATTTGCTGTTTTCCCTTTAGTTCTACATTTGCATTTTCTTTTTTCTTGCTGCTCATGTCTTAATGTCATTGTCGACTGTACTTGTCCAGCTTCATTAACAACTGTCTTTTGTGTGCATCTTTTTTTTAAACAATAATTAATGCTCAATAATATTACTAATTAAATTGCATTGAATTTATTGTGAATACAACTAGCCATTTATTTCCCATATATTGACTAAGTAAGTCACATTCATTATCCAATATGGCTACTTTGGATTATTTTGTCAAACAAGGCAAGGCATTCGGTTTGGAAGGTGAGGCTTTAAAAGATTTCGCCATGACTGAGTATGCCAAGGCTGAGGCCAAGGAGGAAAAAATTAGAATTGAACAATTAGAAGATAAAAGGAGAATCGATCAATTACAATTGGAGGAGAAAAAGAGAATTGAAGTATTGGAGAAGAAGAAGAGAGCTGATGAGTTCGCTACTCAAGAAAAAGTGGGTAATTTAGCACATGAAGAAAAAATGATGACCTTGCATCTTGAAGAATTAAGACTGCAAAACCAAGGTAAACAGAATGATGATTTAGAGGTTCAAGGCCCCTCAAATAAACATAATGAAGTTTCTATAAAATTTCGTTTACCTACATTTAAACCTCACGTTGACGATATTTCTTGCTTTTTAATGCGTTTTGAAACAGAATGTGAAGCTCATAAGCTTGATAAATCCCAATGGTGCTCACGCTTAATGGAGTTCTTGACTGGAGAACCTTTAACTGCTCTTTGTACTATGGACGAGCCTAACAAAAACAATTATGATGCTGCTAGAGCTCTGCTCTTAAAACGTTATCAGTTGGATACGGAGGGTTACCGCATGGGTTTAAAACCATGACTCCTGAAACAGGAAAAGATTTCTCAGAGTTCATATCTGCAATTCGTTTAACATTTAATAGATGGATCCAACTCTCTAATATTGAGAAAACTTATGATGGTCTTATGGACGTGTTGCGAGACAAAGTTCAAAAGGAAGACAGCCGATAGGATAGTATGGCGCTCTCTCTCTCTCTCTCTCTCTCTCTCTCTCTGTGTGTGTGTATGTGTGTGTGTGTGAATGTGGTAAACCTTCACATCCTCTAGAAGAGGAATGACTATGTACGTAAGTAAGATGTGCAACAACGGAATGAAAACAGGTGAACTTTATAGCGACGGACGACCAGAGTTAACAAAAAGCAATCATTATACCTGAGGCAGAAACCATAAACCATATTAATAACATGATAAGAGACGAGGCAACAGAGCCTGACAATGTCACAATAGAAGAATTAGAAGTACTGGACAAGTTCGGACTAACAATCTAACAAATTTACTGAATGACATATATGACAGGAGATATGTACCAGATGATATGTTAAAATTGACTTCTATAACCTCACTAAAGAAACCATATGCCTACGCGCGCGCGCGTGTCTAAGTATATGAGGACAAACAACGCCGGGAACGAAGATATTATAGAAGACGTGAGATGAAGAGAATAACAGGGGAGATGGAAGAATGAATAAACATAATAGGGAGAAGCAACAAACAGACGATTGGGAGGGAGGTTACAGAGACAAGTGCGGAGGGGTAGGGTGGTTATAGTTTGCACATACGGGTGATTTCTATGTGGCCTTGAATGGAGTTAACGAAAAAAAAATGTCACTGACGAGTGATCTTTATTTTGCATACATTTGTGTTTTGATAACGTGTGCATAAAATACGACTCATCTCAAGCTGGCCAGAAAGTGAATGCAGCACTTTTTGTACAAGAGTTATGTAACACAATTTTAAAGAGAGTTTTCATTCATATCTTTGACATGAACGTTTTTATTTTACACACAGTTACCTACGGAAACCACTTGTATGTGTCTCATTTTCTAGTTATTTTGTCTGGTCCTGTATCAAGTTCCTCATCGTTCATCCTCTAATTATGTATCCCATACTGTATCTCTTAGTAAGTAACCTCTTATTTCTCTTGTTAAGAATCTAGTTATCTATTTCTCCAATCCAGCATCTCACAATTTATCTTTTATTCTCCATTGCCCCTAATTATATATCCCTTTGCTGTCTTTTAAGTCTGTATCAACGGTTTTTTCAATTAATTGTTAGATACCATATTTTCTGGGTCAGCACCTGCACAATGTATATCTGAAACTATCATCTTTTCTTAATCTTTGTATTAAGATCTTCGTATGTATAATAACTTGTTGGCAACTCATGACTACTAGGTCTTTCTACATTTCACAAATAACTCTGCATCCATCTTTACGTCATGGTGTACTTCTGCATTAGTATCTTTAATTTGTCACTTATTTACCCCCCTTTACTTTATCCTTCCTATGCTGTCGTGAAGCGCGTAGTTGGCATCTGTCGTGAAGCGCGCAGTTGGCAGCTGAAGTTTGCGTTTTTGACTCAAGTGTGTCGCACTGGCTGGTGTGAGCCCGTGTTGTAGGATTTCTGTAATGTTGTCCATTCATCTGTCTCATGGTCTTCCCGTGCCCTGAAACCGTACCTTCTACTGTTGTAGGCGCGTAGTGGTTCCATTCTCATAAGATAGTCAACCCACTTAATTTTCTGTCTCTATGCTTCTGATGTAGGATGTAGTTCCTACATTTGATCTGACTCTGATATCAGTCCATTAAATATATAATAATTTATACTCTGACATCAGTCCGTTAATATATAATAATTCAGACTTCTCAGCAACATAATAACCACCGTCGGCTTGCTAGGCCAGTCACGTCAGTGCCATTGCCCTGTTGGACAGCCACTTTTCAGGGTGAACTGCACCAGCCTTCATTATTGCCGTAGCGGACCAGTGAGATAACCTACACCATATTTCGCTCGAGTCCAGCAATCCCCTATATCTTCCTGTTTCCGCCTCCTAACTTGGCTAAGCATACGCCGTTCAGTCCAGAAATAAGGCCCCTCGATCATTTACTGGCGCTTCTCCCACAAAAATCAAAGTGGTTTTGTTACCTTAACTCTTCTGTATCATTATTAAATTATATACGTTTCCTTATCGATTTGTTATCATTTGATTTGATTACTCACAGCTTGCTCAACCGAAGCATTATTGCTCAGTGCTTATATTTGCACACACTTCAGATCAAGGTTGTTGAAGAGGCATGATAATTAAATGTTGTCTATAAAAGTTTTTTAAAATATCAACCACAGACCATTTTAAGGTAGGTGTATTTCTTTCTATACTTTAACTTTCGTAAACAATTTTGTTGATTTAAAAATAAAAACTATCTTTCTTATTTATACCGTTTAGCGTTGTAGGAAGACATGCCGCTTTAACTTAGCAACGTAACGATATACAGTCAACTTTCAGGGTCTGTCGTTGCTGCGAGTTCAGCAGGGGTACGTCCCGCGTGACAATCGGGACTGCTAACAGCTTTACTACCGAGGAACTCAAGATAACCTATTATTTCAAATTACTTTTAAGCGGTTACTACCAATTTTAAGTTGCATTTATTTAATTAGTTTGCATGAGTCGGATATATACAGTAAAGTGGTTCTTAACTACTCATGTCAGAAACCATGAGTGATAGGGGTCGTTTTCTATTTTTCTAATTCATTATATTACTATTACTGGTAACAAGTCAAAACAATTGAATAAGTAAACCTAACGTCTTAACCTTTCAGCATCAGATCAACACGTCCTTCTTAGCCAAAATAATGTACCTGTACTACAATCGGATGATCACTGCTGTCTTCAAACATATGCAAGTTGACATGTGAGGGTGTTCAAAGGGAAATAATATTCCTACTTGTGTACACGTATATCTGTGCTCCGCGTAATGCCCGGGCGTCTCTTATGAGACGAAGAAAGAACAGAACTGCGACTCCCTCAGGCATGTCGTACCAGGCGACTAATAGAGACTGTTGGCAGTCTTATCATGTAAAACAAGTTGCTAGAGAAATCACTGCTGCAAGACCATGTGAATGTTTGGTGCATGCTTTTTGTAAGGGTGCAATCTGCAGCAGTAGATCCATGTTCCATAAGGAGCAAACAGAAACATGATGATGACAAGTGTCTGTGATCAAATCCTGATTTTCTACAGTGGGGTAAGCAGTTTCCTCTACAAAAAAGAAAACAGGCTTGGTTGTGTGTTAGTCTATATTAATTATTATATCCACTGCATTTGTTGTTATAAGAAGTTCGGTCTAGTTATCCAGTATGTGCATGTGTTCTGTGATGTAACAACACAGTTATGAATATTTATGGCATTGCTACATGAAATATGTTGCTATAGTAGTATAGTGCGTGGATTTTAATAACCTGGCTTCACAGAAGTGTCTGAATGTACAGAAAGTGTATGTGTGTGCGCGAGCGTGTGTGGATCAGTGAGCTGAACACTGTAATAGCCTCATCCTTTAAGCGGTAATGAAATTCTAAGTTTGTCAAATTAAATGTTGTTAGACAGGTCATTTCTTTAATTAAAGGCCAAGTTTTTTTTTATATATATTAGAAATGGGTGTTTAACTGCCAAGACAGCTTACTGGCAGAAGTTTTGTTCCAGTCTGTTTATTAATGTTATATTTTATGTTTTTACAAGGATCCAGAAACTAGTATAAAATATATAAATGGTATATGACATATGTTGCTATACATGTAATACAGTGTCATGTTCAAACACTTGATTATAGTAAGGGGGTCGTAGTAGCTAAGAAGTATGGCGTCCGCTTCGAATTATAGAGGTACCGGGTTCGATTCCCAGATGAAGGAATATAATTGATTGAAATTTTTTTCTCAGAACCAGTGGTCCTAATGATGTCACACCGCCCCCCCCCCCCCTCGCCCCCCCCCCCCCCCCCCTCCCCTCCCCCTCCACCCCCCCCCCCCCCCCCCCCCCCCCCCCCCCCCCCCCCCCCGGTCTCCTGGGTAGTGAGATCGGATGCCTAGCCTTCTCGGATAAGGGAGAAAAAATAGGAGGTCCCATGTGCAAGTTGCGCACGTTATAAATCCCACGGCTGTTGGAAATCGTAAAGAGTAGACCCTGGCAAAATTTAAAAATTAGAAACCTACCCACCACAAAAATATTTATAGAATATGTGATTTCTATTTACACACATTGGGATTCTCGCCGGTGCTACGGAGTTCGTGCACTGTGCTGAGATCCTCCTTGTGTGATCTTAGGGAGGAGATCGGAGCACTGATGGAGTTGTCCGTGTGCAATGAAGATAGTCCTTAAAAACCAAACCAAACCAAACTAACCATCATTAGTCTTCATTGCGCTTAAAACTATAATAAATCTTACGAGAGAGAGAGAGAGAGAGAGAGAGAGATAGAGAGAGAGAGAGAGAGAGAGAGAGAGAGAGAGAGAGAGAGAGAGAGATATTACATGCATGAGCAGAACAATGTAATGGTCAATTTTTACTTGTGGTGTATTTTTTTTTCTATTGAAATGATTCTTATAAAACTTTTTTTTTTTTTTTTTTACTCTAACTACTTTTCAGTTAATCTAATTACCTTCTGAGTATCTTCTAGCAATAAATAATTTTCGGTGTAGGCAACTTTGAATACGACGCGACCTCCATACGCGTACAAGCGTGTAAAACGCCCTACTCTAATTATATTTAAAGGGATATAACGGCATATATGGAATGAAATGCTAAAGTAAGCTAAGTTACATCGCATTTGTCACGCAAATGAGCGGATTATCTGGACCGCTGCTGTTAAAGTCTGCGAATTGCTAACAGCTTACTACCAGAATTTATACCGTAACTAAGCTTTCGTTATACATTTCCGAGAACGAGTGGACATTATTCTCAACAATAATCATATTAAATTACGCACACTGTATTTTATTAACTGTTTTCTCATAGTGTTCATTACCATCTTCTGTTCTGCCTATCTAATTTCTATAACTCTTCCCTCCCTGTCTGTAACCTTCGCTACTGTCGTGAAACGAGTGTGTGTAAACCCACTACTTTGTTAAATCACTACGTCGAGATACATATTTGCTTCAACCAATCAACGAGCACCGTTCACCAGTCTCTGAGACAGAATAAAATTAAACTTAAGCCCTGTTTTTCGGAACTCGGTTGGGGCCATCTTGTCACCCAATATGGCGGAAAAACAGAATAAAATTAGCCATAAGCCCTGTTTTTCTGGGACTCGTCTCGGTCAAGGATGGTACGGAGCATGGTACTAAACTGCATACAACCAATCAGCTTACCATGCCGAGAACCAACCAAAAGCGTTCCTATAGCAGTAAAAGTTCCCACATCTACCTATTTATACGGGGCAGTTTATTCATAATCACACAACACCAACACGAAGCCAGATAGACGACTGACTGAGGAAAAGAAGCTGTCAACCTTGATTTATTGCTTACCTGCGTGCATTGACCTGGCAGACTGCTTCGCTCGTCGAGTCAAAACCTGGCCTGTTTAAATCTTAGAGAGTAAATATATATTTACTATACTTGTAGGAAAATAGGCCTACAGCAGGTATATAATGTTGGTATTTGTTGTGTGTCATTTATACTACCTACACCTGTATATATTTAATATATTTTGGTTCACTGAATGTATCAGGTTACCGATTGTATCTTGGGGAATTAGGGATAATGATTGCCTTTCCTGGTATGATTGCTGAAGACGATACTCCAACCTGAAATATAACCAAAACAGTCCTTGTTAGGACTCATCAATCTATTGTCTCATGCAACTCCAACCTGAAATCTAACCAAAACAGTCCTTGTTAGGACTCATCAATCTATTGTCTCATCTAACTCCGACCAGAAATATAACCAAACAGTCCTCGTCTCATATAACTCCTATCATCAGAACACAACAATATTGTTAGGATATACGTTACCAGCCAGTATAGCACTTGTCAGAGAGGGCCTGGTATATTATAGGGGGAAGGACATTGATGTATCACACCTAGGTGTACATATTATTGGATGTATTCATATATTGAATTTATATTATTGGATATATTCATGTATTAATTTATCAGAAAGAATGTTTTGCAAGTAGACCCATGTCTTGTCTCGCTATTGCTAAATCATACTGAGCCATGTTGTCATTCATCCTACATGCAGACACCTGAGACACGCTCATCTCATATACAATAGAAATAGGTGGGCTTGAGGACAGAAATTAGCCCCTATTTTTACTTGTTACAGGTTTTATTCGTGTCATCAAACCTGAGGTCGTATGTCCAGTCAATCCAGCTGCCTGGAACTTCACAGGAGCACAGAGATTGTACCTGAGCTACATCTTTAGTCCCCCTCAGTCTTGGGTGGGCTAACGAAACGATCATCAGCGGGTGTGTGTGCAAGAAATTACGGACAGAACTTTCAAGAGATGAGTACACATTAGTACCATTTCTGTCAGCAATTGTGAGCATTAAACTGTCAAGGACGAAAAACTGAGTAGCATAGCAAGAGACGAGAATTATAGCATAGCTGATAAATTCTATTTACTATAATTGAGTAACAGCACAGCTGATATAAATGTTTCCTATAATTGGAAAACTTGTTGTAATATATATATATATATATATATATATATATATATATATATATATATATATATATATATATATATATATATATATATATATATATATATATATATATATATATATATATATATAATATTTGTAAATCATTTGTAAACTTACAAATCCATTACATTCCATCTTCCAACATCCATCTTTCAGCAATAGAGTAGATAGTGTATATACTAAATAAATAATAGGGAAATTGTATTTGAACGACTTGTCAATTTTTTTATAATTGTTAAGTAAAATCTGTGTCCTTGTTTTTTAATATCACAGTTAGTTTACACAGCGGGGGTGGCAATGTATGACTGTCTCCTCTCTACTAATTTTTCGAGATCAGATAATTCACAGCCGTAACTAATTTGTGATACCAGTAGCTCTCTCAGACACTGGGACTTCACCATTTTCTGCAGAAATTCTATTTCTGTAATTGTCAGTACTATACTGATCCTAGAGCCAAATAAAACCTCACGCCACAGCTACAAGAACCTATGAGACATGAAAGCTGAGCACTGTAACTGGAAAAGAGGCCATTAAGGCCATAGAAAAACTGTCACGAATCATGTTCTTTCATTCGTAAGGGATCAGATATTCCTAACAAGTAGAAATGGAAAAGTGGGGGGGGGTGGGGGGGGGGGGGGGGGGGAGAGAGAGAGAGAGAGAGAGAGAGAGAGGGAGAGAGAGAGAGAGAGAGAGGGAGAGAGAGAGAGAGAGAGAGAGAGAGAGAGAGAGAGAGAGAGAGAGAGAAAGTCAATGGAAAAAGTGATAAAGCGAAAAACTGCGCATTCACTCACTCACACAAAAACACATATCACCTACCCTCAATAAAGGATCAAGGAAGGCAAATGAGACGACGGATGAAGGTGACATTTCAAGAGGTCAGTGAAAAAAAAAATCAAGACAGGCACGACAATAATAGAGGGTGGAAGAGGAAGAGGAGTGGAAGCAGAAGGAATGTGTGTAAATTTGGAACAAATGATAACGTCTGACAAACAAAAATGAAGCAGACGGGACAGTATGAAAGAATAAAGAAAGACTGAATGAAGGAATATGAAATGGAGACAGTCAAACAATAACAATTTCTGAAATCTGGGAAAACGGCATTATGACCGTAGAGATAAAAATGTGTATGCACGTGCGTGTATGTGTGTGTGTGTATGTATGAGCTTGCAGACAAGTTCAAGTGCGTGCGCACCAGCGTATGGGGGAATAAAACAGCAGTCACCGGAAATGTAGCCCTGATATTCGGACCCCACCCAGGTCAAACTAATACACGTGGTCAAACTTTATCTCGCGTATTTCCCATAAACTACTTGTGTCTGTCACAGTGTCAATGGCTTCCCTTTCGTTCTTTCCATCTGTACGCCACATCTCTTCATTTTCTCTCCACTAAATAATCGACACTCAATACTTTATTGTTTTTCTCCGTTCAAAGATTATGGTGAGCTCTGACGCCCAGCAAGTTCCTGCAGTGGACGCAGTATTATATTTTATAGTCAATTCTGCATGCACTCGTCACCTCCTCTCCATTTTTATGAAAATTCCCCAATTGACTATTCACTTTCTCGTTATCAAGACTTTCCATTCATTCCCCAATTGACTATTCACTTTCTCGTTATCAAGACTTTCCATTCATTCCCCAATTGACTATTCACTTTCTCGTTATCAAGACTTTTCATTCATTCCCCAATTCTCTCCACCAACTCCTCATTACTTCTTCTTCATCTTCAGACCCTTTCGTCATTCCTTACATCCTCTTCGCCTAAAGATGTATCGTCTATTTCTCACTTTCTCTCCATCTAAAGACTCCCGTCATAATGTAACTGTTTCTTGTTACAGGCACTAGATCATTCTTTTCTATCAGATTTATCTCTTATGTATTTCAGTATTCTTTTATCTTCCTCGGCTCATTTATGCTTTCAGACTATTGCACTTTTTTTTGTTGCTTTAATAAACTTTCTTTCAATCCCCGTAAAATGTGTCGCTATCGATGATTAATTTCACTAAGTCATATAGTAGACAAAAATGCTGTTTCTGTCATAATTACACTTTACAAAAATTTTTTTACAAAGATGTTACGAATTTGGAGTACCACAAAGTCTGCTGTTTAAGAGTATGTAGTATTACAAAGTCTGCTGTTTAAGAGTATGAAGTATTACAAAGTCTGATGTTTAAAAATATTATGAAGTACCGTACTACAAAGTCTGATGTTTAAGAGTATGAAGCACTACACAGTCTGCTGTTTATGAGTATGAAGTACTACAAAGTCTGATGTTTAAACATATTATGAAGTACTACAAAGTCTGCTGTTTAAGAGTATGAAGTACTACACAGTCTGATGTTTAAAAATATTATGAAGTACTACAAAGTCTGCCGTTTAAGAGTATGAAGTACTACAAAGTCTGATGTTTAAAAATATTATGAAGTACTACAAAGTCTGCTGTTTAAGAGTAAGACGTATGAAAATCGAGCATCTCGATCAGTCGCTTTAATCCCACAGTCACCCCTTTCTTTCTTGTCAAACAACTCGATTCCACGTGGATTTCCCGCGCTTCCTAATTAACATGCAAGTTAAGTACGTGTAAGCCATGCCTCTCCCGCTACCCGCATCACTTTCAGTTAGCCACGCCTACCTGTATTCTTTTCACGCGCGATCTAAGCAGATATTGAGATTCATAAACTGTCATTCCTTCATAAGAGGGCGGGCCAGGGGAGCCTGCCGGCTGTCATACAAATATTATTTCACGTCCGGCATTTCGCCGAGATCTGAGAAACCTTTGGTGCTGATTAACACCAGGTAAAAGAAAGGACCGAGAACCCTGTACACGGGGAAGAAATATCCGCTGAAGCGGCCATCATGTCGGCAACGGTTTGAAAAAGAGCTTTCATTCAGGAATTGACCGCAGAATCTGCCCTAGGTGCGAATTTCCGCATGGGGGGGGGGGGGAGAGATCTGGAATTTCTAAATATATAGTCATGCTCATCAAACTTTGTTATCAGTCTGCTACAGGATTTCTTGAATGGTCTAGCTCGCATTTTGAGCCTTATTTTCATTTGGATTCTTATAAATACTTACTTAGTCGTTCCCCTTCTACCGTGAGGTGTAGAGGTTTCGAAGAGAGAGCGCCAGACTTTTCTATCAGCTGTCTTCTTCCTGGCCTGGTTCCATTGCAGTCCTCGGTCCTTCAAAGACTGTCTAATGCTGTCCTCCCAGCGGACTCTCGGTCGTCCTGGGGGTCTGGATCCCTGGCTCTTTGTTTCCCATGCTTGTCGTGGTAGCCGATCTTCTCCCATTCTGCAGACATGGCCAAACCATCTTAGTTGGGACTGTTCTACTTGGGTCTGCAGCGGGTGACATTTTAGGTCTTGACGTATCGTCTGGTTGCGGACCATGTCTCTTCTTGTTACTTCGACCACCTTCCTCAGATATCTCATTTCTGAGGTCTGGATCTGGCTTTTGTGGGTTGTAGTCATTGCCCATGACTCGCATCCATATGTCAAGACTGGGACATAGGTGGAGCGGTATACAGCCATCTTCGTTTTCTTACCAACCTCTTTCTTGCTGAGGAATCCTCGACTTATGGCTTGAAAAAGTCTCCCAGCTGCTGCTTTTCGAGTGGCCAACTCTTCTTTGATGCCTCCCTTTCGGTCTATAATAGCTCCGAGATATTTAAAGTGGTCGACCTGCTCCAGGACCTGTTCTCCCAACTTAATCTGATGTCTTCTTTCTTCTCGTGATATCACCATGGATTTTGTTTCAGAGCTGCTTATGACCACCCCTCTCTTCTCCAGCTCTTCCTTCCAGACTTGCAGATTGGATTGGAGATGTGTCTCTGATTTAGCAATCAGGACAACATCATCAGCAAATGCTAGTCTTATAAATACGTGGAGATTAATTCAGTTTCCTGACTTGCGGTAACTAATAGTATATTAGCATTTAAGTGTTTTAACGTGTTAAAGTTTCATTATATTTCAGTGGAATTTTTGTGTTAATTGAAACGTATTAAATAAACATATAGCTAATTTCTCCAGCTGTAAATGTAAATTTAATTACTAGCTATTCCCCAGGAAATATTGTTTAATTAATTAATAAGACGCTAGGTGTTTGATAAACGACGAAGTATAATCATTCCTAATACATCCTGTGTAATTTTATAAACGACTAGGGTTCTGTTAAGGTCGGTTCGTTGGCCACCATAGATGTAACGTCCTGTATTCGTGGTAACAGTAGGTTCATACTAAATGTTGTAGGCCCTGGTTGGCCGCCATAATGTTGACATTCATGTCTTGACTTCCTAGTGTTGAAGTGTTACAGTAATGGTGCGTGAGTAGACATCAAAGAGTGCGAATGGGTGTGTGAAGGTTCGTGGAAGACAGTCATCTACTGGACAATACACTCCTGCACCACAACGTAGAAAGTCATAGAGCTTGGTAACACCTCTGACGTTTTCAACACTTTAATGCAGTACGATTACAAGGGACGCCGACATCAATATAAATGCAGTCATTTGACAAAACTCAGGACATCGTAAGCATAACAACAGTTCAGTACAGTTTGCATCAACAGTTCATCAGTAAGCTGTGCGTAAATGATGCTGACCTCAAACTATCTCTCTTTCTTCAGCTACAGCAAAATACCCCGCATTGCCAGCGGGTCTTCAAATATATGAGCTTAGTTCCGCTCTGACACCAGCAAGTCAGATACATTTTCTAGTATACAGCAGGCCGCGAAATATGGCGGGCCCTTAAATACAGTGTCCTCTATGATTCCTTGGACAAAACAAGGTATGTCAGACCTTGTCCAAAGTGGTATAAAGCTCTTCGGGCATTCACAGACCCGATACATACAATGTCAGCATAATTCTAGAGCTCAGATCCTAGTATTCTCAATGGACTCTTTCCCGCCCAGGGAAAAGTCACAAAAGCTGGTAACAAATGTTATTCATGATTCTGGCAATAGAGGAAAATGATTTGAATGATAATTTACCTTGACATCTCTTCAGAATAAACACAAAAAAACACACTCGCCTCCTAGGCACATAGAATACAACATGGGGAAACAATCTTTAGACATCTTGGTCACACACAGAGGACTTTCCTTCCCCAGGCATAAAGCCAGATCGAAGACGCCAAAACGTCTTGACCGTTTGAAAACCACAGCTCGACTCTCCAACAAAAATGTCTTTCTTAACGCGCCACCAAACTTGCGCATGCGTCGTGACGCAAGACCCCTGAGCTATGCTCAGGTGGGCTATCAGAAAACATTCTAGGAAAGGCTGACCATTCAAGCCATATATGGTCAGGTAACAAGACATCGGTTCTAAAATTAGACCGCTTGGTTAAAAGACAAGTGGGATAACAACCACTGTTGACTTCAACCCAAGTAAAAAATGAGTGACTCCCCTTTGATCAAGAATCTTAACAAATAATGTCTCCAAACTTAAACAGGTACATTTAACAGACTATAAACTCAGCGAAACTGTCCGCAACAGGTTTTTATCTCGTGTTAAAGCCGTTAAGATAAACCAGACACTCGTGTGTTTTTTTTAAATATATATAATTAAATACCAGAGTGATTTACAGGTCTTACCTAGACGCGTAGGGTGTTAGAATATGATTTCTATTACGATTACATGTTTATCTATTTTCTACATAAAGGCTGGTCATACCCTTGCGAACTAGCTGTTTTACAGTATTAAGGTCCTATGTTCTTAAACATACAGACACTGTTGTGAATAATCTGTTGTTATGACTTTAGGCGGTCCTCCTTCTCCATCACTGAGCGTGGTCAAAAACCAGAACAATAACTAGCGAAATTAACGTGTAACTGGACTAGAACTATATACCAGATCTTTTTTATACGTATATAAATATTGCTGGCCGGCTGTGGCAGAATAACCATCACCATTTTCAAAATATCTGATAGAACATTTTATTACCACGGGATTATCCTCGAGAGAACTCACGGTTCATACTCGGCTATTTTCCTCAGAGAACAGCCGAGAAATAACATTCGTTTCTTGTTAGAACATTTCATCACGCCAGAGAGTGTCACAGCCACCTGAGGCTATACAACACTGAAGAAATATATCTCTATTAACTCCCACGACGGTGCCACCAAAAATAGAAACACTTATCCATAGCCAGTACCTGCAGTGAAAGGAGTAATATCCAGGACAAATACTACCGCATCAATTATAGCGACTCCCGAGTAATAGCAGTCAGAAAAATCGGATAGTCTGGGGCTGCAATTGACAATGAATCTGATTGAACAGTATTAAATAACTTTTGGTGATTAATTCCTTGGAGTGTATGCTGCGTCAACATTTGGTAAGCAAATCTGAAAGTGGCCACTGCTTGTTTGTTGTGAGTGAACGGAGAGAAAGATACTTATTTTTTTAGATTACTACTAACATACCAATCTTCTTTTTTAATTATTTCTCACTAATCTGAGTGTCCACGGGATAAGTTAAATTAAGGACTTATTCTTTATCCGTCCTGACTATTCCCACTCCCACTGTTAATTTTTTGATCTATTTTGGGTTAACTACCTCTGTTGGGACTTTCCTTGTTTCCCTTTATAAGAGGGAGGGCCTATTAGATTTTATTTCATTTTGCCTGTAAACTATAACTCATTCATGTAATTGCTTTTCTTGATGTTGTGATATTTATAGTGAAAAATAAACGTAATAAACCTTAAGCTATAGTTTTGGTCAAACCCCTGTCCTGCCCATATATATATATATATATATATATGTTATCCATAGTTTGTTTTCACGTCTGTGCGTATTTCTGTCACAAAATTGTGTGTGCGTGAGTGTGTGTAAATTGTACTTTGTACAAGAAGAGAGAGTGCGTCTAATTTAAACATTGTCGTAAGATAGGCTGGATTAGAGCAATTACTCAATCCAAGACTGTTCTTTCTCTTTTACACTATCACCCCTCGTGATAAACAAATAAACCTATTTCTTACACCTTTCTCTCACATAAGCTATCACTATCACCTCTGCTCGGACGGGACCACAAATACCTGAGACCTATCTTATTAAAAAATTACGATAAAGAGTATGAAGTACTACAAAGTCTGCTGTTTCAGAACATTATGAAGTACTACAAAGTCTGCTGTTTAAGAGTATGAAGTACTACAAAGTCTGATGTTTAAAAATATTATGAAGTACTACAAAGTCTGCTGTTTAAGAGTGTGGTGGATTTGATGTTATGAAATGTTGTTGTTACATACTCTTAGTGTACTGAGTGAGGTCAGCTGTGAAGGTCCCTGAATATAATAAATATTATGGTAAGTTACAGGGTACCTTTCTGCTACCACCTTTATGATCTCACTCAGACTTATTCTTTGACTAAAATGTATGATGATGATGACTACGTTTGGTGTCTAGGGTTATGTATAAGTAGTGTAATGTTGCATTAACCAACTAAACATATACACAAGTATTTTATTATCCAACACAACGCAACAGTACTACAACAATCACATACACACTACACTTTAAAAGACTATCTTAAGTAAGTCAGTGGTTGAATTTTGTGTAACGTTAATAATTTTTTTCAATTTATTATCCTGACTCTATTTTGTTTGAATCAGGATTGACAATCAAAAGTGAAATCAATGGAATTATTTACAATAATCAATTTATACAGTGGATCTTCTGTCCATAATACAAGTATTAATATAATAAAAGTGTGTAGGTGTAGTTTTCTAAATATGATAATACTGGTATATGTATAATGGTAGGTTGTTTGTTATCCTCATTCCCTATCGTTCATTTTCTTTTTATTTTGTCACAGGTGGAATTTTTTTTATTTGATAATTTCAGTCTTTGTTGTTGTTAATAACTGAGGTTCGTAGAGGTTGAGACTTTCGGTGCCGAACGGGCACTTAACTTCGAAGGAGAACCCTGGTAAGTCTTGTCCTAGGCTCGATGGACCATCTGGTTCACTTCATAAAAGGCAAAGGCCTCCAGTACGTGCCCGAATTATGCAACAAAGTCAGGAATCAATCAGTTCCCACGAGCCTGGTTTTATGTGACTGTCAGGGCCACAAAACCCCTGAAATAAGAAGGTTATGCATCCTTCTTTATAATAAGTATACAATAATATTCCACAGTCAATTACAGGTACAGTACAAACAAACGCATAGGGTCAGCTCTTTATGACAACCTATTGTACCATTATATTTTGAAGTGACAATGTATACCAGTATTCCTCTCCCCTAATGGTTACAACGCCTCTGCAATTCCAACAGTAATCTTTTTCCATACAATAGGATAGGTGTTATGCTCCTTGATGACAATCATATATAATTTTGTAGTTCTACACCTCTCTGATAGGCTATCATATGATGGATCAATCTCTAGGCTTTGCCTAAGTCTGCCATCGACTCACTTACTTACAGTCGTATGTTAGTATCTCACATTCAAACTTTATTTTAAATAAAAGGGTTAATAAATTCAATCTTACCACAATTTCAATGAATATTACACACAAACAACGATGACTGGCAGATCTGACCCAAGTTATCACTGCCCTGTCCAGAAGTTTATAATATTTGTATTTAGAATTACACTTCTGATCTCATCGTCTCGCGGCAAGATTTTTTTAAGAAATGGCGTCCTAGCCTAACAATTTTTCCTCAATATCAACTAAGCTGGCCAATAGAAGCAGACGACTATGAATTTTAAATCGAACTTTAAAAAAACAATTCCCAAAATACTACGGTTACTACTACAAGTATATTTTTAGTGTTAGGTTAACCAATCCCCTCTCGCCTTCCTTTAAACTACAGCCAATCAAAATCTTGGTACCTTTTAGTCCTATTTACCCAAAGCTTTTTTTCAAAATATGTTATGAAAAAATTAAGCAGGCGTGATCTTTTTTCTCGTCAGTCCGTCCTATCATACATAATATTATTGCCATTATTTTGGTTATTTTTTGTACTAGTGGGTAACTGATACCAACCATATTATTGCTCAGGACATCATAAGGCATCCGAATATATAATTTTTATGGCCCTATGTATTTTGGTTCATAATTCCATATTTTTTTTTTTAGTTTTGTATCGTAATTTGAAACGTGCCCAAGGCTATGTTGCTCGAGTTGGCTTTTTTGAAATCAACTCGAGACGGCGTTCTCTAGGTTCTGTCTTTCCATCCCTTCCTTCTTTTATTCTTTCACTCTCGTCTTGGCAATCCGACTTGACCTTGCAAAAGTGTTACATTTAATCTGAAGGACGAATTTTTTTTCTCGAAAAGACAGTATCTTTCATTCGGCTATTAGGTTTATCAAAATCGACATGCGGGCGGGCGTAGGAGAATACTACGCTGGACTCAATTTTTATTTTCTATCTTATTTTTGACTTTATGCACTAGAATATTATCTAATTTAGCTATTGTATTGAGAATATCGTCACAAAGAGTATGAAGTACTACAAAGTCTGATGTTTAAAAATATTATGAAGTACTACAAAGTCTGCTGTTTAAGAGTATGAAGTACTACAAAGTCTGCTAAGGATATGAAACACTACACAGTCTGCTGTTTACGAATATTATGAAGTACTACAAAGTCTGATGTTTAAGAATATTATGAAGTACTACAAAGTCTGCTGTGTAAGAGTATGAAGCACTACACAGCCTACTGTTGAAGAGTATGAAGCACTACACAGTCTGCTGTTTAAAAGTATGAAGTATTTCAAAGTCTGCTGTTTAAGAGTATGAAGTACTACAAAGTCTGCTGTTTAAGAATATTATGAAATACTACAAAGTCTGCTGTTTAAGAATATTAAGAAATTCTACTAAGTCTGCTGTTTAAGAATGTTATGAAATACTACAAAGTCTGCCGTTTAAGAATATTATGAAATACTACAAAGTCTGCTGTTTAAGAATATTATGAAATACTACAAAGTCTGCTGTTTAAGAATATGAAATATTACAACGTTTTAATGCATTAACACATTTTCTCAAATGTTCCTATTCGTTTCATTCTTTCTGTTGTAATTATGTCCATTCTCCCGTTACATTGCTGCATCCAGACCACAAGGCTTTTTATATTTGGACATACTCTCTAATATAACCGACGGCTGAACAAGTCTGGGGGGGGGGGGTGGAGAGAGAATCCCTGCCAAAATGAGACACCAAAAAAATCTTTTTTCAAAGTGTATAGTCCTTTTCTTCCCCATCCGAGACAATACCATCACTTACGCAGAAGTAGTCTATAACATTTTTGTTCTTGCAAGTGTTAATGATGACGGATGTAACCATTTTATGCCATCCCCCCGACACGCAGTTATGTTTTCATAAGTTCTTTATACTCCTTAGCTCAACACCATGAACAGAAATACTGCGCGCAGGCTGTAACAGAGGGGCTGGGAAAGACGGATTGAGGCGTGGACATGATGAGAAGGAATCTGACAAGACAAAGGAGGCCAACCATGACGTAAGTAGTGCTCCTGAGAGAAAAAACAGAAAGACAGGAGAGACAAAGACATCGGGAAAAACTTACTTGGCACATCGACTATGGCAAAAGGAGACCCAAAAATGGGGAAGGAGTGTGGAGAATTATAACACAGGAGGAAAACTCCAAAAGTTATACAAGTCAAACACCACCGGGTCATGCTGACCAAATCGCTGTGCAGTGGCGTAACGTGGTAATTTGTCGCCTGAGCAGCAGACATGTATAACACGGGAATTAACTGCTCCAGAGTGATAATCTCGTAGATAGTCAGGTGCTAATTATGCCTTTTTAAACTGATAGGAAATAGCCATCAGTGCAGCTGCATTTACGCACCATCTTGTTTTGACCTTCTGTAGTGAATTTCTAAATACAATATATAAATTAGAATATAACAGTATAGGGCATAAAGGCAAAGATAGGATATTACTAAACAATTTCTGCTAGAACGGTTGGTGTCGCCTACGCCTTCAGACTATTATTTGCTAACGAATAGCCGAACAAAACGGTACCCAATATTTTCAAATTCGTCCTTGACATAAACGAACCACTTTTCCTAGTTCTAAGAAATATTTGCCTAAAATGCATTGTAGAACGAGGAGGGGCAAGGATAGATGAAAATGCAAATTCGTTTCGCATTGATTTCAAACTAAAAGCCAACCACAGCACAGGGGCAATCCTTGCCATAGGGGTTTCCCCAATACGATGTAAAAGTTAGAATTATGGACACTACGGTCATGGAAACATGTTTAGCTCTTATTGTGAATGACCTAAGCTCTCGTATTTCGCTTGATAGTACATGGAAAAAGAGTGAACGAGAGGTAGTTTAAAAATAAACAACTAACATAGAAAAAAAAAGATAGAATTTTGAACCAAACCACATAGCCCCTTAAAAATCGTATATTCGTGTACCTGAAGACTTGCTGACCAAGAAGATGTTGTTAGTTATCTAAATAGTCCCTTAACTAATCAAATAATGATAAAACAATACATAGAGATCAGAGATACTGTCAGGTCAAGTCATATCTGCTTAGATTGGATCGCATATTTTTGGGGGAAAAAAGTAGGTGACAGATAGGCTAAGATAGTACGGTGAATCCGATTGGGTGGAATTTGAAGTGAGACGAAATATTATTGGCTGACCTTTGAATAAACATAAATAGCCTAGTAACGTGGAAAGGTTTGAATGATATTTTTTTGAAAGACTGTTTACACTGTAATATTAAGAGTGATTGGCCAACTGAGTCGATATTGTCAGAACAAGCGTTAGGGGGGACGCCATTTCTTGAAAAATTCTACCAGCGATTGATGAGATCAGGCTGTGCTTTCAAATACAATTTCTAGGCAGCCTGGGCAATAAAATAGATCGAAACTGTGTCAGTCCTCGTCACTGTGTATTTCATTGAAAAATTGTGGTAAGATTGACATTTATTAACATGTATTTTATATGAAAAGTGAATGTGAAATAATAATATATGTCTGTACATGAGTGGGTCTATAGCGACCATGAGGCAAAGCCTAGAGATTGATCCACCATGTGATAGACTGTCAGAGAGGTGTAAAACTACAAGAATATGTATTATTGTCATAAAGGAGCATAACACCTATCCTATTATATGAAAAAGATTACAGCTGGAATTGCAGTGGCGTTGTAACTATTAGGGGAGAGGAATACTGGAGTACATTGTCACATCAAAAGATAATGGTGGCATAGGTTGGTATAAGGCTATGACCCTTTTTGTTTGTTTGTAATGTACCTGTCCTAGAATGTGGACTATTAGTGTATGCTAGGTATTAAGAAGGATGCATAACCTTCACATTTCAGAGGTCCTGGGTACTGACGTTAATGTGGTACCAAACGCTTGAAAACTGATTGATTCAGGACTCTGTCTGCATACTGCGAGCCCATGCTAGTGGCCATTGCCTATCAAACAGGGAACAGATTGTCAAGCGAGCAGAGGAAAAGTTCTACCTGTATTCTACTGCCAAGTTAAGTTCATGTTCGGCACCTGGCAGATCAACTAACAGAACTAAAAAGGAATATAAAGTGACAGTGAATAAAACTGGGACAAATATTTAATAATCCCACAAGAGACAAACGAAAACAAACATAACTAAAAGGGTGTGATTTTAAACAACACAGACGTTATATTAGAATAATATTTTTAAGTATGGATAGAAGATCTACTGTGCTATTTGACTGATGTAAATGATTCTTTTGATTTTACTTTTGATTGTCAGTCCTGGTTCAAAATAAATTAGAATCAGGATAATAAATTGTAAACATTATATTTACACAAATTTCAACCACAGTCTTAAATAAGATAGCCTTTTAAAGTGTCGTTTGTATGTTATTGTGGTAGTACTGTGTGCTGTTGTGAATAATAAACTATTTGTTTGTATGTTTGTTGATTATTGCATATTACACTCTACCTTCATAACCCTAGACACTACACGAAGTCATTTAATATAATAAAATAAATACATTTTGAATAATATAAAAGGGATGGTAGCGGAAAGGTACCCTGAAAAGTTCACAATACTATTGGGTAAATTCAGGGACCTTCATAGCTAATCTCAGTTATTACAATAATAATACCTAACAACACTTTATAACATCAAAATCCACCACACCTTCCTGACAAAAATGTTCACAGACTCTTTCAAAAAGCCCCAATCGATGGGTTGCACTTGCAGATCTACGAATTGTCTAAGGAGGGGCGAGACATCAGAATGATAAGGCGCCCCCCCCCCCAATCCTTAGTTACAGACATTTTTATACTATTTAAAAACAAAATAACGAATTTTGAAGGAAACAAATGTAACAAATTGATAGTTTTATAATACAGGAACTCAAAAATGTTCATTTAAAAAAAAAAAAAAATTTACTATTTATAACAGTTACATAAAAATGATGGTACGGCTACATATTTATGATAAAAATTCATACATATTTTATATTTTAGCATTCAATTTTTTTATTTGGGATTGGCCGCCCACTACAGAAATTAGCCGCCTCTTGTCACAAACTCCTGTTTTTGCGGCTCGAGTGAAGTCCCCTTGTGCCGCCTGCCTGGCGCCGTCTTTTGTCTCATTGTTGTATGGCTGTTACGGGCCTCGGGACCCCAGTATATTCTGGGTGCTTCGATGACTTCTAGTATTTGAGGATGACCAAGTTATTATATGCGTATTCAGTTTATAGAGTCAAAGTCCCTCGGGTTCTTATCACTTTTGTAGGATTCCGTAATACTGTCCGTTGGTATCGATAATGTCTGCTTTAACCCTTGTGATACATTATGTGCTGAATATGTTTCATATTAAATATTCGACCCTTGACTGACCTGTATTAGTCTCTTGTCTTATTGATTATATTGGCAGTGTGAGATGCAGCGTGTTAAGACATTAATCATCACTGGTCATGATCAGTTGAAGATGAACAACATTTAACTCAACTCCGAATACGACAGTTGATAAGACTGTGATTTTGACGACTTAAAATATTTAATTAGTAATTTCATACCATGAGCAGACACCAACTACATGGGAACAAAAGTCACATCACATTCATGTACGATCTGTAAGAGTTCTCATTATTTCATAAGCACATGTTCACAATCTCTATCTAGAGTTCTGGTTAGAGGTCAGTTCCTTTTAACGGCCAATGTCCTTTGGCATAAATTCAGAGGCTAACTAGACTTACTCCCGTCGCTAGTTGATACAATAGCCTGTTTGCACTAGACTTAACTATCCTGCTAGTTCTGCAATACACTTATTATGCTAGGCTTACGTCTACTGCTAGTCGTTTAATATCCGTTACACTAGGCTTGCGCTTGCCGCTAGCTGTACAATATCCATCTATACTAGTCTTACACTATTGCTAGTAACATAATGTTCCTTTGGCATACCACGCCAGGCTAATCTGCCATAATTATGCAAACTGCGTTATTCATACGACGACTTACGTTTGGTTCAAGAAATACACTGCTCAAATGGCTTCCCAGCCACACAATTAAAAAGTGGACTACGCCACACACTTTCCAGTGGTTATCCCACACAATATAAGTGGCAATGGCCACACTTCTGAAACACACTGCCGTTCGGGTCAAAACCCACAAGTCGAATGACCTTACAAAGACATACGCGTCATGCATAGTGATATGTATACTACGTCGTTAATATATATTCAATTGCGATGTTCCATGGTGCAGCAATCCGAGTTGGCCAAACTCAAATGCATGCACACATGCAACAATCATCGACATCGGTCGCGGAGATATATCTCTATTCGATTGAGGTGTTCCATGATACAGCCATTCGGATCGTCGACAAATCCAAATGTCTGTAAGCATGAAACAATCCTCAACATCATCCCCCTCACTTCCAAACGTGACACTTGTGGCACGGATGATAGTGATGGAGAAGACGCCCGTCTCCCGATCATATCAATATTAGTACTACCTACTTATAACTATCATAATAATTAAGTAGACACATTAAATTTTATAAAATTAATAATAGCACTTGTCAACATGGTGACTAAAGAGTTAATTCAATTTCTTCTCAGAGACGTTGTGCGATAAAAGATCTGCCAAGTTATTGTCTGATCCAGCAATAGGCAGGATCGTAAATGAAAATTCTTGAATCAACAAATACCATCGGTGTATTCTAGCGTTACGCATTGTTCTAGCTGTTATGTAAGTAAGAGGACTATGGTCTGTCATAATGTAAAAGTGCGTGCCGATGAGATATCTTGACAGCTTCTCCAGGCACCAGACCATCGACAGGAGCTCACGTTCACCTGTCGCATACTTCTGTTCAGCCGTAGTCAGTTTCCTCGACACATAGAAACATGGATGGAGTGTTTCCTTGTAACATTGCAGCAAACAACCACCCATGGAGTAACTCGAGGCATCTGATTGAAGTATGAATGGAATACGTATATTCGGTAATAACAAAATTGGTGCATTACTAAATAATTTCTTAATTGTTACCAAAGCGCTTTCGCAATCTTTGTCCCAACGTACCTTATTAGGACTACCTTTGGTCAACAGTGCGGACAAAGGTGTAGATAGTTGTGCGAAATGCGGGATGAACTTATGGTAATAGTTTATCAAGCCTAAAAGGCTTCTAACTTGTTTCTTAGTTGAAGGGGTAGAAATCTCTAGAATTCTTTTGACTGTATTGTCGTCAGGATACAGTTTGTGGTTACCTATTCGGTGACCAAGAAAAGAAATTTCCTGACACCAATTTGGACCTTTGAAGGTCGCACAGTCAAACCATGCATACGTAACGTATGTAGAAGGGAAGTTAAACCATCAATATGGTCTTCCCACGAGTCATGAAATAGGCAGATGTCATCGATGTACGTGATGACATCTTTACGATCGCCAAGAAGGCGGCGCATCATGCGCACAAACGTCGCTGGCGCATTCACTAACCCAAAACACATATAATTCCATTGGTAGAGCCCAAAATGAGTTGTGAAAGCTGTGTAAGGTTTGGCATTTTCGGCAAGAGGAATTTGCCAGTAGCCTTTGGAGAGATCTAGTTTGCTAAAGAAGGTAGCATTAGATAATTCTGACAAAAGATCATCTAAAAGTGGCATAGGCTCACCGTCTGTGATTGTAATTTTGTTCAATCGCCTAAAATCAATACAAATACGTAAAGAATCATCCTTCTTTTTAACTATCACCATTGGGAATGCATATGGTGATTCCGAAGGAGATATCACACCTAAACGTATCATCTCTTTTAACTCTTTCTCCACCCTATCTTTGTGGTGTAAAGATATAGGATAGGGTCTAAGTTTGATAGGTTTATAATCAGTAAGAGTAATATCATGGGATATAAGCGATGTCTGACCTGGAAGGTCGGTGAGAACATCATTGAAAGAAATAAGAATATCCCGAACTTGATCTTGTTGTGACGAAGATAGTGACGAAGAAATAGTCACGTCTTTCCAAGATTCCGATGATTGCAAAGAAGGTAGTTGGAATTGTAAAGGGATAGACGAAGTAGTATCTTCTTCATGAACAACTGCAAAAGAAGCAGTATGATGTGAAGAATCATCAATAGAGTTAATAACAGGAATTAATTCCTGTGGTCTTTCAACTGCTAATTTTAGCATGTTGACATGGAAGGTTTTGATTTTACCTCTAACGTTTACCGAGTAGTCAACATCTGTGACTTGTTTGATAATATCAAATGGACCTTGCCATGATATCAGTAATTTGTTATCGTTATGAGGTAGCAACAACCAAACTTTTTCCCCTGGTTTGAATGATCTTAATATTCTCTTTTGATTATGTAATAATCTTGATCGTTGAGTGGCTGATTTTATACTCTGGGATGCATAAGTGCACGCATCGATGATTCGTTGTCGGAGATCAATCACTAACTCGTAGCTGTTTCGAGTGGCTGTATCAATTGACGCTCCAATCAACAAATCTTTGAGTATCATCATTGGTCCGCGAGGATTCGAACCATAAACCAATTCGAACGGAGACCATCCCGTGCTCTCGTGAGGCACTTCACGAAAAGCGAAGAGGGCCGCCGGCAGAAGCCGATCCCATTCACGAGGGCATTCTTCAGTTATCTTAGATAACATCTGTTTTAGAGTGCTATTGTAGCGCTCGCACACACCGTTTGATTGAGGCCTATACGCACTACAAAACGAGTGGTGAACAGATAGCATGGATTCTAAATCCCTCATAATGTTGGAAGTAAATTGTGATCCTTGATCTGACAATATATCCTCCGGAAAACCGATTCGACAAAATATCGAAAATAATGCATCAGACACGGATGCAGTTGTGATGGTTTTCAACGGTATGGCCTCTGGCCAACGCGTGCAAAGATCTACGCAAGTTAAAATATAACGAAATCCATTATTTGAAACAATTGATAACGGACCCACTATATCTACTGCAATCTTTTTGAAAGGTCTCTCAGGCACGTCTGTAATCTGTAAGGGTGCCGTATGGAACCTGCCCTTACGTGCTATACCTTGGCATGTTGTACATGATTTGCAGTATAACTTTGTATCCTTATTAACCCCAGGCCAATAAAATTGTGACGTAACACGAAACAATGTTCTTTTGATCCCCATATGCCCTGCCATAGGGGAGTCATGACCTGTTTGTAGGACCAATGGTCTGTATTCTTTAGGTACTATCACTTGATGTATAATTGTTTTGCCATCATCATAATATCTAGTGAGTATTGATTTCTTTATCTTGAACCATTGTTTAGCCCCTCTTGTGTATTTAATCGTTTTTTGTTCTGCTCGGCTAAACAATCCTTGTAAAGTTGGGTCACTCTTCTGTTTTTCTGCAAAAACAGAAGGTGTAACAGTGCCAACTTGAGACATAATTGTATCTATTATAGGAAGAGGTGGTGTAGCCATGTCCGTAGCTAACTGTTGTGCTCTCGTTACAACAGCATTTGCCACCTGTGGGTGAGATTCAACCCACATTGCAATCTCCTCAGGAGTGCAATCTTTAACTCCTGGTATGTTTCCTATTATAATTTCAGTTATGGGTGCTCTCAAGCCGCAGGCATAGACAGTGCCTGTGTAAAAAGGAGTATCAATGTATACTCGTGCCACAGGGAAAGTTTCTATATTTCCCACCAAATGTGACACACTTAACTGATTTGCCTGTAAAAGCAGAGGGCTCGATAAGCGAGTGCTTTATGCCTATCGTTGAGGACCCAGTGTCACGCAAAACTCTCACTACCTTACCATCCAATATTCCGGGATGAAATGTAAGATAACCGACATTTACACATGCCGACATTGTTGGCATACAATGACCACAATCAAGTGTAATTGTAGACTTTAATCTGTTTTTCGACTGACACTCATAACATGTATCATTCATTACCATACATGCGTTCGCATGATCATTATCATCATTACCTTTTTCCTTTTTAACACTGCAACTATTTGCATGTCTCTGTTTATTTTTGTCTCTCGACGGAGATCTGGCATTACCTTTGTTATTATTGACTGACTTTTTATTGCTATAATAAAAATCAGTAGAGTCATCCTTCCTGGCATCTCTACCATAAGATGATCTCTGTTTATAGTATCCTTTTTGATGTGAACCATCATAATTCCTGCCTCTGTCATACCCACGATCATGAGGTGAATATCCTCTATAACCTCGTCGATATGAATTCGAAGGAGAGCGATGACGACGGAAGTTATAAAAACCTCTGTCGGATTGATAATAATCTGAACGACAACGTCCATCAAAGCTCTTCGATCGAGGTCTCTGATCATGTTGTGCCGCGCACACAGGCATAGGATCTCGAATAGTTGATCTATGAAGATCTTTATTCTGATGTGCGGTTTGATACTGTCTTCCGAGTTTTTCATACTCATCGATAGAATTAGGATGTCTTTCTTGTAAAAATGCTTCTAATTCAGTGCTGCATGCGGATAAAACTTTATCTCGCAGCATGAGATCTATAACACCTTCATATGTTTTATTTATACCAGATAGATCAATCCATCTGCTAAGGAAATGTTTAATAGATGCAATGAATTCACCAAAATCTGCATCCTTGCTTGGTTTAGCCGCATGAAAACGATCTCTGAATCCAGACTCAGTTAACTGGAAACGTCTTAGTAATACCTCTTTTACGACATCGAAATCGCTTCTGCTCTTTTCATCAAGACTCATGAAACATTTAAGTGAGTCACCAGTCAAAAAATCAAGTAAAAGACTGCTCCATCTTTCCTTGGGTATGTTCAGAGCTGTGACCTTGATGATGAATCTAGATATGAAAGAGTCAACACAATCGCGAGTTTGGTCAAAATGTGGCATTTTTAACTTAGGATAAAAAATATTTGTACCAGCCGCAGTCTTAGTCTGTTCAGACTGCACTTTAGCTAATTCTAAAGCTTTTTCTTTTTCTGCATGAAGTTTTAAAGTTTCCATTTCCATGGCGTTTTTATGGGCTTGATCCAGTTGCATAAGTTCCATTCTCCTTAATTCCATTTCTTTATCTCGTTGTGCCATTCTTTCCTTCTCAAATTCTCTGTCTTTTTCTTGTTGAGCTAATTCTTTATCTCGTTGAGCCATTTTTTCCTTTTCAAATTCTCTGTCTTTTTCTTGTTGAGCTATAGTCAGGGGTTTGTGTGGAGTTGTTTGTGGGGGTGGGGTTGGGGGTTGTGATCGTTCTAATTCCAATTTCATGGATATTTCTTTTTCCTTCTGAGCCATCTCTTTTTCTTTCATTTCCCTCTCTTGGGTTAATTCAAACCTCCTAAGCTCATCAGCTCGTTTAGTCATTTCGCGCTGTTCCATTCTTTCCAGACGCGATAAATATTCATCATATTTTGTATCTGCAAAACTTTGTAGTTCTGCTCCTGATTTTCCATAACTTTTTCCAATATCAATGAATTCCTGTAGTGTAGACATGATAATAGGTTTCTGAGTACCTTCAATAGTCTATAATATACACCAGGACTATAGAACTCACTATAATATGTACATGAATATATTAATCAATAACAAACAAGTTACAAGAACATGTGACAAAGACAGTGAAAACAATCAAATGAGTTACAATGAAATGATTTTTCAGTTATACGACAACACTTTACACTTATAAAGTAAATAAAGGAGACTTATACTCAGTAATCAGTAAAAGAAAGAAAAGAATTTACATCACACAAAAATATAACAAGACAAGTCGTCTTAAACAAACGTGTAGACAAAGAAGTTTTAGATCACACACGACAACAATTGTCAACAGTATTGAAATTAGGTTACGTAAATAAAGAGGACGTAACTCACTTGACGCAACTGCTAAGTACACAAAATATGGTTATATTGCGAACTGAGGAAACATTTATATCCTGACTCGAAAGAAAAAATATAATCAGTCAGATCCTCAGTCGGCGAATATAAGCATGCAAATCTAATAGAAGTTAACATTCACTGAAGTTTTCCTGGGAAAATTCCAGTCAATATTAAACACGACGAATATACGAATATATGAAAAACATGAATGGGGGAACACAGATGATAGTAAAAAGTAAGCAAAGTGATGATGAACTGTAGACCAAAGCTAATGCAAGGACAATATGATAATGTTCAAGCGCCCAAGTAAAATCAAGAACTTATCTGTTTAGCTGTCCCTCTGAGAAATACATGAATGCATGTAATTCTAATCTAAGTTCCGAAACGTGTCTTCAACAGCTGAAGTCCATTGATGGTAGACCTTGACCTTCGCAGCAGGGAACCGTTTGAAAGTATTGCTTCGGTCTTCGAACGTAGTTTCTTCAATCGATCTGCGTCGCAGCCTCAGATGAATTTGATGAAGAGATACATTCTCCACTGGTTCATGTTCTTGAGTGGAAGATTACCGTTCTATCTGCGTGAATCAGTCTCTTTGGTGGAAGAAAATTCGGATATTCTCAGGCAATGTTGTCTGCTAACGTTGACGGCATCGATGTAGTGACGTCACTTTCTGTCCTGCGCATTTCAGTTGCCGGTTAGGCTTGAAAGAATGATTTTGCATTCAAAACGTTCATCATCAGTTTAACTTTCTTCGATACTTGAAGGGGGGGATCCAGTATTCACGAAATCCAGACACTTTCTGACACCAGTATGTTACGGGCCTCGGGACCCCAGTATATTCTGGGTGCTTCGATGACTTCTAGTATTTGAGGATGACCAAGTTATTATATGCGTATTCAGTTTATAGAGTCAAAGTCCCTCGGGTTCTTATCACTTTTGTAGGATTCCGTAATACTGTCCGTTGGTATCGATAATGTCTGCTTTAACCCTTGTGATACATTATGTGCTGAATATGTTTCATATTAAATATTCGACCCTTGACTGACCTGTATTAGTCTCTTGTCTTATTGATTATATTGGCAGTGTGAGATGCAGCGTGTTAAGACATTAATCATCACTGGTCATGATCAGTTGAAGATGAACAACATTTAACTCAACTCCGAATACGACAGTTGATAAGACTGTGATTTTGACGACTTAAAATATTTAATTAGTAATTTCATACCATGAGCAGACACCAACTACATGGGAACAAAAGTCACATCACATTCATGTACGATCTGTAAGAGTTCTCATTATTTCATAAGCACATGTTCACAATCTCTATCTAGAGTTCTGGTTAGAGGTCAGTTCCTTTTAACGGCCAATGTCCTTTGGCATAAATTCAGAGGCTAACTAGACTTACTCCCGTCGCTAGTTGATACAATAGCCTGTTGCACTAGACTTAACTATCCTGCTAGTTCTGCAATACACTTATTATGCTAGGCTTACGTCTACTGCTAGTCGTTTAATATCCGTTACACTAGGCTTGCGCTTGCCGCTAGCTGTACAATATCCATCTATACTAGTCTTACACTATTGCTAGTAACATAATGTTCCTTTGGCATACCACGCCAGGCTAATCTGCCATAATTATGCAAACTGCGTTATTCATACGACGACTTACGTTTGGTTCAAGAAATACACTGCTCAAATGGCTTCCCAGCCACACAATTAAAAAGTGGACTACGCCACACACTTTCCAGTGGTTATCCCACACAATATAAGTGGCAATGGCCACACTTCTGAAACACACTGCCGTTCGGGTCAAAACCCACAAGTCGAATGACCTTACAAAGACATACGCGTCATGCATAGTGATATGTATACTACGTCGTTAATATATATTCAATTGCGATGTTCCATGGTGCAGCAATCCGAGTTGGCCAAACTCAAATGCATGCACACATGCAACAATCATCGACATCGGTCGCGGAGATATATCTCTATTCGATTGAGGTGTTCCATGATACAGCCATTCGGATCGTCGACAAATCCAAATGTCTGTAAGCATGAAACAATCCTCAACAATGGCGGTTCCTTTTATTGTCTTTCATTGTCCCGCAACGCAGAATAATTTGCAAACAACGTTCGTAATCTTTAGGGTACTTACCATTGTCCGGTACCAGACATGTTTTAATTCGTCCGTCGTCCGACATAATGAGTACTTACATTTAAGTCCCAAGTGGGTAGAAGAATACTGTAGCGGGTGATATGAAATAAAGGTTTTCAAAGTCCCAAGAGATGGGCAATCGCCCCGTCGCCACCCCCTTAGATCTGCCGGTGATGAGTTGTCACATTTTTATTTTCCTTAACCAGCGGCACTTGGGCTTTCAGTCCTTCGGCCCAATGACAAGTCATTGCGAGGCTGGGGAGCCTGTGGACTTTCCTTCCAACCCGGTCAGGAGCTTCGCTCCTTCCCATCCACAGAGGGTTTATCTCAGGAGCCGTTCAGGTTATTCAGTCAAAATCCCGGTGGTTGACACATAATTGGGTTCGCTCTCTTTTCCTCTCCGGCAGTACGGTTATTTTAGTCATTGTTTGCACTTCTTCTCCGTAATAATTCGTCGTGTCTGTTTACCTGATCATCCCTGCTGAGAGAGAGTAGACAAGTGATGCAATATTGACCAACAGTCATGTTGGTAAAATTCTCGTGTACCAAACCTTGGCCGCGTCGGATGAACACGACGTACGCCCAGCAAGTTTATTTAGCGCTGATATGACTATTGTGATTCACTAATTACTGTCGTGAAGAGTCATAGCCCAGATGGTTAAACGAGGGCAGGTGTTTGCACAAGGAGGGGGAGATAAATTACCCGTCTGAGGACATATTGTAACCGTGCTGTCCCGGCTGGTTACGTACTCAATTCAAAGTATGTGACCGTGCTCGGGGATTGGTTACACTTTATGTGGTGTCACTAGGTGGCAGATGGCAGGCCTAGCGATGCAACTCAAATTTTACAAATCTCTTTTGCTTATCTTCCAAGTTATTGATTATGGACATGTGTACTGGCCATCTCCGCCAGAGATGTTAATTCCTGGATGAGACACTGTTCCTTTTTCAATCAACTCACGATCCGTTCCGTACCTTCTTTGTTGTTACTAGTGACTTTCGTATAGTGGTAGTTTATGAATAGTTATGGCTTACATACAGCAACTCTCAAAAGACGAACTCAAATCTTTGTCTTATCCTTCAAAACATTTATTTACATTTGTAATATTACTCAGCAAGACCAGTAATTAATATCATAGAGCTCGCATATCATTATATCATGGGTGCTTCGTGCATAAGCTCTATATCTCATATATATATATATATATATTCTTCCTTTGTCATTCTATCATCTCCAGTTGACTTTCTTAGTCTTCTCAAAAAGTATTCTTGTTATCATAGAGCTCGCATATAATTATCATAGGTGCTTCATGCATAAGCTCTATATCTCGTGTATGTACATATTCTTCCTTTGTCATTCTATTATCTCCAGTTGACTTTCTTAATCTTCTCAAAAAAAGTATTCTTGTTATGTTTGAGTATCTCTATACTCCATATCAACATTTCAAACTCATCGCATATGTGCCTATATTCTTTCTTTGTAAACTTAGTCAGACCTGCCTCTACTACTGTTCCTGAAAGAAAAATTCAATTCATATACTAACTATCAAAGCTTCAGGTCATATACTTACATGCGAGAGCATGTTGGCAGTTCATACAGAAGTCGACTCTCCCAGTCGCTCAAATATCGTACCTATTTATGAATAGCTCATACTTCACTTATCGTGATCTGAATATGATAAATGTGGTTTTCTTCCAGTAATGCGTAACCATTCTTTTATTTACAGGTAGTCGTATTTTACTTGACCAACTGTTGCTTTGTAAGGGTAGTGATATCTTCACATCTCCTGCTTTCTTTACTTAGTCAATAAAGTGCTCATAATATGTCTGACACTTCGACACTGTACCTCTGTGTTACTTCTCCTGTATATATATATAATTCTATCTCATATAAATCATAAGTTCAGATAATACTTACAGCCCAAATCGCTGAATTCCTTACGAAATACACTCTCTACACTCACAGTGTTTATAAGAAACTTCTTAATCATTTTAAACACTGTCTAGTGATGGCAAAACTTCTGAATATATCTATATCTAGGCTATACCTGTATAACCACAGAATCCGTTCATCTTGAGACTACGGCAAACACACCTTGCTTCTTCAATCACAAAAACCAGACTGCCCTAATGTCTCTGGTCATTATTCTCTAATCATTTAAACACTGTCTAGTAATGGCAAATCTCCTGAATATATCTATATCTAGGCTATATCTGTATAACCACAGAATCCGTTCATCTTGAGACTACGGCAAACACACCTTGCTTCTTCAATCACTCAAACCCGACTGCCCTAATGACCTCTGGTCATTATTCTGTCGTATGTTTCTCTCGCTACTTCTGATTCGTTGCTCTAAAATGTTTTCACTTAAATTTATTGGTCAAGCCTTTTATTTACCACTCAAGAGAAATCTCACGTTTAGTTAACGCGAGCCGAGTTACTGAACTCTTGTAATAACTTCCGGACAGAATTATTACGAAGACATTACTCGTGATAATATAGGGACTGGTATTTGTAATCATTGACGAGAATATTCGAATGTCGCGATTGCCATATATGGAAGACGAGACGTTTACAATCACACGCATAATTCCTATGAGAAAATTTTTTGAATAAACCCCATCCTAAACACGCATGTTTGAATCTATTGGCCGGCACTCGAGATGTAAACACAACAACATGTCTGATTGCAGACTGGTCTAATAGTAAACAACACGTGACATGAACGAAAGGGGGAATATAACTTAACACTTTTGCAGTTTATAGCACTGTGAAAATGAACCTCGTTGAGAAAACAACCAGACCTGCCAGAGTTAAGAAAAAAAATCTGAATTCATTTATCGGACCGGACTTGTTGGAGGCTCTGGAAGACTTAAAAGCCCAGGAAAACTCGACTATTATTAGCAAGGAAAACCGGAATCTGACGAATCTGAAACACGGAGTCATAGTGGGAGCTTATTATAAAGTAACAACCCCAGAACACGTGTAAAAGGCATCTTCAACAAGTTGCCTTACTCTATCTCTGAGCCAGAAGTCTGTGATCCCAAAGTCAACTATGGTCGGTGGTACCAGTTGAGGGTACTATCTCTGGAACAAGTGAGGGTATAAGTGGCCTGAAGTCGACGCTAGACACAATCATCAGACGAGTCTTAGAGTCGCGGGACCAGCTTTGTACTTACTCCCTGACACTTCTTGGAACGTGCTACAACTTTCAAACTTGACCAGTGACGAGTGTGATCCAGTCCTCTATCTGCAAAGACCCACACATCAGCTGGAGTAGAACCTCATTGGCAGCTAAGTAGAAAAGCTGCCAAGTGAACTCTTATCCAATACTCCATAACATCACTCGATGATGATTATTGTTTGTTAAAGAATTATTCATTTTTTAAACTGTTAACTATAATTGATTATTAAATTTGTTATTTGTATATATACAAATCTAAAGTTGATTTTATCATTTTGAATGTACTACATCCGTATGTCTCAGACAATTTCTTAAATATACTTAAACAGAGCTATACAATAATAATAAGAGGAATTTCGCTGAATTAACTCAGCTGGGGGCTTGAACGAGCTAACGAATTATAAGATAACCCTATCCTTCACAAAAGTTGACGGCAGATACTAGAGTTAACATTTGCTCAGCCTCATGCAGCATTATTCTCGCTTTCTGAATATCTTGTGAATACTTCCTTGGGGCAGAAGCATAATTATCCTTCTATCTACAACCCTGCCAAGAGTAATCTTGTACGAAGGTAGACACCATTGAAGACTCACATTAGTTACTCTTGAGTTTTGGCCACTGTTGTGCCACTACTGCAGAGCAAAGGGGAGGCAACCCGTAACATGAGTTAAAGATAAAAAATCATAGAAACATACTTTCAAGAGTACCAATAAATAGAAGTAACAGCTTCAGCATTCACATGTGCGATGTGTACACCAACTAAGTTTACAGAGTGATAGTTACGATGTACAAAAACAGCCAGAGGACTGAGATTTTCTTTTAAAGCCTTGTGGCGAACACTTGAATGAACTCCAGCCATTGTAGCGTGATTGTCATAGGATTGCAGCCTACAGTCATGAAGATGGAATTAACCCTGTTCGCGTATCTTTGATATTTCAAGTGTGATTGTCTCTGCAGTTCCAAGAACAAGAATCAAGTCAAGAAATGCTGCCTGTCACAGTCACGCTCAATCTCAGCTTATCTTATAGTGTGTGCCATGCCGTAATGCTGAAATACCTTTCTATTTTTAAAATGTCAAATAATGACTGGAGCAGATTATTTTCTAATATGCTAATTAAGTTCACTGTGGACACCATGTGATTTATGAGATACAGAATTCGTTTTTGCACAGCAGAAACAGAATCCTAATGTTCTTTCATAAATAGATACAATCTTACCATCAGCGTCATAAAACGTCCAGGATTTCCTTTACATTATTTAGGATTAACTGGGGTCCCTAAAAACTAAGTTTTACACGACAGGTGTCTGAGCTCCCACAGCAATAACCTTAAGAAATTGGTTTCACTTCTGAGCATCTTTGGTAATGCGTAAAGGAAGTTGGTTATCAATAAGCAAGCATCTTGTTTTTTCATCTTTCTTTCCACATTCAACTATTTTGTAATAAATAAATAAAAAAATGTTAAAATAAAAATAAAAAACAGCGACGTGCTGGTTTTCATGACTTTGAACTCGTGGTTTTTGTTTTACCTAGAGTGAAAGATATTTCCCTCCATCAAAAATGCTCCACTGGCTTGAATGCAGCTTAGGATGTGAGCAAACTTGTACAACATACGCAAACCATAATTTCATAGTTGCCCTTATAGAGGTGATAACGCAAACAGAATTAACAGTTAAAACAAAATTGTTTTTATTTTCTCCCTTTTTCTAATAACTATTTTGCAGCCCCGTGGACACGTACTGTCAGGGCCCCTTTCCCACAGCCACGCTGCTGCCGCTGAGCAAACTTAAAAAAATGTACCCATGAGTAAACGTCTGCACTTTATGTTGTGGCTGTGTCAACTAGGGCCCTGAGTGTTGGTGGCAATTCCAGTCACATACACAGCGAAAGAAAGACAACGTCTGCAATTATACTAGACAGTAAAACTGACAAAGAAGTGAATTACGATACCATAAAAGACTGCTGTAGGAATGTCAGATCATGAGATAGAAAGAAGACGGCAGGAAGCTGCGACTTTTGAAAGAACAGTGGAAAATGAAGACTATGACCTCACAAACGAAACAGAATTTATATACTAGTGGACAAAAGTTAAGGGCCGCCATTCAGTTTAGACAAGGTTTATATAACTGATTGGCAAACTGTAAAGACAAGTGAAAATGTCATTAAAACTGAGCTCAGAGAAATGTGTATACATTTCTGTGTGCACTAGGTTAATTTTGTTTAATGTCCAAAAACTGGGTCACTTTAACCCGCACGTGAAAATTGCCATTGTTGCTGCAAAAACTCGTGGTTTTTGCAACACGCCCCACTAGTTCAAAAGGTGAAAAAGTGAGTTGAATTTGAATGCACGTGGAAAATGATCATCGGTAAAGAGTTTTCACCGTTGGTATGCAATAAATCAGTATGACAAGTGGTCGAAATGATCACTGCATTAGCTATGCCACCAAGGAGAAGTCTCAGCACTGTAGACCGTGGTCGAGCCATGGCATGGATTCAGGATGGTCAATCTGTTCGTCATGTTGCTAGACGTTTAGCAGTGTCCCACTCTACCATTCAGAGACTTCTTGAGAGATTTCAAGCTACCGGACATTTAGAAAATCGACCCTACTCACGAAGAATTATATAAACCTTGTCTAAACTGAATGGCGGCCCTTAACTTTTGTCCAGTAGTATATATAACTAGCAATAAGCCGTCAACATTGACAGGTTATTAATTATAGTGTGTTGTTTCTGTTACATGTATTACAGACGGGTACTATCACTACTGTGGTCATTTCATTGCAGGCGACCGTCATTAGATATTTATAGTGAAAATTATACGGATGTATTAAATATGAAGACATGGAGTAACCTTACCTAAACGACATGTGGAGCAGTGATAATGATCTAATGGACCGTAGACTGACTAAATAACTAACATTTCTTTTATGACAACATGTCGTAATTGTTCGTGCATCTTTTAAAATCTTGTCCTGGTTGACTTACTGCCTCTGAGAAGCCATGGTCGACTTACTGCCTCTGAGAACAACGTTTGAAGTTTGACGAAACTCCAGTTCATGTACTGTTTATCAATTGTGTTGTTGGCTTCTTTCCATAATCAAACTGTTCATGCACACTATCATTTGCGCAATTTTTCTATTTTCGGGAGAGTACATATATGGAGAAACAATACAATTATTGTCTAACTTTCAACCACAGTTGCACCCCCTTAACTGTGGTTGAAAGTTAATGTACTCTCTCTAAAAATAGAAAAAGTGCGCAAATGACGGTGTGCAAAATGTGACTGACCGACCGACCGAAGTTCTTACGGCGGGAATTATGGTACTGAATTACTTGTGTACCTGCGCATGAGTGGTTGTGTATGTCAGAAAACGACAGAAAAGGAAAGAGACCAGCTGACTAAACGAGTCTTCTTCTCCACTTGCGGCGCCAACAAAGTTAGGCGATCAAGTCTCTTTCCAACTTCCGGTCCCTAAAGCTTTTCTTCCATGCCAGGCTATTGAACAATTCTGTGTCCTCCCTCGTCTCTTTTCCCATCAATTTTGTCCGTTGTTGGAATGTGTAGATAGATTTTATATAGATATATATATATATTCGAGCGTCCGATTGACAGAGTGGTTAGAGCGCTGGTCTCTCGAGGCAAAGGTGCCGGGTTCGAATCACGGTACCGACACACTCCAGTCTACCCAGCTGTAAATGGGAACCTGACTTTGAGTTATGGAAGGAAAAGGCAGCAAGGAAGGAGCTGGTCACCCCACCTCTCGATGCTGGACCTAGTATGGTTAAGTCTCTAACACTTCACTCCCCTACGGCAGTATCTGCTATGGGACTACCTTTATATATATATATATATATATATATATATATATATATATATATATATATATATATATATATATATATATATATATATATATATATATATATATATATATATATCGGTCACAATTACCTTACTATTTCACGTGTTACCTGAATGTTGACCTTTCTTTTCTTACTGTGAGTTGTCTTGTATCTCGGAGAGAAAGAGAGCTTGTATGACATTTAAAGTGTTGCGAGTGTGGGCAGGAAATAAAGAGCTTTAATTTATGCCTGTCTCCTCTCTGACTGTCATACAACACTCTCCATTCACACTTGTAAAACTATTTCTGTCTACTGTCATGTATCTCACTCGCAATTTAATTGCATCAATCAGATTCTTAAACCACCTTACGACAGAGTCCTTGTTCTTGAATCACTACGATAACAGAAATTGTGGGGAACTCAAAAAACACACGGAGAAGGGGATCTGAGACAGACATAACAAGGAAAAAGCTTGAAGAGAACCTGAATTAATGGAACAGGATAGGAGAGCTTGCCGTGAACTGATCGAAAGGCTGTGATCCACAGGATTGACAGCCTTTGTTTCGCATGAAGTTGAAGAGTAGTGACGATAAAGACTGATTATTATTTGATTGGTCCCCAAAACGATTGTCTCGATGGTTGTAAAATTTATTATGACATGAACATAGTAAAAACCGTTGTTCCCCAGAGGCTGCTTAGTCGTCCTGAAGAATTCTACCATGCGGATGCATGCGGACTTCCTCGTCCACGGGACAAATATTCAAGTAGCAGAAGAATGCGTCAAAAATTATGCAAAGCCGTTATTAATCTGCTTGACATGCGAAGGTACTGGCGAACCTAGAATAGCATTCAAATAATATACGTAAAGGTAGGCCCATAGCAAATACTGCCACACGGGAGTGAAGTATCATAGACACCATTATACTGGTCTCAGCCTTATGACGTGGAATGATCGGTTCCCTTCCTCGCTGCCTTTATCTTTTCTAACTCATGTTAAGATCACTGTTAAGTCCTTTTTGCGCGTGTAATTTAAATGTTGAGCACATCTAAGAAAATATATATGGTTAATTATTTACAGAAAATGCCTAATGTCTATGACCTGAGACAGTCGTCTTTGGACGGAGCTGATTGTAAGTCTTGCCCAAATTGTGGGAAGCATCCATGAAGATATTGTATGGAGTATCTACGTTAGCCAGTACAGGGCTCGTTTGCATATTATATATTATGCTATTTTCGTCATTGCCAAAATCTGGCTGAACTTCAACACATACGCCATGTTGTGTCGCTAGTGGGTTCCAGATCCTTACCAAAGATTATCGGGATTATTATTCAATACATCTAGAGGGTTAATCAATAAAACCCCTGTCGTTTTTTACAAGCTCCGTAATGAAAGCCATGGTAGAACTACTTGCCGTAAAGTTCATCGCCGTCCTTGAAGGGTCGGCCGTTATAGAATGTCGATCAAGTCCATGATCAAAGTTAGATGAGAATGCAATGAACTATGATGTCTTGATGTTATAACCTAATCTATTGACATGATGCCTACTACTACAATGACTGATCTACTGTATTGCGTCCACCAAATAAACGTGTGTCTGATGTCAAGCTTCACTAAAGCATGCAAGGACTCCTCAACATTGATTCCAGTTGGAAAACGAATGTGTAGTAATGCCTTGCTGCACCATTTTCGGCACTACGATAACTTAATTGATTCGCGTTCTTCATATATTAGTCGGCATGTTCAATGACCAACATTACTTAAATGGGCAGAAATCGACAGTTGGCAAGAAGTTAGCAGCTTTAAATATCCCGGGTCACATCGTAGTGATGGGGATCAAGTAAAAAATCAAGACAAGACTGAGATGGCCTCAGCTGCGGTATATAAAGCCTGCGTCACCCGCACACAAGGTTGAAGACCTGATCTGGCTAAAAGTAAAGTATCTCAGTTTTTCCATTTACGGTGTCTACGCCGCATCCTCGGCATTTTGTGGAAAGATAAAGTGACAAATGTCGAGGTGTTGTCACGTGCTGGGGCCGTATGTACACTCACTGCAGACAGAGCGAGGATTCAGGGCTTTTCGAGCATAAATGTTATAAAAGAATTCCGCGCATTTGCTATAAAGAGCACAAAACAAATGTCTATGTTAGAGAGAAGATAAACACCTATGCAGGCCACCAAGAACCACTTTTGTCAATAGTGAAACGTCGAAAGCTTGCCTGGTTTGGGCATGTAACTCGTCATGACTTTCTTTCGAAAACGATCCTTCAGGGAACAGTCGAAGGTAAACGGAGAAGAGGAAGGCAGAGAAAATCCTGGGCTGATAACATCAAAGAATGGGCAGGACACGGTTTCTCCACACTATGATGCAAGCCATGGAGGACTCCACTCAACATTGATTACCAGTTGGTGAAATTATGTATTAACCATGGCCCCTACGGCCCATGACGGGTTTACGGATGAGTTCTATGATATATTAGTCGGCAATCCTTGTAAGCCCGACCAAGACTGACAACATTTTAAAGTCAGTAGACATATTGACAGTCTCGCATAAAGACACGCCGTGTTAACCAAAACATACACATATAAAACAGCGGCGTATCACCGCTACAAGAACATGCTTGGTGCTGGCTTCCTACAGCAGTGGTGGTACCATGCGCCATAAGGAGACGACAGGAACTGATGATAACGATGATGACCAGAAGGGATCGCTTGGTGGGCTCAAATTTAATTTAGCTGTCAGCGAATGACCTGTTCAGTAGAATCATAATACGACTAAAGCACACCTTTTAACTTTTTTTTTTAATTTTTATTTTTTTTAAAATAAAATGTTGCCTCGTTTTGGCGAGGCGCGTCTCGTTCAACCTAGTCGGTTATATTAGGGCGCATGTCCAAATATAAAAGACCTTTAGGTCTAATAAATGACACCTTCAAACAAGCGACTGACATCCACAAACTTTACTGTATGTAAATCTACCTGCCTGAACATTTACGGTAACATACTTTTTTCTCTTTTCATCTGAGTGTGTTATTTGTTCTTCCGAGCTCTACAAACCTACCTGTAAGGGTTATGTTACTTCATTTCTACTACACGTGGATAAAGGAAAGGGAACTGCAGATAGGCATGGGACAGAGGGGAGTGGGAAGAGAGTTAAAGAATATACGGAAAGACCTTGAACGGATTGCACAGGGCAGGGAGGTGAGGCGAGTATTTAATGAAGGCATGTACTCCATAAGAAGTTCAAAGGTTATAATGATGATGACTTCATCTGTTCACTACTTAGCTGCCTCTGATGCTACAAATGTTATACTACCGGGACGGGGTTTATATGTGACTAAACTAAAAACATGATGAAAAAAAAAAATTCTTTATTCTTGCAGGAACAAATGAACTAAAACGTTTGAGAGCTGGAGAAAACATGTTAGACTTCTTGAACTAGTAGAAATTTGCCCTTGTCTTAGACTGCTTCCAATGTCAATATTTACTAACTCTTTAAAATACGAATAAATTGATACCTCAGTGAAAGCGAATAAAGTCATTACGAAGTCCGTTAAAGAGCTGACAAACACTGGAGTCAGTATAAGCCGTCCGTGAACTAGTTCCTGGTACATTTTACCTGGCTGGGACGAGCTACCATTAATCGTATACTTTTTTAAGGACACGTACCATATTGTAAGACTACTTTGAATTGAGACCGTCATTACTCGTGGCCCAGATATGGACAAAAAACTTTCCAACGAACTTAAATAGCTCTTTACTTCCATGTGGTCTTTAATTTGTTTCGAAGTTCTTGCTTAAATGTACTAAACCCACGTGTGAGTGTCTTTGTAGAAAAATGGACAGGAACCACTCTGGAAATGTCCCCGTATTTAGTCATCTTTAGGATTTATCGTGTATATATTTCTGTATCTGAGATTCAAAATGGGGGGAATCACCTAACTATTCATAGACAACAATAAAAAAAAAATAAAATAAAATAAAGCAACCAATCTGAAGTGCGAAAAAGAGACAATCAAAAGCAGAGGAGCGAAAGGGAGAAGCTCATCGGAATGAAAAAAAAGGAGATTCAACTAGAGACAGATTAGAGCAATCAGACTGTGATGCGAGGGAGATCCAATCAAACACAGGCTAAATCAAATTCATACGGGCTGAGGAACTGTCAATCATAAAAAGCCTTCATGCCAACTTTACGTGCAGCACTGGGCAGAGCAACCTAACCTTTGAAGTGAAGACAGGAGTACGACAGGGATGCCCCTTGTCAACCACTCTATTTTTAACAGTCATAGACTGGGTGATGCGCCAGACAACAGAGGGCAATCCAAGAGGAATGGGATGGACTACATTTTCTACATTGGGGGATCTGGAGTGTGCAGATGACATTGCGCTGTTGGCACATTCGCATCGGCACGTCCAGGAAAAAACGGATGGACTTGATAAGTGAGGCCGGCGGGTGGGCTTGAGCATCAACCTGGAGAAGATGGAGGTCATGGCGCTCGGTGTGAGCAGCCCTGGGCCCATATCAGCAAGGAATCAGCAACTGGAACAGACAGATGCCTTCGCATACCTAGGATGCATAGTGGCACCAGACGGCGGAGCAGGCGGGGACATCAGCGGCAGAATGAGCGGAGAAGGAACGGCCTTTTTTGGTCTAGACAGCGTCTGGAAGTCCTCTCGGTACAGCACAAGCACAAAATTAGGATTATATCAGAGCTGTGTGCTTTCTGTGCTTCTCTATGGCGCGGAGAGCTGGAGAGTTACAGAGAAGGAAATGTCGAAATTGTCCTCTTTTCACACATCATGCCTAAGAAAAATTCTCCTAATCTTTTGGCCGAATATCATCACAAACCAAGATCTGCTTACTCGGAGCAAGCAAGAGGACATGCACACCATCATAGCTGGCAGACGCTGAAGCTGGGTTGGTCATGTCCTCAGAAGAGACCCCGATGCCACCACAAGAACAGCTATGCTTTGGACCCCTGAGGGAAAACGAAAGAGAGGCCGACCAAAAACAACTTGGCGGAGAACTGTTGTCACAGAGGTTTTATGATCATTGAATTGCCTATTTCCTCTTCTTTTTCTTTCACCCGTATCCTCTATTTTATTATCACTCTTTATTTTTTCCTATATTTTTCGCATTCGTTCGTTTGCGAGAAATAATTTCTTTCCCATTCTCCCTTTGCCGGTTTCGTTTTCTCATTTAGAAACGCAGTAGATGACATAAAACGTGTCAGTCTCTACAGAGACGGGACAGCGTTAAAATGCATTCTATGGCATTAGATCACAGTGGACGAAACTGTGACTTTCGCTTATCTCAGACATACGAGCAGACTATGTCTGCACTTTCAGCTGACAGGCGCGTTTTCTTCGGCTGAGCGCTCAGAAAAGGCGCGATAACTGACATCTCTACGGCGCAGTACGTAGAACAGGTGTCTTGGAATTCCACCTGACATGACACTCATTGGGGCCCATGGTCAGCGCGAGGTGCGAAAACTGCCTGAGCATTGGAGGCAAGCCGTCTGAGAGTCGCAACTGACACGCGCCCTCTCGGTCAGTAGGTGGCAGTTACGGCATGCGTTTAGGTGTTAAACGTAAGCGTTAAAGACGGAAAGGGGAGAGTACTTCGTTTGCGAAATTAAACGTTTACCTCTTTGTCTGGTAATAGATATAACCAGAGTTGAAACTAGATTTTCATTCTTGCTCCTAAAATTTTGCAGTAGACAGATCGCTGTGCTAGATCTTATATCTGTGTTTTGGCGAAGTCTGAGTTTCTTGGCCATTTTGCCAAGCTCTAGACTACCATTAGATTGCAGTATTCTAGTTCATGGTTTAGTCTGTAGTTCTGTGTGGGGAGGTAAATATTATACATATTATCTAGTATTTTGTGAAGTGTTTAAAGTGTTAAATCGCTTATTTTATTTCACTAGTTAGATTTGGTGCAGAGCGCTAAAATTATTAAGTCTGTTATATTTTATAGTGACGAGTTACAGTGGAAAACAGAAATTATATTTCTAGCTTAACTCTTTCAGTCCCAAGCAAAAAAGTTGGTTTGGCCCAAGCAAAAATGGCCACACCAGTGCGTTTTTATTGTTGTTGTTTGGAAATAATTTTTTAAAATGTTCATATGCATAAATAACTAAAAGTCCAAAATGGATGGCTATACTTTAAGAAAATATCGTTTTTGAGTTGTCAAAATTAGAAAACCCCTAGAAAGGATCAAGAGATACGAAAGCCAGTATACTGTTGATCGGGCCAAATGGGTCTAGATGGAAGTACAGTATACTGGCTGTTGGGACTTAAAGAGTTAAACTCAGTCGGCTATTAAGGAATTTAATTTTACTGCTAAAATAATCAGACGAGAACAATTTTTCTAACTAACTTATAATGCTAGATGCTTCATGAGTGGTGACGGAACACGAAGGTATTCATAATTCATGATGATTGATTTTATGTATATAACTTATTTCTCAGGAAGGTTTAAATGATAAGTCAAGCGGTACGCTTGCAGTTTAAAAATGTAAGTTATAATCCGAGTACGTAGCATGTATAAGTATTTTATTTGTGGTTTTTCTTCCCTATTCAGTGAATACTGTGGTACCCAAACTTTGCCAATGTTTTAGTACAGAGACATACCTGTGAGAAACATAAACATTTTTATCTTTTAACCACGTGGGTTTACAAGTTAACACCTGTCTGACAGTGCGTGTGTCTTCATAAATAGACAGAGTACAACTCTCACTAACTGGTTTTATTAAAGACTAAATGTTTTATACTGGGCCTTTGAGCCAGATCAGATTTTCTGCACAAACTCTATGTACAAATTTAGCCGTTGTGGCAAGTAACATATTAACGTCATTAACATTCCGACGGAGTTTCGATTAGTGGTGTGGTGATCAAATATAGTCTTTTCCTGAAAGTAGACCCCGATCTGACATTCCTCAATTCTAGAAACCTAAGCTATTGACACTGTGCTCGTTGTTAATGTTTCGTGCCTGGACAATTTTAATGTGACCTAAACAGACATCCGAAAAATAAGAACACCCAAGAAGTCGTTCCCGGAAGCAGAGAATTCTTCCCGTCTTTTTTTGGAACTGGGGATTTCTTGGTCAAAGACTGCCCTTGACGAGTCTGTAGGTGAATGTCCTAAAAATTGTATTACCAGAAGTGGCTATCTAAGCTGTGAGTATGAACATGTGCACGTGTGCTCGGCTGAATGAATAAAGTGAATGCAGGACGGAGTGATTTTTCTATTGTTGTAATTGGGCACCCATTTTGCTATCTTAACTTTCTGTATGCAAGTATTACAAATCATATTTCCCTTAAAATAGAACAGAGATATCAAGTATGTCCATACCTTAAGAAGGGGAAATATTAGACCTAATCCTATGTATCCTTGTTTCCTTGGGGCTATCACTTTCTTCCAACAGGACTGTGGGCATACCTAGAGGGATAAGATGTAACTGTAGGTCTATCATTTCTTGTAGCAATTCCTTGATTTTTATGACTATTTGTATATGTTTTGATGTAATTTCTATGTGTTGAGAAGAAATTTTAGATGATAATTAAAATTTCTCTTGAAATTAATCAGCGTGTTGGTCAGCTCGTTCTAGAATATTTATATAATCATTTGTTATAGTTTTCCTACGTCTGTACGTATAACTGTCGTCTTGTATGTGCGTGCACGTGAGTGGTTAGAGATATATTAATATATATATATATATATATATATATATATATATATATATATGTGTGTGTGTGTGTGTAGACTGTCTGACTCAATCTATATATGTCGTAGAAGATAGGTGAAAGAGAGACAATTTCTTGATTTCAGAGACAGCCTCTATCACATTTCTACCATCTCACTCGTGGAAATCTATTGCTATTACTACTTCTCACTGTGACTATCACTTATTATAATCTATTCAGAAGGGACCAACCCAAGTCTTAATTCCCCTATCAAAAATCTACGACAACTGTGGAGGCTGAGATGCAAAGAATGAACCAGAGTTGGGGCACTGTACGAAGGATGGCCGCCGACCGAGCAAAGTGGAATCAATTTGTTGTTGCCCTACAAGACACCACCAGGCGTAATGGCCACTGACTGCTTTGACGGTCGGCGGCTAAGGATCAAAGAAGAAGAAGAAGAAGAGGAACTGTATATAAGCCAGCTTAGACTCAATTCTGGACTCTCAAAATTTCACTTCAAGATCTCATAGCTGTGAAGACGTCCAGCAGATTGACCCACACTTGAAGAAGCAACATAGCCACAGCCTACAGCGGAGACAAGCCAAGTTGACCTGCTGTGTGAGCCGATTTGCATAGTGATAAGCTCAGATCCGTAATATTGTGTCTAGATGGTATGTTAAACCTATATTGATCGTTAGGTTACAAAGTATCTTGGTGTCATGTAAATTGATGTAATAATTAACACTGATGTTATAACTGACTCTGATTTTCATGCTTGTGTCTTTCCTTCGTACTCTTAAAAATACGTTGACAAGTGAAGTTGGTCTCCAGCTAAATATAATCTGAACCAATCCTGAACAGTATTGACGCAGCTAGAATCCTTGTCAGGACTACTCAATACTAGATATAAGAGCTCAAAGTCCTTTTCAGGGCATAGCTTTTAAATGCTGGGTGCAAAAAGAGTTCTTTTTTTCTTTCTCTCCTCTCTCTTCATTTACATTTTCGTTCCATGTAATTTCTTAGCATCGTGCCTACCTGTCCAGGTGAATTAACTCTCTTGGAAAGTCTACACCTAATCAATGACAGAAGTGTCTACAAAGAAAGAAACTGAAATAAAATTAAGCCCAACAGAAAAATCAAAATCTTCAACTCAAATGCCAGGCCAGTCCTCTGAATGGTTTTGAAACGGAAAGAACAACCAAGAAGTTCCACACTTTCACAAATGGGTGCTAGACTAACAGAGAATCGAACCCAGTTAATTTTTCACTTCTCTTACTTTGATATTGTCTAGGTTTCTACTTCTTTATTTCTGGCGACATCCCGTGTCGTTCCCGGGGGTCTCGGAGAAAACGAAGAAAGAATATGACTACTGCACCCTCAGGCAAGTCGTACAAGGCGACTAAAATGAGACTTGCTTAGAGCTGGCAACCTAATCGTGTTAAACAAACAGCCAGTGAAACCACTGCTGCAAGAGCATGTAAACGCTCGGTGCAGGCTTCCTCACAGGGGACCAGCTACAATGATGGCTCCATGCTCCGTAAGGAGCGCAAATGAAAATAATGATGATGATGATGTCTTACGAGTGCCGGGTATGCAACCACTGATGTTTATTTGTTGACTGTTGACGTGCTGTGGTGTTCTCTCTTTATTTGTGACTGTTGACGTGGTGTTCCCTCTTTATTTGTGACTGTTGACATGGTGTTCCCTCTTTATTTGTGACTGTTGACCTGGTGTTCCGTCTTTATTTGTGACTGTTGACGTGCTGTGGTGTTCCCTCTTTATGTGTGACTGTTGACGTGGTGTTCCCTCTTTATTTGTGACTGTTGACGTGCTGTGGTGTTTCCTCTTTATTTGTGACTGTTGACGTGCTGTTCCCTCTTTATTTGTGACTGTTGACGTGCTGTGGTGTTCCCTCTTTATTTGTGACTGTTGACGACGTGCTGTGGTGTTCCGTCTTTATTTGTGACTGTTGACGACGTGCTGTGGTGTTCCCTCTTTATTTTTGACTGTTGACGTGCTGTGGTGTTCCCTCTTTATTTGTGACTGTTGACGTGGTGTTCCCTCTTTATTTGTGACTGTTGACGTGCTGTGGTGTTCCCTCTTTATTTGTGACTGTTGACGTGGTGTTCCCTCTTTATTTGTGACTGTTGACGTGCTGTGGTGTTCCCTGTTTATTTGTGACTGTTGATGTGGTGTTCCCTCTTTATTTGTGACTGTTGACGTGCTTTGGTGTTCCCTCTTTATTTGTGACTGTTGACGTGGTGTTCCCTCTTTATTTGTGACTGTTGACGACGTCCTGTGGTGTTCCCTCTTTTTTGTGACTGTTGACGTAGTGTTCCCTCTTTATTTGTGACTGTTGACGTGGCATTCCCTCTTTATTTATGACTGTTGACGTGGTGTTCCCTCTTTATTTGTGACTGTTGACGTGATGTTCCCTCTTTATTTGTTGACGTGGTGTTCCCTCTTTATTTGTTTCACTGTTGGAAGTATTTGGGCGGGTCATCAAAGACAACATGAAACGGTGAGTACAGCCGCTGTTGTAACAACTATCGCACGAATAACTTTTTCTAAACGTTGTTCAGTTGCTGTAATAACTTGTTTTCTCCACCACAATGAACATATTCAGGACTTTAAAACTCACGCCTTCGACTCTGATGAAAATGGCTTGCAAACAAAAATTTTGGATATAAATGTTCCCGTCTGAACGCTGGCGGCTGAAACTGTTTCTTTGTTTTTTCCCCACAGTAATATTTAATGTCACCTCCAGTTAGCAATCTTCAGGAAGGAAGGTACAAAAATATCTTCTTCTTCTTCTTTGATCCTTAGCCGCCGACGTCAAAGCAGTCAGTGGCCATCACGCCTGGTGATGTCTTGTAGGGCAGCAACAAATTGATTCCACTTTGCTCGGTCGGTGGCCATCCTTCGTACAGTCCCCAACTCTGGTTCGTTCTTTGCAACTCAGCCTCCACAGTCCTCTGCCAAGTTGTTTTTGGTCGGCCTCTCTCGTTTTCCTTCAGGGGTCTATAGTATAGCTGTTCTTGTGCTGACATCGGGGGGGGGGGGGTCTCTTCTGAGGACATGGCCAACCCAACTCCAGCGTCTGCCAGCTATGGTGGTGTGCATGTCCTCTTGCTTGCTCCGAGTAAGTAGATCTTGGTTGGTGACGGTACTCGGCCAACAGATTCGGAGAATTTGTCTTAGGCATGTTGTGTGAAAAGAGGACAATTTCAGCATTTCCTTTTCTGTTACTCTCCAGCATTCCGCACCATAGAGAAGCACAGAAAGCACACAGCTCTGATATAATCTTAATTTTGTGCTTGTGTTGTACTGAGAGGACTTCCAGATGTTGTTTAGACTATAAAAGGCTGTTCTTGCTTTGTTCATTCTGTTGTTATGTCTTTGCTTGCTCCACCATCTGGTGTTACTATGCATCTTGGGTATGTGAAGGTGTCTGTCTGTTCCAGTTGTTGATTCCTTACTGTTATGGGCTCGGGGTTGCTCACATTGAGTGTCATGACCTCTGTCTTCTTTAGATTGATGTTCAGGCCCACCTGCTGGCTATACTTATTAAGTCTATCCGTTTTTTCCTGGATGTATTGATGTGAATGTGCTAGTAGTGCAATGTCATCTGCATATTCAAGATCTTCCAATGTGGAAAACGTAGTCCATCTTATTCCTCTTGGACTGCCCTCTGTTGTCTGTCGCATCACCCAGTCTATGACTGTTAAAAATAGAGTGGTTGATAAGGGGCATCCCTGTCGTACTCCTGTCTTCACCTCAAAGGTTAGGTTGCTCTGCCCTACGCTACACGTAAAGTTAGCATAGTGTCAATCATAAAAAGCCTCTATGCCAACTTTACAACAAAAATATATAAAAGTAAAAATGAACGAAAATATTCGCACCTAATACTGTTTCATTGGTAATTAAGACTAGGATTTTTGAACGAAACAATATTAATATTAACGCGGCGATGTGCTGAGGCAGACAGCAGATAGTTGATACCATTGATACCGAAGTCCAGCCTCGGAGCTGATGACAAGTCACAGATATGACAGACTGTTGACTCGATCTGGAATAAAACTGGCACTAACCATAAGGGTGGATTCAAAGTACATATAAAACAAATAAAATAGCCCCTTCTCCCCCAAATGAAGTAGCTGACAGATTGGCAAAGGAAGATCGAAAGCTACCTCAATTGAAACAAGCATAACTTTCGAAGAGGCAAAGAGTTTTATCAGAATTAGATACAGAAATAAATCGGATGCAGAGAATCCAGGACACACAAAATGATGCATATTACCAGCTCAACGGAATAGAACAAGTGATAAACTTCAGACTCCGCACGAGCCACAACAGATTGGGATACCATATATTCAACAGGCTAAAAAGAGGGACTATTTATGAGTGTAAATGTGGCACTGATAAAATGACCGCTAAACAGCTGCTTCAAAGATGCCCAACATACGAGGAACATAGAAAGCACATATGGCTGTCAACAGTGCCATTTTCGGAAGAAGAAAAACTATGTGAAGATGCAAATAGCCTGAATCTGGTCACTGCTTTCTTTGAAAATATCCACGTAGAAGAAGAAGAAGACAAACTAACTTAACAGCACAAAGCAAAATCATTTGACAAGATAGTGAAAATATAGAATTAAGACAGTATAAATTGGCTAATCTGAAATTTCCAACTAAACGAGTAGCATATCAGCGAACGCGTAGTTTATCAGGTAATCTGAGAGGCATCTGTCATATTTTTCCATCAGTGAAGTCTTAGGTTGTCCATCATCCCAGAATTTAACAGCTGGAAATTTTCCAATAGCAAGGGTCAATTTAACAGTAATAGATTGTATGGCCCAGTGAGATGATTACATTTGCCTGACAATTGTATAGCCTATGTGTGACGGTATTGCCTCCCTGCTTTGCAGTAGTGGTCCAACAGTGGCCAAAACTCAAGAGTATCTAATATGGGCTTCAAATGTATCTACCTTCGCACAAGATTACTCTTGGCAGAGATGTAGATAGAAGGGTGATGACACTTCTATTACAAAGGGAGTCTTCACAGGATATTCAGAATAAGCGAGAACAATACTGCTTTGGCTGAGTATGCTAACTCTGTAATTCTGCCGACGCTTTTGTGAAGGATTTAAGCACTTATTACTTTCAGCTCGTTTAAGCCCCCACCCCTGATTTACTCAGTGGAATTCTATTATTCTAGTATAGCTCTGTTTAGAGTGAGTGTAGTAATTTGACTGAGACAAACATGCAGTAACTTTAAAATGATTAAATCGAAGTTAAATGTGTAACATTACAAATAATAAAATTTAATAATCACTTTAGGTTTTAACAGTTGGAAAATAATTTGAATAGTTATGGATCAAGAAAAGTTATCATCACAGTCTTTATGGAATGTGAGATGTTACAAGAAGTTCAAGTGGCAGCATAGATTTGAACTTAGAAGCCAATAACGATTCTGCTCCTTCTTATGGGTTGGTGCTTTTCACTCTGCTCACGCTCGTCTCTGATCAAGGTTGTCGGGGGTAGCTCGTTTCCCAGAAATGTCAGGGAGAGTCTACCACGTGGGTCGTTCGTCTTAAAGCTTAGGCCACGGTTCCCTTCTTGTTCCAGAGATGGTACTTTCTGCTGGTACCACCAATAACTATGGTAAAAGAATAGAACTAAACGCTCTTCTGAGTATGGCGTTTTCCACCCCATAGTTATGGGTTCCTTTCTTCCCATACCACCATCCCAATTACTCAGACTTTACCTTCGATGAGAATTAAATTTAATCCCTCGGGATAAAACTTCCTTTACATTTAAATAGAATAGCTTTAGCTTTACATGACATTTAAATGAAAAGGTTAATAATACGGATAGAGTCTGTTTACATATACATCTCCACTGATTGAAAAGTGTTCACAATATAAATTGAATATGTTTTCATTTATGGTTACACTGATTGAAAAGTTTGAAACTTCCATTAACTTTAAAATGAATATTTTCACACAGACATTTACACTGGTTTAAGCTTGAAAACTTACATTAATTTTAAAGTGACTATGTTTATAGGGACATTTACACTGCTTTGAAGAATGTACATCATTTCTTTCATCTTTCCCTCCCTGCTCATTGGGGAACCTGGAACTATTTTATGCTTTTAGTTCTCTTTACGAAACTGTCCATAAATCAATCACCATCCCGTGCAGTAGTGGTTCATGAATCATCATTCTATACGCTGAGGTTGCCAGCCTCAAATGACTTTGACATCCACAAGTGAGTTTCATATAGTAAAATTCACATGGTAATATATATATATATATATATATATATATATATATATATATATATATATATATATATATATATATTTGTTGTTGTTGTTGTTGTTGTCATCAAGGCATGTAAGGAGAGAACAAGAAAGTATTCAGTGGGGTACTGGAAGATGAGACAGGTCTATATTTCGGAGCTGGCATTTGCTGATGATGTTGCCCTGATTGCTAAATCAGAGGCACATCTCCAATCCAACCTGCAAGTCTGGAAGGAAGAGCTAGAGAAGAGAGGGATGGTCATAAGCAGCTCTAAAACAAAATCCATGGTGATATCACGAGAAGAAAGAAAACATCAGATTAAGTTGGGAGAACAGGTCCTGGAGCAGGTCGACCACTTTAAATATCTCGGAGCTATTATAGACCGAAAGGGAGGCATCAAAGAAGAGTTGGCCACTCGAAAAGCAGCGGCTGGGAGACTTTTTCAGGCCATAAATCGTGGATTCCTCAGCAAGAAAGAGGTTGGTAAGAAAACGAAGATGGCTGTATACCGCTCCACCTATGTCCCAGTCTTGACATATGGATGCGAGTCATGGGCAATGACTACAACCCACAAAAGCCAGATCCAAACCTCAGAAATGAGGTATCTGAGGAAAGTGGTTGAAGTAACAAGAAGAGACATGGTCCGCAACCAGACGATCCGTCAAGGCCTAAAATCCTGTGGTAAAGTGGGATGTTATAAATATTTATAGGGGACTTAGTGTACTGACTGAGATCAGCTGTGAAGGTATCTATATCTAATAAGAGTAGTGTATTATAGATAACCTTACTTACTGCCACATATGTATACCTCAGTCAGAATTATTCTGGAATAATGTGATGACTACGTTATATGTCTAGGGTATGTGTATGATGAAGTGTAAGTCATAACAACAACAGACAGATAAACAATTTAATTTATTCCACCACACTTGACAACACTGTGACACTCACATACATCTTAAAGGAGTCACTGATAACTTTTCAAATAACAATATGTATTCAGTGCTGTCATGAATGTATATGTGTCCTGATTCAAATACAAAGGGAACCAGGAATCACAATCAATTTTAATTACAAGTTATATGTACAGAATTTATTAATATGATTCTTATAGTGACATATATTATTAATGGTATCCTATGTGTGTCAGTTGTGTAGTGGTAATATGAGGTAATACTGGTTTTGTTTTGTTCAAGCTCTGTTGGTATTTGTCATCATGACTTCAATAGTTTGTCATGTTTTCAAACGTAAACCCATCTATTGTCATCTTTCCTAATAAGCGTTTTTCAGGATTTTAAAACCTAACTCTGGTATTCATAACCCTCCACTCCCAAAGGAGCATAGGCCTTCAACAAACACATGCCAAGTCCTCCTGTCACGTGCCATCATCTCAAGTTCTTTCCATGTTCTCCTCATCATTTTCACCTCTGTTTCCAACTCTCTTCTCCATGTACTTCTTGGTCTTCCTCTGCCTCTCTTGCCCTGCGGGTTCCAGAACAAGGACTACCTTGTAATGCTATCAACAGGTTTCCTCAGTGTGTGTCCTATCCATCGCCATCGTCTTCTTCTCATCTCTTGTTCCACTGGCACTTGTCTAGTTCTTGTCATCAGTTCTACGTTGGTAACCTTGTCATACCATTTTAATCCCTCTATTCTACGCAAGCACCCATTTATGAAAGTCTGTAGCTTTTTGGTTGTTGTCTTTGTTGTTCTCCATGTCTCAGAGCCATACAATAGGACTGACTTCACATTTGAGTTGAAGATTCTTATTTTCGTGTTGGATCCTATTTCTCTTGATCTCCATATATTTCCCAATGCAATGAAAGCTCCTCTTGCCTTTTGTATTCTTATTTTGATATCGCTGTCTGTCCCTCCAACTTTGTCTATATTACTGCCAAGATACGTATATGATTCTACATCTTGTATTGGTGTTTCTTCAAGTTCAACCCTATTATCATTACCTGCATTTATTCGCATTATTTTTGTCTTTTCCCTGTGTATTTTCAGACCCAATTGCTGTGACCTCTCATCGAGTGTTTTCAATTTGTCCTGCATCTGATTACGGTTATGGGACAGAAGAGCCAAGTCATCAGCAAAATCCAGATCATCCAACTGCTTAGTCAGAGTCCACTGGATTCCATTTCTGTTGTGTGTTGTCGATGATCTCATAACCCAATCTATTGCCAGCAAGAAAAGAAATGGAGACAAGAGGCATCCCTGTCGCACTCCTGTTCTTATCCCAAATGGTTCTGTAAGCTGTCCTTCATGAAGAACTCTGCATGTCATGTCTTCATATGTTTTCTTTATTAAATTAATGATCTTCAGGGGAACTCCATAATGCCTCATCAATTTCCAAAGTGATTCTCTGTCTACACTGTCAAATGCCTTTTCATAGTCCACAAATCCGATGTATAGTGGTGAATTCCATTCCAGACTTTGTTCAACTATTATTCTCAAAGTGGCTATCTGGTCTGTACATGATCTGTTTTGTCGAAAACCTGCTTGTTCATCTCTCAATTTCTTGTCTATCGACTCTTTTAATCTCTCAAGGATAATCCTGTTTAATACTTTTCCTGGCACTGATAGTAACATTATTCCTCTATAATTTGTGCACTCTTGTAAATTTCCCTTCTTAGGCAACTTAACCAGATATCCTTCCTTCCATTCTGCTGGTATCTCTTCCTTTTCCCAGACTTTACCACGTAATTTATATAACATCTCTGTAGCCGTGTCGATATCTGCTTTGATGGCCTCTGCTGGAATGCCATCAGGTCCAGACGCTTTTCCATCTCTTAGAAGCTTTATGGCTTTCTTTATTTCTTCCTTCGTTGGTCTTTCACCGTTAATTTGTAGCTCTTCTTCTGCTGGCTGGATGTCCAGCGGGTTTTGTGGAGCTGGTCTATTGAGAAGTAGAGATGGCTACTGTGTGTATGTATCGATACAATGCGTTGAAACTGCATCGTACCCGAACGCTTCGAAACACAGTTTTCTTGCGGTGTCGATACAGTGTCAATTCCTGACTGTTTTGCAGAGACGCACTGTCTCACGCAGATTCGATACATAGCCTGTTTCGTGTATTGAAACTGCAGTTTCAGTTCCCGTCCGCTTCGCTGTTTTGCAAAGAGGCACACTGTATCATTGTCTAACCTTCAGGGGCCTTTGTAAAAATGTGTCAAGCGTGCGGTACATTAGGCGTTTATAAATAGTATGGAAAATCAAACAAGTCATAATTTTTTTTTTTTAAATAATTCCTCAGGACTGAAAGAGGCTTACTACTATTAGGTGTCTGCTCGGTTTGAGTTGAATCATTGTCGCTGACTGTACCTATTCTAGTTTTATATAATGTGTCATTATTACTGTTATTATTATTATTTTTTTCACTTTTACTGCAGCTGTCAGCATGTTCCCCTTGCATATCATCATAATGAAAACGACTGTGTAAAATTCTTAACAGTGGTCACACGAAATACCATAGATTTGTACTAACGAGAATAAGTAAATCTGCATACTAGGGTGTCACGACTCATGTCTCATTGTTTCAGTTAATTTACTTGTAGTCTGCTGTTTCGAAACAGTTCCATAGTTCTATTTCATCCAAGCGCTCATTATACGCATGTTACGGTACTCTTGATTCGGGCGCTCTCGTAAGAAAACGTGTTTTGTTTATACATAAAATAGTGTTTAAAACTTGTGTTCAACATCATTTAATCTTCATTTATGGCGGGGAAGCCCTGTTTGGGATTATTTTGTAAAGATCAAAGACAACAAAGTAAAATGTAACGTGTGTTCTGGTATTTTATCATTCAAGGGTCGAAAATATGCTTCGAAACAGCGAGCGATTCGACACTTCCTGCTTGTTTGTTTCGTCTGCCTCGCTGTTTTGCAGCGACACACTGTCTGATCCTATGTAAAATTTGAATCAACCGTTCGGAACATTAGTATGGAATATCAAACATGTCATATTTTTCAGGGATGTGTTATGATGACTTGATTTTACAAGTGATATTATTTTTGCTGAGAAGTTATAGACACTGGAAATTGTGTCAGTGCTGCAGTTGTCAATGTTTTAGGCGCTATGTTAAAGTTGAAAGTGTCCGTGTGTTCGTATAAATGTAATGGACACTTTATTAGTTCTGCTGATATATGTGTAGGCCTACTCGGTGTGGATTTGAATCATTGTCTACCAAAACTAGCTTACTCTAGTTTGATATCATGTGTTATTATTACTGTTGTTATTATTATTGTTGTTTTTTATTATTTTCCCATATACTGCAGCTATCTTCATATCTACGTTTTATTTCATCATAATGAAGACTTGTGTAAAAATATTGAATTGTGGTCACACGAAACGCCATAGATTTTCACACACGACAGTAAAAACAGAGGAAATTGTCTCACACAATTCATGTATACCCGCCCCGGTACTGTCTATAAGAGACTTCTTTCTCCCCTATACGGGAAATTGTGCCGCCGTGTCGACACACTGTTTCGACACACTGTTTCGACACAGTATAATTAATTGAGCCGACTGTCTCGAAACAACGGAGTGTATCGATTCGCCCACCTCTATTGAGAAGGTCCCCAAAATATTCTGTCCACCTCTTCATTTGCTCTTGTATATTGCTGAGCAGTTTCCCATTCTTGTCTTTTATGAGACAACTTGTTTGCTTGTATTTCCCTGTTAACTTCTTTGTGCTGCTATACAGTTCTCTCATATTTCCTTTGGCTGCAGCATCTTCTGCCTCTCTTGCCAACTCCTCAATATACTTCCTCTTGTCTCTTTTGATACTTCTTTTTACTTCTTTGTTTGCTTCTGTGTACACTTCTTGAGCCTTGGCTTTGGAACTTCTGGTTTTGCTTGTGTTTAACTCTGCTTTCTTGTTTTTCCTGTCTTTTATCTTATTGATGGTTTCTGTTGTTATCCATGCTTTTTGTTGTCTTTCCCTTTTCCCCAGTATTTCTTCACATGTCTCCTTCCATACCGTTTTGACCTGCTGCCAATAGTCTTCTGTATTCTCTACATCTTCCAGCTGTTGTAGCACTTGGAATTTGTTGGATACTGTGACCGCAAATTTGTCTCTTGTTTCTTGATTTCTTAGCTGTCCTACATTAAACTGTTGTCTATAATTTTGCATTGTTGCATATCTCTTGAGTTTCATTTTTATTTTGGCTATCAGAAGATGGTGATCTGATGCCACGTCTGCTCCTCTATATACCTTTACATCCTGCAATGATGATCTAAACTTCTTCTTTATGCATATATGATCGATCTGATTTTCTGTTCTATGGTCTGGTGATATCCATGTTGCCTTGTGTATTCTCTTATGTGGAAACATGCTTCCTCCTATAGCCAGTTGATTTGAAGCACAGAAGTTTGCGAATAGTTCTCCATTTTCATTCATTACTCCTAGCCCATGTTTTCCCATGACTTCTTCAAATCCGGTGTTGACTGTACCTATCTTTGCATTCATGTCACCCATCAAAATTGTGATGTCTCTTCTTTTTACTTTATCCATAATTTCCTGTAGTTTAGTATAAAATGCTTCTTTCACAGACTCTTCTTTGTCATTAGTTGGTGCATAACATTGGATGACATTTACATGAATTTTCTTTTTAGCTGTTTTGAAAGTAGCTGTTATTATTCTGGGTCCAACAGCTTCCCATTCAATGAGTGCTTTCTGTGCTTCTTTAGATAACATAAGAGCTACCCCTTCACTGTGGTGTGAAGTTTCGTCTTCATGTCCTGAGGACAGCAACAGTTCACCTGTGATGAGTTTCTTCCTGTCTACCCCCTTCCACTTTGTTTCACACATTCCCAGAACCTCGATTTTGTATTCCCTCATTTCTGCTGCTACTTGCGCCACTTTCCCTTGTTCGTTTAATGTCCGAACATTCCAGGTGCCAAATCTGGAAGTTCTCCTAGAAGAAAGAAGGTTAGTCAGCAACACAGACTCCTTTCGGCTTTCTCTGTGTTGCATCATACGCCTCCCCGCGAGAGGACCTTCCCCTGTCTTGGATGGCTGTGTTTTATTTCCTTTATTTGACTTGTCCATATTTGTTGAAGTTTTTTGTGGTTTAAATTTTTTTACAGGATGGGGTAACCGGCCCCATGCCCAACCCTCCTTAGTCGCCTTCTACGACATGCCTGGCAGGGGACAGTGTTACTATTCTTTGCTCCCCTTTCGGGCCCCGGTAACACACGGGTGAACTCTGGTATGGGTAGTGAATTTTATCACTGTCGATTTGAAATAAAGTTAGTGCATGTGGCCTTACACGCGGGATGGCAGCAATTGTGTATCGCGCGACGCGTGTTTAGTGTTGCACGTGTCCCTGCTTTCTGCCTCTCCCTTCTCTCTATCCTTTAGTCCATCTGTCTTTTAGTTACGCCGTGTATAAAATGGAATGAATGAAATATTAAATTTAGGTCATTGATCAGCTTGCGTATCTCAAGGTTTTTCCAAGAAATACAGTACACGTTTCATTGAAGAAAGCGGGTAATAATACAGTAGGCTTTTACTATCAACGTGAAAGCGTTACAATTTGCCGACGAAGTAGAAAACAAGGGGAATTTCGAGTACAGTCATTGTGACAGCACTGTTCTTTACCATTCTTCTTTCCTTTTATTAAATTTATTTGTTAGGCTTTGCATTTACGTTTTAATTTATATATGGGGATTAGAATAATTCACGACATCTCCCCTCTTAAAACAGACATTATATGTCAGTCCTTTATTCTATATACACATAGAGAAATTTATTATTATTTCTGGGGTTTACGGTGATTCTCATCACACGGATGGCGGCTTAAAAAATCCGCTCCCAAATTTGTTTTTTCCAGATATATACTCAATGCTAAAATTATAGGGAGCCAAAAGCAAGGACCATCGGAGTAACCTAGAGTTCTCATGCCTAGCCTGGGCTAGAAACGATAAAGGTTTGTGATCCGTTTGCAACTTAAATGCCTTCCCATACAGATAAATATTGAATTTCTTTATTGCCCATATTACTGCAAGACATTCTTTTTCGCTAGTTGAGTAGTTGATTTCAGCTTTATTCAATTTTCTGCTAGCATATGCCACTGGGCTTAATTCCCCATCTGATTTCTGTAGTAGAGTTGCACCCAACCCAATATTACTGGCATCCGTCCTTACTATGAATTCTTGACTTAAGTCAGGTAATTTCAAAATAGGTTTACTTGTGAGCTTTTCCTTCAATTCTTGGTAAGCCATTTCACATTGTGGTGTCCATGTAATGCGATCTGGATGTCCTTTACGTGTCAAATCAGTTAACGGTGCACATATGGAATTAAAGTTTTTGATATACTTCTGGTAGAAACCACATAATGAGACAAAGGATCTCACGTCCTTCTTGGTTTGTGGTCTCGGGGCTTTCTTTAGTTTCTCTAAATTCTTTGGGTCAGGGGTCATGTTTCCCTGATAAACTGTGTGTCCCAAAAATTCCAATTCTTTACATCCAACGCAACATTTGGTTGGTCGGGCTGTTAAATTTGCTTCCCTAAGTCGATCAAACAGCATCTTCAGAGAGTCAATGTGTTCCTCAAATGTTTCTGTTGCTATAAGGATATCATCCATGAAATTTGTTATACTTGGATTATTCAGAGGGTCCAATAATTTTCTCATCATTCTAGAGAAGACACTAGGCGCATTCTTCAATCCAAATGGCAATCTATTAAACTCATAGTGTCCTTCTGAGGTACTAAAAGCTAGGTATGGTCTAACCTCAGGCTTTACTGGAATCTGATAGTATCCTTTACTCAGATCCACTTTTGAGAAATATTTAGCTTTATTTAGTCTGGCAAACAGCTGATTTGTATCCGGCAATGGATCCACCTGTCCTTCTGTAATAGCATTCAGTCTCCTGTAATCTATACAGAGTCTATGTTCTCCAGAGGGCTTCCTTAAGAGTACAACACCGGAACTATATGAGGATTCACTGTGCGAAATAATTCCTTCCTTCAACAGATAGTCTATCTCTTCCTTCAAAGCTTTCTCCTTAGCAAACGGAATCGAATATGGTTTCATACAGACAGGTGTGGGGTGTATCAGTTTCATATCATATTCCAATAGGTTTGTATGCCCTGGTCGGTCTGTTAACACCTCTGCATGATTATTTAGAACCTGTTGCACTCTCTCTTTCTGAGTTTTTGTTAAATGTGTACTGATTTTCACCTGTGCTGCTGTCTCACAGGGGTGTAATGGATATTCAAATGATGAAAGTGGTTCCTTTTTCATCTCCATGGCGATGGACAAGGTCAACAAGTGTGTCTCTTCCTGATGTTCTCTTTCCAAATATTTCTTCAGGAGATTCACATGATAGATTTTTTCTTTCCCCTTCTTATCTATCTTATAATTTGTTCTAGACACCTTCTCTAAAACTGTATATGGACCTTGCCATCCAATCTGTAACTTATTCTGACTCCCGGGGAGAAGAAGCAGTACCTTCTCTCCCACAGCCAAATCTCTGTCTTTCGCCTTCCTGTTATAATAGGCAGCATGTTTCTTCCTGGCTTGTTTCAAATTTTCATTGGCAAGTTTCCAACCAGTTTTTAACCGAGTGGTCAGCTCATTCACATATTGGTATGAAGATGTAATGTTTTCCTCTGCCTTTTCATCAGTCCACGTTCTTAACAAAGCTACATATGGACCTTTAATTTTGTGGACCTATTTGTCCATGCACCGGTATGGTCTCTTCCACTCGAAGCTCTATAGTGATGATTTTTCTTCCCAGAATTATCATGCATAAAACGACCGCTACCAATTTTTCTTTTGGGGCTTTCTCCCCACTTAAAATTCTTGATGAGAGATTTCCTCTCTACATTCTCTTCCTCCAGTTTGTTTAAGTCCGATTGAGGGATTTTCGGCTTATCCTGGGGTAAGACATCTTTTTGCACTCTCCGCATAGTGGCCATTGTAAAACAGTTAAGTGAAGCTTGTCCGTGAAAAGGGGCTTCCCATTCCATTTGGTCCACTTTATCAAATCTATTTTTCTTTTTATTATCAGGCCTAATTTTGCCCCGTGGCGTGTCCAGGTCCTGATCAATGTTCCCACTTGTGGGTGTTCCCTCATGTGCTATGCTACACCTTTCTACAAAATTCTCAATGTCCCATCTTGCTTTGGGCCAATAATAATTGTGAGCCACCTTTTGAATGATGGTACCTATTCTTCTCATGGTCCCCATCTGGTTTCACATGTAGGCTACTTATTAATTCTGTCCTATATCTCTTTGGAAGAACCAGCTGTCCGAGACCTTTGGATCTAGCTCCAGTCTTCCTATACATCAACTTGTTTTTCATGTAAAAATCTCCCTTGCCTGGAGTTGTATGACAAGTTGACAATTTCCTGAAACAAGGCTTGAGGGTCTTGTCCCTAGCCTGTGCCTTCCTCATCTCTTCTGGAGTGGTATTCAACATAATATCCTCCTCCTGTCTTGAGGTCGACCTGACCTGAACGGTGGCCATATACACAGGTTTCCTTCTGCAACGGTCAGTGTCATGATTGTTCATCTTACAATTCTTACACCACCTTTTTCCTTGGTTGTAAGATTTTCTTTCATCATATTTCCTTTCATCGAATTGTGGGGTTTTATTTTTATTTTCATACCGTGGCCTATCAAACTGGTGCTTACCTTTGTTTTGATCCCTAGGATCAAATTTATTAAAGTTCTGTGGTGCCCTAAAGTTATCCACTTGTTTCTTTTTATTACCTGTTACCTCTGCTTGAGCTGCTTGATACCTTTCAGCAACATTTAGCAACTCACCCAGCCTCTCTGCACCTTGTTCCATGAGAAACTTTCTCAGGTCTGGAGCCATGGACTCTCTTAATTGCTCTATAAGGACCATTTCCTTAAGATCTTGGGTTTTCCCCAGAGAAGTCCATTTCTCCAAGTATGTCTCTATTCGTGCAGAGAACTGGTGATAGGTTTCACCTGACAGTAGTTTAGCATTCCTAAATTTTTTCCTATAAAATTCTGCATTCTTTTCATATCTTAACAAAAGAGCCTGCTTTAGCATGTCATAATTTTCCTGATCACTTCTGCTCATTTTTGCAAAAACTTCATAAGCTGCCCCACGAAGTCCCTGAGATAACTTTAAGCTCCACCTTTCTCTCTCTAACCCATATGTGGTAGCTAATAGTTCATACCTATTTAGATAGCTCTCTATATCATCGTCTTTCTCAACAAAATGATCTAAATGAAAATTCATAGCTGAGGTTGAGGCTCCCTGGCTAGCAGTGGCATCAGAGGCAAAGGGACTGGCACCATTTTCAGGAGCATGGCCCTGAAACTCAAACTCCCTTAGTCGTAACTCATGTTCCCTTTGTAATCTCTTCTCCTCCTTTTCTGCTTCCCTCTCTGCAGTCAATCTTCTTTCTTCGGCTTCCCTTTCTGCAGTCAATCTTCTTTCTTCTGCTTCCAATTTCTTAGCCTCAGCCTCAATCTGCAACCTCTTAGCCTCAGCCTCAATCTGCAACCTCTTAGCCTCAGCCTCAATCTGCAACCTCTTAGTCTCAGCCTCAAATTTTCTTTCGGCCTCTTTTTCTAATCTTCTTTCTTCCCGTTCAATATATTTGTCACATTCAGCAGTGACATAAGAAATCATAATTTGCCCTTCCATTCCTAACTCTTTCGCAGTCTGTACAGCAGCAGATCGAAATTTTGCCAGGTCGGCCATTGTCTAACAGATAAATGTCTAAACAATTTTATCTATGACTAATTAACTCAAGACAACACAGGCACTGTGAGCTCAACCTTATTTATTTTCACCCAAGGATACCTTTTAATTCTTATTATTCCCTGAAGTGAGTTACCCCCAATATTTGTAATAGGGAAAGATTCAAAATCCCGAGGGTGAGACCCCAATATATGTGGTAAAGTGGGATGTTATAAATATTTATAGAGGACTTAGTGTACTGACTGAGATCAGCTGTGAAGGTATCTATATCTAATAAGAGTAGTGTATTATAGATAACCTTACTTACTGCCACATATGTATACCTCAGTCAGAATTATTCTGGAATAATGTGATGACTACGTTATATGTCTAGGGTATGTGTATGATGAAGTGTAAGTCATAACAACAACAGACAGATAAACAATTTAATTTATTCCACCACACTTGACAACACTGTGACACTCACATACATAAAACACTCTAAGAGGATATCTTAAAGGAGTCACTGATAACTTTTCAAATAACAATATGTATTCAGTGCTGTCATGAATGTATATGTGTCCTGATTCAAATACAAAGGGAACCAGGAATCACAATCAATTTTAATTACAAGTTATATGTACAGAATTTATTAATATGATTCTTATAGTGACATATATTATTAATGGTATCCTATGTGTGTCAGTTGTGTAGTGGTAATATGAGGTAATACTGGTTTTGTTTTGTTCAAGCTCTGTTGGTATTTGTCATCATGACTTCAATAGTTTGTTTATATTGGAACTAGTATTGGAGATGTTCTCAGTTCCTGGTATTAAAACAATTAAATTCCCCTCTTAATTTTAGTTTATAATGTCATTTTAAGATGGGGGTACATAATGTTGAGCTCCATGGCCACACTCTCTTATCTTGCGTGATGACTGCAGTAAAAGACTCCTCTGCTCGTTTACTTAAATGAGTTCTGGAGCCACCCCACTGGTTGCTATATGGACCAAGGAGTATGCTGTCCACCTCTGGCTTCAACAAAGCTCTGACCAGGTGCGGCTCAATAACTTTAAGACCACGGTCCCTGAAACAAGACGGTTGTACCTTCTACGTCAGAACTAATTTATACTCCATTTCTACACTACGCACAATACATCACAAACATTGAGTTCAGAGCGTTAGGCCAACTGTCAGCTTCATCTGAAATACTTTATACCAGTATTTCCCTCCCTAATGGTTACTACGCCTCTGCAATTCCAGCATTATTTCTTTCTAGTTAATAATCTAGGTGTCAGTGTACTGTTTGGCCATTCCATGCAGTTTTACTTTCCTCCGACACCTTCTGTTCAGGCTGGAGCACTATAGGCTTTACATCATGTTCGCTACTGAACCACACATATATACAGACATAAATTATCAATTTACATTCAATTTTCATTAAAAGATATTGAATATTTCAAGCTTACCACAATTCATGGAAATAATAATAAACAGTTTCGTTGACTGGCAATGAATATAGCACAACTCCGATCTGCCGATGTCCCAGGCTTTATTTTATAAAAAAATATACACTGGTGCTCAACGCACTGCTTCTTAGTAGGTTTATTACAAGATGTGGCAATGAACAGACGCTCTGAATTGTGTATATTCGCAGCTCTACCCAATCACACCACGTCTACACATCTTTTCAAAAAAGTACCCCTTTCTCACGTTTCCCCTGACAACACAAGATAGTATTTATAGTCCGACCAATCGTGTTTAGTCTTTCATTTGTTGCGCTCCAATCACATAGGAGTTAACATGGTAGGCTATTTCCGTAACGTAATGTTTTTTCAAACACGTTATAAAAAAAATTTTATGAGCAGAAATGATTTCATGCTGTCAGGCACCCCCACTATTTTATTTTGGCCATAACTTGGTAATTCCTAGACTATTTGCGTAACGTTTTACATATTCTTTGTCAGCAAACCCTAAGGAACCCAAATATCTCAATTTAAGGGAGCTAGGTGGCTGCGTTCAAAATGTGCATTTTCTACCACCTCCTGTTCACTTCAATCCCCATGTGGTGTCTGGGTACTGTCATGTTTTCAAACGTAAACCCATCTATTGTCATCTTTCCTAATACGCGTTTTTCAGGATTTTAAAACCTAACTCTGGTATGGGTAGTGAATTTTATCACTGTCGATTTGAAATAAAGTTAGTGCATGTGGCCTTACACGCGTGATGGCAGCAATTGTGTATCGCGCGACGCGTGTTTAGTGTTGCAGGTGTCCCTGCTTTCTGCCTCTCCCTTCTCTCTATCCTTTAGTCCATCTGTCTTTTAGTTACGCCGTGTATAAAATGGAATGAATGAAATATTAAATTTAGGTCATTGATCAGCTTGCGTATCTCAAGGTTTTTCCAAGAAATACAGTACACATTTCATTGAAGAAAGCGGGTAATAATACAGTAGGCTTTTACTATCAACGTGAAAGCGTTACAATTTGCCGACGAAGTAGAAAACAAGGGGAATTTCGAGTACAGTCATTGTGACAGCACTGTTCTTTACCATTCTTCTTTCCTTTTATTAAATTTATTTGTTAGGCTTTGCATTTACGTTTTAATTTATATATGGGGATTAGAATAATTCACGACAAATCCCATCCGCTGCAGACCCAAATAGAACAGTCCCAACTAAGATGGTTTGGCCATGTCTGCAGAATGGGAGAAGATCGGCTACCACGACAAGCATGGGAAACAAAGAGCCAGGGATCCAGACCTCCAGGACGACCCAGAGTCCGCTGGGAGGACAACATTAGACAATCTTTGAAGGACCGAGGACTAGAATGGAACCAGGCCAGGAAGAAGACATCTGATAGAATGGTCTGGCGCTCTCTCTTCCAAACCTCTACACCTCACGGTAGAAGGGGAACGACTAAGTAAGTAAGTAAGTTGTTGTTGTTGTTAGTTCACGTGTTAGTAATAAAATATGAAATGTAAATCACAACGTACGCGAATCCTGACTCACAGACTTTTTGCTCAGATGAATAAAAGAGACTTGAATCGGCCTCTTACACGCGTCTGGGGAGTCGTTAATTTAATAAGTTCCCTCTCTGACTTCATGTGTGGTCCTTCAGTTTCCTCAGTCCCGATTTCCTTATTTAAAATGTTAGACATTTCCTGGGCTATATTGTAAGTCCTGATAAATACTCCAACAAAAGGTGTCCGGTATTTTAAGAAGGAATTCTGAGTTCTAATTCTTCACTGTAGCAGTCTGGTGTCTTGGCGAGCGATTTCTCAAGTGAAATAGCTTGAGAAAATGATCAGATTATATTCCCGGCCTTCCCACGCCTTCGTTTGTTATGAGCTATAAAAAAACTCCAATCATATTCAAACAGGCGGGTTATGGGATAATTTCAAAATATTCCGACATCGGATAATTTTGAACGTAAGGCAGAGGTCAACTCTCCCATATATGGTAATAAGATGTCCGATGCCCTTGTGTACAAACTTCCAAACACACCGGTAACCGCATATGATCATGTGTTCCAGATGTAGCAATCTCACTTTTTATCTAAAGTAATCTTGTCATCCATGTCTTATCAGTGATGAAGCCGATAGCGCTGGCCGATGTACGTGTTAATCTGTCGCGCCTATAGCCAACAAATCTGGGCAGCGCCAAGCACATGTGATTATTATCACCTACAGGGAGTGTCAAATGATTTGATAAAATAAAATATCTGCTACTTAGCAGAAAAATAACGAAGAAAGAAAGAAAGAAAAGTGCGACAATTGAGAGCAAATAGTACAAATCTATACCACAAATGTACCGATACAGCCGGAGTGAAACAAAGATCGATAGGGGCCGCCCCGTTTTGTTACACTAGGGAATGTCCACTGTTAAGTTCGGTATTATAATATTAGATCTTGGGTGGAGTTAAATTTAATGTAAAATAACTACTGGATTTCCGGAGGGAATTATATGAAAGGACACCTAGTCTCAGAATGCCATGGTGATTTATTTTGTTTGGACAAGTTAGTCTTTTTAGATTTGCAACTTTTAGAAGTTTCAACTGTGCAGTCCAGTTGGTGTAAAAATTATAGTTTTCAGTCATTCACTGTAACTGACGGAAACGTTTCTAGTTAGCTACTTTCATAAGATAAATTTATGGGAACACAAGTAGCTTTAATAAACGTTGTAAGATAATCTGAGGCTTGATATATTTCCACATGTCCAAGTATCACTAATTTAGTGGCAGATGCAAACCTTTTGTTGAATCGCAGAACGTCATTCTTTCTTTCTCTCCGTATGCTCCATTCCTCTATGTCAGTATTCATCGGTGAATTATCTTACTTTTACGCCTTCATCAACTGGTAATTATCTTTTCCTAGGAAGGACACTCCCGACAACACTCACATGGCGTAGGCTTGACCACACGTGACATGTTATTTTTCTGATTGCGGACAGTAGCTATGTAGCCAGGAATTGAACAATAAAGTCAAACGATAAGCCATATTGACGGGCTGATTTTTTGTGCTGGTCTGGGGCGTTTATACGGACTCAGACGTTAGTCTAGAAGCATTATTAACAGCAGTTAAGCTGTCTGAGCACCTTAGCGGATTATATAATTGTTTCCGGTCATCTTGGGAGTAAGATGGTGGTTCTAAGATAATAAGTGTTTAATTTGCGGAAATGACTTGCAGAAAAAACTCCCAAATTTATCTTCATTACAACAAGATTGAAATATTAGGACACCAGTAGAATTGTCATAATCGGTTCCGGAAAGACATCTGTCTTAACCAACAGAGATGGGAAGAAAAGAGTATACAACATTGAAGAAGAGGGGATAGGCATATTATATAATTGTTTCCGGTAAGGGTAACAATTAGTTACACTACCATATATTGGCCATGCCAATAATTATCACGATATGTAGGTGGAAAATTTACTAAAATAAGGCGCCTTACCTTGTGATTGGTTCCAACAAAGACTAATTTGCGAGGTTGAGTTTTACGTGAGCGAAATTTTAGCTTTAAAAACCTGAGTGTTTGAAGTCTCCCCACTGAATTTCCATCTTCGTCAAGGAGACCAGACACAAGGAGAAATAGCGATGGATTACATTACAGAACGTGCCAAAGTTATTAGAAGTAATTTTTTTAAATTAAAAGTATCAAAACTTCTTTTATAATACTTAGAGTCATGCGTTCGAGGAAATCCTCCTCATGTGTTAAAGTTAGGAGTTGTAAATTTAAAATCACCATTAATTCATAAAAGGAAAAACTGCATCTACGGCTCTAGTAAAGTGCTCTCAGTCAACCTGTGCTTAAATAGTCTGGATAATAAACCATTCATCTTGAAGGGGTAAGTGATATCGTGTACTTTCCTTGTGCCTTACATATATAAAATGCTTATTTATGTAAAGTTGTGTATGAGACTGGCAACTTCATCATGTAAAATAATCTGCCACATAAACCACCACTGCAAGAGCTGGTGGCTGCTTCGTGCGGGTTTCTTCACAAGGAACCTTCAGCAGAGGTAGACCCATGCTCCATAGGGAGCAGAAAGAGGATAATAATGACATCATGCTTTATATATATATATATATATATATATATATATATATATATATATATATATATATATATATATATATATATATATACGAGGAGCTGAGAATGATAAGAGGCTGCAAAAAGCAGTGCAGCAGGTCCAACAAGGCCAATGGACCACATGGGAAGGAGCCCTGCAGAGGTCCTTGACATGGAATGATATATGGCATATGGCACCTCTTAGGCTCAGCTTCGTGGTTAGATCAATGTATGACCTGCTGCCGTCGGCCACCAACCTTGTGAAATGGGGAAAGTCGGATGATGAGCAGTGCCCCCTGTGCCAGGGGAGGCAGACACTTGAACACGTGCTCTCAGCGTGTAGGGTGGCATTAGGGCAAGGGCGATACACTTGGCGCCATAACAAAGTGCTAAATGAGCTTGCTGCGACAATAGATCAGGCAAGAATGAAAGCGAATAGCAAAGTCCTGCCAGACACCGCAAACACATACTTTCTGAGGGCAGGAAAGTCAGCACACCCCAAACCGAGTAAACCTGGTAGCAGTTTAACATCTCTTCTTGACTGTGCAAACGACTGGGAGATGGCGGTAGACCTACCTGGACGGGGGGGGCATATCCAGAGTGGTTCAGAAAATCGCGGAGACGGCCGGATATAGTGCTTCATTCTGCAGCAACGCTTCAGGTCATACTGATTGAACTGACCGTGCCATTTGAATCCAGATTAGACGAGCAACATTCATTCAAAGCGGCCAAGTATAGCAATCTGGCCGCGGATCTGAGACACGATGGATTCAGTGCAAGGGTCATGGCGGTTGAAGTGGGCGCAAGAGGGCTTGTGGCTGCATCAGTGTATGATTTATTGAAACTGTTGGGGCTGAAGGGACAGTCTAGAACAAGGGCACTGAAGAGGCTTAGTGAAACTGCCGAAAAGGCATCAGGCTGGCTGTGGAACAACCGCAATAGGCGATGGACATCGTGACAATAAACGCTGCGGTACAGAAAACACCAAAATTTTTCTAAGTCCACAACAGTGTTACTTTCACAATTGCCTCCACGGCTGGCGTTGTGGATTTAAAAGTTGCTACCATAAGTGAAATGGGTTCATTTTCGATACAAGACAACAGGAAGCTGAGACGCTTGGGAGTCATGACCCAAGTGGGCCCGCCCCCCTTAGAGTGTAAAGGAGTAATTGGGCCGAAACACTTGTCGGATGGGGGGACTTCTTCTGATGATCAGATTGCTTCCTGTTGTATCGCTCTGTAAAGAGTTTCCTATCATATATATATATATATATATATATATATATATATATATATATATATATATATATATATATATATATATATATATATATATATATATATATGAATGACAATTAATGCATGTGTCTTCTTCCGCTCTAAGAACACACTTTCATTTTAATTGTTTTATACTTTGAATCCACCCTTGTGGTTAGCGCCGGTAAGCCACTCACTTGTTGTTTTTCTGTTGTTTAGTTTTCTGCTTCTTTATTTCTGACGAGCGCCTGCTGAAACACGTGACCTTTATATGTATAATATTTATTTATTTACTGTTTACAGGTCTCGGGTTTCCCCTCTTTATTTGTTTAAATGTTTATAAAAAATACCAAACCTACCCTCCGTTCTGTTCTGATTCTTCTATCATCTACTAGACACAGTATTAAGTTCTTTGTCCTGTGTAATCTGACCTATACTGTATAATAGGGGGACAACAGAAGTTATTGCGTCATTAAATTAGGCCGGATCGCCCTAGGTACATATCTGGTGTTACATGCTGCGAATCGCGCTAATCAACCCTATCTTCGAAGCACTATTTTTGTGGTGCCTAGCTGGCAGGCAGAATAGTGTGATTCGCTTTTGTAGCTAGGCGGGGTGCCGTTCGGAAGGGCCTGGGTTCGATTCTCAGGTAAGCCACTCACTTGTTGTTTTTCTGTTGTCTAGTTTTCTGCTTCTTTATTTCCGACAAGCGCCTGCTGAAACACGTGACCTTTATGTGTATAATATTTATTTATTTACTGTTTACAGGCCTCGTGTTTTTCCTATTTACATCACTGCCAAGATTAAATCGTCAGCCAAGGTTTCTACCTTGGAAAACGCATTCTTTTACTCCATGGCTGGCCATTCGTGGATCAGAAAAGGCATATCACGGGAGACAACCTGCGACATTTACATTTTTTTGTTGTTGTAAGGACCATATTCATCGCACACGGGCAACTCCTTCAGTTCTCTTATCTTTTTCCTTGGATCTCGGCACAGTGAACGAATTCCGTAGCACCGGCGAGGATCCCAATGTGTGTACGCACAAATCATACATTCTATAAATATTTTTGTGATGGGTAGGTTTCCTAATTTTTATATTTTGCCAGGGCAGCGGCCGCATGGCCCTCTCTTTACGATTTCCAACTGCCGTGGGATTTTTAACGTGCGCAACTTGTACACGGGACCTTCTGTTCTTCTTCATGGGGTCTCCTATTTGTTCGCCCTTATCCGAGAGGCTAGCATCCGATCTCACTACCCAGGAGGGGGTGGGGGTTTACACCATAAGAACCACTGGTTCTGACAAAATTTGCATAAATATATTTCCTGTACTTGTAACGAACCCTTCTTCTTCTTCTTCGATCCTTAACCACTGACCGTCAAAGCAGTCAGTGGCCATCACGCCTAGTGGCGTCTTGTAGGGCAACAACAAACTGATTCCACTTTGCACGGTCGGTGGCCATCCTTCGTACAGTGCCCCAACTCTGGTTCATTCTTTGCATCTCAGCCTCCACAGTCCTCCGCCAAGTTTTTTTTTGTAACGAACCCGGTACCTTTAAAATTAGAGGCGGACGCCATACCTCTTAGCCACTCCGACCCCTAAATGTCAAAGTGTTTCATTGTCTGAACAATTGTGATAACTATTCAAGTAAGATCAGGCCAAGATTGATCAACTCTTTAGTGTTTTCTCTCAATGTTGGGTCAGAGTGAGAGGAAAGCAGCAATAATAATAATAATCAGCGTTCTCTAGATCTTCTGTAGAGCTGACAGGTCAGAGAAGTCTTACAACACACAAAATAACCACAATCTGCCATTTTCATCTTGGTTTTAAAGAGGGAAGGAATGGGTGAGTAATGCATTATATGAAATCAAACGTGCTCATTTTTACCCACTGTTATTTAACTCGGTATAATGTTAATGTATCCGTAATGTTGTAAATCTTTAACGCATAACATATCTATGTTCCCACTCAACAGTAGAGAGCTCAAACTTTACAAGCAGCTCCCTTTCACAGTGTGACGATACGGTTGTGCGATCTCACGTCTACTCAGTCAGTATCGCTTTTTTCTTCATTTTTCTCTTCCTCTCACTCATCGCTTTTATTTGGCATAATTTTTGTCCTTTCATTCATTATTATGTGGCATATTTTATGCACCATGTTTTACTCTCTATGCTGAATCTAGTAGGGGAAAGTCTCTAACACTCCACTCCCCTATGGAAGTATTTGTTATACGACTGTCTTTATCTTGTTTACCACTCCTCAGACGTATTTACGTTCCACCAGGTGAACTATGGTATTATCGTAACAATACCCAGTCATCAGACCGGTCACCCGCTTATCTCTTTGAATCCGTCTGACCACCTTTGGAAACGTGTCGGTCCAACATTTGACCCCAGTAAAAAGCTGCTGATCGTGTTGACACAAGCTTGCTTTGTGCGTACGATGAAAGAAGACAACATTGTTTGACAACATCTGTGTGGCGCAGGCACGCAGATTAAGGCGATAAATGGATAACCTGTCGGGGTAGACAACTTGACGGAAGACATTACGCCAGGAAAACATGGTCACAATATTGTGGGAGGCAGATAGGTGCAGCCGGAACACTATTGCGTCTTATTATATAGAGGTCATGCGTGGATATTAAAATTAATATTTTAAACACGCAATGGGATATTCAAAACTTCCCCACCCAAACAGTGCTAGAGAGATTTGATTGGTTTGAAGTGAGAGCAGGAATATACAATAAATTATATTGGAACATTAGGCGGAAACACCATCTGTGATTTGAACTGAGAATGAGAGATATAATCTAGTGAACTCAGAAACACAGACAGACAGCTGTCGCAACTTCAACCGAGCAACTCCCAAGAAGCCAGAAAGAGAAGGATCGGACCTAGAATTCCTATATCAAAAGTAACAGATCGAGTATTGGGCAACTTTGGACTTCGCAAGTAAACCCGCATTTTTAATACAAGACTGGAAACTTAGGAATTTGATCACAAGTCATAGAGGAATTTAACAAAAAGTTTTCCTGGGCCTTCGCAGAACACCCGCCATCAGAGGAATTAACTCTAATTTCCCAGACCAAGTCATAGAGGAATTAAACAATCCCAGGCCAGGATTTTGCAGAATACCTGCCACCAGAGGAATTAACTCTAATTTCTAGACCTAAATGATTTCGAAGCTTCTAATACAAAGCTGTGTCCAGTCTAAATCTGTGCAAGGAGATTCTGAATTCCCAAAATTTAGGGGTAAGTGTAAACAATTTATTTACTAATATAAATTCTACAGGTTTCTTGCTAAGTGGTTATATACAAGGCTGGCAACCTCAACATATGAAAATAGTATATGCATGAACCACTACTGCAAGAGCTGGTGATTGTTTCTGACTAGTCGTGCGGGAAACCCGACAGCAGAGCGACCCCAGACTCCGACTGGAGCAGTGATGAGTGTTGACTACATCATATGTTCCTCCAGTGTAACATATTATCTTGTGAGATTTATGTACCTTTTTAATTGTAATTCAGGCAAATCATTATTCACGCACTCCAGACGCAATTTCCTAGTTAACACCCAGATGGATTTGGGTGAATTTTCATCAAATTCCCTGAGTTACCCTGTGTGCTCGGGAATTTAATTCTTCTGAGAGGTTAACATTGGTGGGTGGAGCGCATGACAATGGGCCTGTTAGTTTGCGGCGAACAAATGTACTCAGCGAGCATTTGTTTCTTTCTATTTGTCTAAGTATGGCTAGCAGGTTGGCCTGAACATCAATCTGAAGAAGACAGAGGTCATGACACTCAATGTGGGCAATCCTGAGCCAATAACAGTAAGGAACCAGACGTTAGAACAGACAGACACATTTACTTACCTAGGATGCATAGTAACACCTGACGGCGGAACAAGCAAGGTCATTTACAACAGAATGAATAAAGCGAGAACAGCTTTTGCTAGTCTCAACAACATTTGGAAGTCTTCCCAGTACAGCACAAACACCAAACTAAGACTGTATGAGAGCTGTGTACTTTCTGTGCTTCTCTATGGTGCGGAATGCTGGAGAGTAACAGAGAAGGAAATGTCGAAACTGTCCTCCTTCCACACAATCTGCATAAGGAAAATTCTCCGAATCTTTTGGCCAAACACCATCAGCAACCAAGAACTACTTATTCGGAGTAACCAGGAGGACATGCACACCATCATAGCTGGCAGACGCTGGAGTTGGGTTGGCCACGTTCTCAGAAGGGACCCTGATACCATCACAAGAACAACTATGCTATGGACCCCCGAGGGAAAGCGAAAGAGAGGCCAACCAAAAACAACTTGGAGGAGAACTGTGGAAGCCGAGATGCAAAGAATGAACCAGAGTTGGGGCACTGTACGAAGGATGGCTGCCAACCGAGCAAAGTGGAATCAATTTGTTGCTGTCCTACAAGACGCCACCAGGCGTGATGGCCACTGACTGCTTTGACGGTTGGCAGTTATGGATCAAAGAAGAAGAAGAGTTGTCTAAAGTTCGTGGGTACAAGCCATCAGACGATTTGTGGTACTAATGCAGCTAATGTGAGAGAAAAACATCCACCATAACCGCCTACAGTGGAAGAGGGTGTGGAGAAGGCTTTTGTCATCACAGAATTGATGAACCACAGCTGCAGGACTCACTCATACAAGCTAAGTGCTAACTAAAATGCACCAGCAAAAAGGACATTTCAGTTAAACTTTAAGTATAAAGTTAAATTTCCACCCACGTCTCAATGACGAGAACTTTATAACTATCAAAATTCCACTAATCTTTCCATATTTATTTTAACCTGTTAAAGACTATTTCACTATTAAATTTGTTACCTGTTGTTTTAAAACTAAACAATAATAGTTGACTCAGTTATATGTATGAAAGCAAACGTATGAGCCAGAATAGTTTATATATATATATATATATATATATATATATATATATATATATATATATATATATATATATATATATATATATATATATATATATATATATATATATATATATATAATAATAAATAATAATAAAATTCTTTAAGCGCCAAACACGGCGCATAAGGCAGAAACCAGTGCTCTCCAGGTTGTTCGTTGTGACGCCACTCCTCTTAGCTCTTGCACATTATTTAGGCCCAACGTTCTTCCTTCTCTTATTATTGTTCTTCTGAGTGTTTCTTTTGGTCTTCCTTTTTTCCGCTTACCCTCAGGAACCCAAGTGAGCGCCTGTAGTGGTATTCTGTTGTTTTGCATTCGTAGGACATGACCGATATATGACCATCGTCTTTTCCTTATATAGTCGGAGACATATTTCTGCCTAGAGTCTTCTCTTATTTGCCGATTAGTCTTGAATTCTTTCCAACTGATGTTCATGAGTTTTCTAAGACATTTGTTCTCGAATGTATTCAGCTTGTTCTCCAATGATTTTGTTATTTTCCAACTCTCACATCCGTATGTTAACACTGAGATAACATTTGAATTAAACAGACGAAGCTTGGTATGTATATTCAATGATCGTAATTTCCAAATGTTAGATAATCTATTGAAGGCGCTAGCTGCCAAAGCAATTCTAGTATGGATTTCTCTTGTTGTGTCACCATCCTGAGTCATTTTACTGCCTAAATAATTGAAACTTTCAACTTTCTGTAGTTTTTCCCCGTTCAAGATGATATCAAAGGTCTCGTTAGAAAAGTTCATAGCTTTAGTTTTAGAGGCATTTATTTGGAGACCAATTTTAACCGAGAGATGACACAAATTATTTATTGCTTCTTGGGATTGTCTTGGTGTTGAACTTAAGAATGCTACATCATCTGCGAAATCCAGGTCCCCTAGGAATTTTCCATTTGTCCATTTTATACCCAATTGTTCATTGTGGGTATAGTTTCTCATAACCCAATCAATAGCTATTCCAAAAAGTAGTGGTGACATAATACAGCCTTGTTTCACCCCTGTTTCTACTGTAAACCATTCTGTATTCCCTTTATTTGTTCTAACACAACATCTTGCATTGTCATATAGCGCTTTGATTATATTCACATATTTTGTTGGAAAACCATAGATTGTAAGTATCTTCCACAATGATGGGCGGTGTAGACTATCAAAGGCTTTTTGAAAATCGACGAAGGTGATAATAAGTGGCGATTGCCTTTCCACTGATTCTTCTATAATTGTTCTTAGTGTGAATATTTGATCAATACATGATCGTTTCGGCCTGAAACCCGCTTGTTCTTCTCTGATCTTTTCGTCAGCATGCAATTTAAGTCTTTCTAACATCATGCAACATAATAATTTTCCAGGTACTGATAATAGAGATATACCACGCCAGTTATTACAGTCTGATAGATCACCTTTCTTCGGTAACTTTACAATAATACTGTCTTTCCATTGTTGTGGTGGTTGTTCTTCTCTCCATACTTCATTTATAATATCTAAAATTCTCAAGAGGTTGTTGTCATTAACTGCTTTAATCATTTCCCCTGAAATTTCGTCAACTCCAGCAGCTTTAAAATTTTTTAATCTTTTAACGGCTTGTTTGATCTCGTCCAGCGTGAATTCATCGCAAGTTATTGGCAAAGTGGTTGTGGATGTTTCATTATTAAAATCAGGTGTTACTGTTGGTGGTGGTCTGTTTAGCACCTCCATGAAGTGCTCAGCCCATCTCTTCATTTGTTCTTTTTCTGTTGGTATTGAATTCCCTAATTTACCTTTAACAGGTGTTTCCATAGCAGTAGGCTGGTGACATAGTTGTTTTGTAATTTGATAAAGGCACCTACTATTACCAGTTCTTGCAGCATTTTCAGCTTCTACGGCCAGTTCATTGATGAAATGTCTTTTATCTCTTCGAGTTTTTGTCTTCACTTCTTTATTTAACAAGTTATAAGTTAGTTTGCAAGATTCAACTGCATTATGTGTACTTGCCGCTAGTAGTTTAAGTTTTGCTGTTTTCCTTTCTTGTATTTTATCCCAAGTATCTTCTCTCATCCATTTTTTCTTTTTATGTACTAGGTATCCGGTGGTCGCTACAGCTGCTTCTGTCATTGCTGTTCTCAGTTGTTCCCATTTAGTATCGATTGTCTTGGTGGTGATATCGTTGTCAATTTTGCCTAAAGCATCGAAATAGTTGTTCATTTTGACATTATATTCCTTCTTTATATCATTTGATTGCAGTCTGTGTACATCTATTCTTCTATTTTTATTCGGTTGGTATAACTTCTTCAGTTTAATTCTCATTTTAGCTATGCAGAGGTTATGATCGCTTCCGATCTCTGCACCTCTGTATGCTCTGACGTCTTGAACTGATGAGCGAAATTTAGCTTATTTGATAATACAAGAGTAATCTTGTGCGCAGGTAGATACCTTGGAAGCCAATATTAAATACTCTTGAGGTTTGGTCACTGTTGGACCACTACTGCAAAGCAGGGGAGGCAATCCGTGACACACAGTACATTTTAATCTACTATTGATCAGCACTGACACGACTGACGTTATGTAAAATTTATTTATCGCAGGTGGACATAACTTCACTGAAGTACGGGAAATAATTAACTGAAAAATTAAAGGGATGGGTGTCGAATGGTAAATGGTGATGTGCCGATTCAATCAAGGCGTTTCTTTAAACAAATAGGTCTTCCACGATGCCAAGTAGCTATCGAGTTGTTTAAATACTGGTACATTTTAATTTAGTATGTTTTAAGCAGCATTGAAAAAGATTATAGGATAACAGTGAGTTCCTAAGAGTTGATATTTTTTTTTTAATTTATTTGTTAACAGTATTAAAAAGCAAAGGCCTCGGTCATTGTTCTTTTATACAACCTATTCTTCTCCCCAACATAAATTATTGGATTATGTACATCACTGTATTATTGGATTATGTACATCACTGTATTATGATGATGTACATCACTGTATTATGATGATCGACCACAAAGTCAAAAAACAAACTTTAAAGAAAAGAATAGGAAGTGAGATCAGCGTGCTACAAAAAATAAATAAATAAATAAATAACATCTACAAGGGTGTGGTGACAGCGTCAGGATACTATGAGCACGAACACGAAGCAAGATGTTCAAGTAGAGTAATAGTTTCCCGTGCGTTCACAGCTTGTCGACAAATACTCCACACTTATCACACTTCAGGACTGGCGACACCGGCGAAACAGTCTCGATAGCGGGAAAACTGGCGACACCTAGAGGTCAAAACATACATTATACTCAACACTCAACTTAATTTTTTTTTTTTTAATAAAAAAAACGCCAGCGTCAAAAAATGCAAATATAACACACCCCCCCCCCCCCTTTTTTTTTTTCATTTGAGGGCGTTAGTCGCTTTTGTAGCCAGCGAAACTAACACGGTGGGTAGCATATTTTAGGCTTCCGTGATAACTGTTACGCCACTGCTTACTTCAGAATTACATTCTGGCGTTCTACATTTCATTATTATTAATAAACCTTTTTTTTAATAAATTTACTTTTTTTCTGAATTGCGACCTGCTGTTTGCAATGCAGAATGTAGGATACATCTGCTCTCTCCTCCTTTATTCTATTTTTTGTCTTTGTCAGCCTTCTCATTATCGTCTTCAAAAATTTAATCTGTCATTTTATACCTTTTTTCTTGAACATATTCGATCGAGTATTTTCTTTCCCCCTATCCCTATCTATAGGCGTAGCTTTGTCCCTACTTTTGTTTAGTTAACTTTGCTCTGTTTGTGAACTAGATTCGTCACTCACTGAATGTAGTTAATATTACAGGCGATAACAACAATTAGCTGAGAGAAATGCCAAACTGCTATTAAATATAGCGCTCTCCCGGTTGTCATGCACATTTTTCCAAATGCAGACTTTATGCCCTCGGATTAACGTATTCCTCTGGTAACAAAGGTGAGAAAGACGGAAATTAGGCCACATTCTTGCCTTCTCCAGAACACCTGAACGTAGCTTTTTATGTTCTGGACAAGAAACCTGACACGTTTCCCTAGTTCAAAGTTACGAGCGCGGTGTAACTGTGATGAGATGCTCGCCGTACAATAGTGGTAATCGGTCAGTTAGCTCAGCTTCCAAAATTCGCGGAAAGCAGCCATGGAACATATGTATCAGTGCAATGGTATGACGAGATCACTAATGTAAAATTAATGAAAAGAATCAAACAAGTATCAGTAGAACAACAGCTGAGGAGAAGATGCTGGCATTCAATTGGACACATTCTGAAGAAACCAGCGGATAGCATTACAAGACAGTTTCTGTTCTTAAATCAGCAGGGTAGGAGAAACAGGGGGAACCTAGAAACACATGGATAAGGCAACAAGAGACAGACATGAACGGGAAATTGAAGACACAGAAGGGCCTTGGGCGTACGGCACAGGATAGGAAGGGCTTATCGTGAGCTGGCTGAAGACCGGAGGTCCACAGGACAGGAAGGGCTTATCGTGAGCTGGCTGAACACCAGAGGTCCACAGGACAGGAAGGGCTTATCGTGAGCTGGCTGAAGACCGGAGGTCCACAGGATAGAAAGGGCTTATCGTGAGCTGGCTGAAGACCGGAGGTCCACAGGACAGGAAGGGCTTATCGTGAGCTGGCTGAAGACCGGAGGTCCACAGGACAGGAAGAGCTTATCGTGAGCTGGCTGAAGACCGGAGGTCCACAGGATAGAAAGGGCTTATCGTGAGCTGGCTGAAGACCGGAGGTCCACAGGACAGGAAGGGCTTATCGTGAGCTGGCTGAAGACCGGAGGTCCACAGGACAGGAAGGGCTTATCGTGAGCTGGCTGAAGACCGAAGGTCCACAGGACAGGAAGAGCTTATCGTGAGCTGGCTGAAGACCGGAGGTACACAGGATAGGAAGGGCTTATCGTGAGCTGGCAGAAGACCGGAGGTCCACAGGACAGGAAGAGCTTATCGTGAGCTGGCTGAAGACCGGAGGTCCACAGGACAGGAAGGGCTTATCGTGAGCTGGCTGAACACCAGAGGTCCACAGGACAGGAAGGGCTTATCGTGAGCTGGCTGAAGACCGGAGGTCCACAGGACAGGAAGGGCTTATCGTGAGCTGGCTGAAGACCATAGGTCCACAGGACAGGAATGGCTTATCGTGAGCTGGCTGAAGACCGGAGGTCCACAGGACAGGAAGGGCTTATCGTGAGCTGGCTGAAGACCGGAGGTCCACAGGACAGGAATGGCTTATCGTGAGCTGCGTGAAGATCGGAGGTCCACAGGACAGGAAGGGCTTATCGTGAGCTGGCTGAAGATCGGAGGTCCACAGGACAGGAAGGGCTTATCGTGAGCTGGGTGAAGACCGGAGGTCCACAGGACAGGAAGGGCTTATCGTCAGCTGCGTGAGCTGGCTGAAGACCGGAGGTCCACAGGACAGGAAGGGCTTATCGTGAGCTGGGTGAAGACCGGAGGTCCACGGCAAGGTGAAGGGTAATGAATAAATCATTGTAATTAACATAATTTTAAACAGGCCAAAATAATTTTTAATAAGAAATATCATCTTATTCTGAAGGTATCTGATGTCCATTCTAGTTGAAATGGTGATAAGGGCGGGGATCATATCTAGTACTAGATTTGGATGACTAGATTAATTTTGTCTGCTGTATGATAAATACTGTCGCTTTGCACAGAAGACATATTTGAACCGAAGAAGTGATTTTGGAGTAAAAATGACTGAATGTTTAGTTAAAGTTAACCAGCCATCACACCTGGTGATTGTAGCCTAATGCAAGAAAATCATATGACAGTTAAATTGCATCGCACCATAATTCCCAACTTTAAGCAACAAAAAAAAATAATAAAAAATAAATAAATAAAAATTCGCTGGTGTGTGTGGTGAAGTGGGATGTTATAAATATTTATAGGGGACTTAGTGTACTGACTGAGATCAGCTGTGAAGGTATATATATCTAATAAGAGTAGTGTATTATATATAACCTTACTTGCTACCACATATCTATATATCTCAGTCAGAATTATTCCGGAATAGTGTGATGACTACGTTATGTGTCTAGGGTATGTGTATGATGAAGTGTAAGTCACAACAACAGACAGATAAACAATTTAATTTAATCCACTACTCTTAACAACACTGTGAAACTCACATACATATAACACTCTATGAGAATATCTTAAAGAAGTCACTCGTAACTTTTCAAATAACAATATGTATTCATTACTGGCATGAATGAATATGTGTCCTGATTCAACTACAAGGGAACCAGGAATCACAATCAATTTAAATTACAAGTTATGTACAGAATGTATTTAATATGAATATTGTAGTGACATATATTATTACAAATATTCTATGTGTGTCAGTTGTGTAGTAGTAAAATGAGGTAATACTGGTTTTGTTTTGTTCAAGCTCTGTTGGTATTTGTCATCATGACTTCAATAGTTTGTCTTTTGGGACTAGTATTGGAGATGTTCTCAGTTCCTGATATTAAGACAATTAAATTCCCCTCTGAATGTTAATTTTATAAAGTCATTTCAAGATGAGGGGACATAATGTTGAGCTCAGCTGGCCAAGTTAGCTTATCTGGCGTGATGGCGGCAGGAAGGGACTCCTCTGCTCGAATTCTCCTCTGGGCTCTGGAGACACCTCACTGATAGCTAAATGGACCAAGGAGTATGCTGTCCGACACTGGATTCAGCAAAGCTCTGACCAGGTGCTGCTCAGTACCATCAAGACCACTGTCCCTGAAATCAAGAAGGATGTACCTTCTACTTCATAACTAACTTATACTCTCTTTTACACTGATCACAATACAGCACAAACATTGAGTTCAGAGCGTTAGGCCAACTATCAGCTTCATTCTGAAGTACTTTATACCAGCATTAACCTCCTTAATGGTTACTACGCCTCTGCAATTCCAGCATTATTTCTTTCTAGTCAATCATCTAGGTGTCAGTGTACTATTTGGCCATTCCATGCCGTTTTACTTCTCTCCGACACCCTCTGTTCAGGCTGGAGCATTATAGGCTTTATCTCTTGTTTGCCACTGAACTACACATATATATACAGGCATAAATTAACAATTTACATTCAATTTTCATTAAAAGATACTGAATGGTTCAAGCTTACCACAATTTCATGGAAATAAACACAGATACGTTGATTAGCAATGAATTCTGGCACAATTACTGGCACAAATTTCCATCTGCTTATGTTCCAGGCTTTTATTTTAGCAAAATTGTGAGCTGGCTTCAACGCACTGATGCTTTATCAAGCTTATTTAAACAAGTGGTTTCGAACTAACGCTCCCAAGTGTGTATATCAGCGAGTCTGACCAATGAGCCCCGTTTCGACAAGTGTTTGAAAAAATGTTACCCTTCCCCGTCTCCCCTGACAACGAAAGATAGTATTTATAGTCCGACCAATCGTGGTTAGGCTTTCATTTGTTGCGCTCCAATCAATTGGGAGTTTACATGGTAGGCTATTTATGTAACGTAAGGTTTTTTCAAACACGTTATATAAAAAAAATTTTATGAGCAGAAATGATTCCATGCTGTCAGGCATCCTCACTATTTTATTTTGGGTATAATTTATTAATTCCTGGACTATTTGCGTAACGTTTTACATATTATTTGTCAGCAAGCCCTAAGGAACCCAAATATACCAATTTGAAAGAGCTACGTGGCTGCGTTCAAAATATGTATTTTCTACCTCCTGTTTCGAAGATGTGCTGTCTGGGTACTGTTATGTTTTCAACCGTAAACCCATCTAATGTTGTCTTTCCTAATAAGAGTTTTTTTATGATTTATAAACCTAACTCTGGGAAAGGGTAGTGTATTTTATCACTGTCCGTCTGAAAAACAATTAGTGCATGTAGACTTACACGCGTGATGGCAGCATTTGTGTATCGCGCGACGCGTGTTGCATGCGTTCCTGATTTTATTCGCCCCTCTCTCTCTCTCTATATTTGAGTCCATCTGTTCGTTCGTTTTTGGTAACGTAATATAATTAATGTTAGGATTAATTTAGGTCATTACGCAGGGCCTCTCAATGTTTTTCTTAGAAATGCAGCACACGTTTCATTGAAGAAAGCGGGTAATAATACAGTAAGCTTTTACTATCAACGTGAAAGCGTTACAATTTGCAGACGAAGCATAAAACAAGGAGGATTTCGAGTACAGTCATTGTGACAGCACTGTTCTTTACCATTCTTCTTCCTTTATTTATTATATGTATTTATTAGGCTTTATATTTACTTGATAATTTATATATGTGGATTAGAATATTCCACGACACCTCCCCTCTTAAAACAGACATTATATGTCAGTCCTTTATTCTATATACACATAGAGAAATTCATTATTATTTCTGGTGTTTACGGTGATTCTCATCACACGGATGGCGGCTTAAAAAATCCGCTCCCAAATTGGTTTTTCCAGATATATACTCAATGCTAAAATTATATGGAGCCAAAAGTAAAGACCATCGGAGTAACCTGGAGTTCTCATGCTTAGCCTGTGCTAGAAACGATAAAGGTTTGTGATCTGTTTGCAACTTAAATGCCTTCCCATATAGATAAATATTGAATTTCTTTATCGCCCATATTACTGCAAGACATTCTTTTTCGCTAGTTGAGTAGTTGATTTCAGCTTTATTCAACTTTCTGCTAGCATATGCCACTGGGCTTAATTCCCCATCCAATGCATCTGATTTCTGTAGTAGAGTTGCTCCTAGCCCAATATTACTTGCATCCGTCCTTACTATGAATTCTTGACTTAAGTCAGGTAATTTCAAAATGGGTTTACTTGTGAGCTTTTCCTTCAATTCTTGGTAAGTCATTTCACATTGTGGTGTCCATGTAATGCGATCTGGATGTCCCTTACGTGTCAATTCAGTTAATGGTGCACATATGGAATTAAAGTTTTTGATATACTTCTGGTAGAAACCACATAATGAGACAAAGGATCTCACGTCCTTCTTGGTTTGTGGTCTCGGGGCTTTCTGTAGTTTCTCTAAATTCTTTGGGTCAGGGGTCATGTTTCCCTGATAAACTGTGTGTCCCAAAAATTCCAATTCTTTACATCCAACGCAACATTTGGTTGGTCGGGCTGTTAAATTTGCCTCCCTAAGTCGATTAAACAGCATGTTCAGAGAGTCAATGTGTTCCTCAAATGTTTCTGTTGCTATAAGGATATCATCCATAAAATTTGTTATACAGGGATTATTCAGAGGATCCAATAATTTTCTCATCATTCTAGAGAAGACACTAGGCGCATTCTTCAATCCAAATGGCAATCTATTAAACTCAATGTGTCCTTCTGAGGTACTAAAGGCTAGGTATGGTCTAACCTCAGGCTTTACTGGAATCTGATAGTATCCTTTACTCAGATCCACTTTTGAGAAATATTTAGCTTTATTTAGTCTGGCAAACAGCTGATTTGTATCCGGCAATGGATCCACCTGTCCTTCTGTAATAGCATTCAGTCTCCTGTAATCTATACAGAGTCTATGTTCTCCAGAGGGCTTCCTTAAAAGTACAACACCGGAACTATACGAAGACTCACTGTGCGAAATAATTCCTTCCTTCAATAGATAGTCTATCTCTTCCTTCAAAGCTTTCTCCTTAGCAAAAGGAATCGAATATGGTTTCATACAGACAGGTGTGGAGTCTATTAGTTTCATATCATATTCCAATAGGTTTGTATGCCCTGGTCGGTCTGTTAACACCTCTGCATGATTATTTAGAACCTGTTGCACTCTCTCTTTCTGAGTTTTCGTTAAATGTGTACTGATTTTCACCTGTGCTGCTGTCTCACAGGGGTGTAATGGATATTCAAATGATGAAAGTGGTTCCTTTTTCATCTCCATGGCGATGGACAAGGTCAACAAGTGTGTCTCTTCCTGATGTTCTCTTTCCAAATATTTCTTCAGGAGATTCACATGATAGATTTTTTCTTTCCCCTTCTTATCTATCTTATAATTTGTTCTAGACACCTTCTCTAGAACTGTATATGGACCCTGCCATCCAATTTGTAACTTATTCTGACTCTCGGGCAAAAGAAGCAGTACTTTCTCTCCCACAGCCAGATTTCTGTCCTTCGCCTTCCTGTTATAATAGGCAGCATGTTTCTTCCTGGCTTGTTTCAAATTTTCATTGGCAAGTTTCCAGCCAGTTTTCAACCGAGTGGTCAGCTCATTCACATATTGGTATGAAGATGTAATGTTTTCCTCTGCCTTTTCATCAGTCCACGTTCTTAACAAAGCTACATATGGACCTTTAATTGTGTGGACCTATTTGTCCATGCACCGGTATGGTCTCTTCCACTCGAAGCTTTATAGTGATGATTTTTCCTCCCAGAATTATCATTCACAAAACGACCGCTACCAATTTTTCTTTTGGGGCTTTCTCCCCTCTTAAAATTCTTGATGAGAGATTTCCTCTCTACATCCTCTTCCTCCAGTTTGTTTAAGTCCGATTGAGGGATTTTCGGCTTATCCTGGGGTAAGACATCTTTTTGCACTCTCCGCATAGTGGCCATTGTAAAACAGTTAAGTGAAGCTTGTCCGTGAAAAGGGGCTTCCCATTCCATTTGGTCCACTTTATCAAATCTATTTTTCTTTTTATTATCAGGCCTAATTTTGCCCCGTGGCGTGTCCAGGTCCTGATCCATGTTCCCACTTGTGGGTGTTCCCTCATGTGCTATGCTACACCTTACTACAAAATTCTCAATGTCCCATCTTGCTTTGGGCCAATAATAATTGTGAGCCACCTTTTGAATGATGGTACCTATCTTCTCATGGTCCCCATCTGGTTTCACATGTAGGCTCCTTATTAAGTCTGCCCTATATCTTTTTGGAAGAACCAGCTGTCCGTGACCTTTGGATCTAGCTCCAGTCTTCCTATACATCAACTTGTTTTTCATGTAAAAATCTCCCTTGCCTGGAGTTGTATGACAAGTTGACAATTTTCTGAAACAAGGCTTGAGTGTTTTATCCCCAGCCTGTGCCTTCCTCATCTCTTCTGGAGTGGTATCTAACATAATATCCTCCTCCTGTCTTGAGGTCGACCTGACCTGAAGGGTTGCCATATACACAGGTTTCCTTCTGCAACGGTCAGTGTCATGATTGTCCATCTGACAATTCTTACACCACCTTTTTCCTTGGTTGAAAGATTTTCTTTCATTATATTTCCTTTCATCGAATTGTGGGAATTTATTTTTATTGTCATACCGTGGCCTATCAAATTGGTGCTTACCTTTATTTTGATCCTTAGGATCAAATTTATTAAAGTTCTGTGGTGCCCTAAAGTTATCCACTTGTTTCTTTTTATTACCTGTTACCTCTGCTTGAGCTGCTTGATACCTTTCAGCAACATTTAGCAACTCACCCAGCCTCTCTGCACCTTGTTCCATGAGAAACTTTCTCAGGTCTGGAGCCATGGACTCTCTTAGTTGCTCTATAAGGACCATTTCCTTAAGATCTTGGGTTTTCCCCAGAGAAGTCCATTTCTCCAAGTATGTCTCTATTCGTGCAGAGAACTGGTGATATGTTTCACCTGACAGTAGTTTAGCATTCCTAAATTTTTTCCTATAAAATTCTGCATTCTTTTCATACCTTAACAAAAGAGCCTGCTTTAGCATGTCATAATTTTCCTGATCACCTCTGCTCATTTTTGCAAAAACTTCATAAGCTGCCCCACGAAGTCCCTGAGATAACTTTAAGCTCCACCTTTCTCTCTCTAACCCATACGTGGTAGCTAATAGTTCATACCTATTTAGGTAGCTCTCTATATCATCGTCTTTCTCAACAAAATGATCTAAATGAAAATTCATAGCTGAGGTTGAGGCTCCTTGAGTAACCGTAGCATCAGAGGCAAAGGGACTGGCACCATTTTCAGGAGCATGGCCTTGAAACTCAAACTCCCTTAGTCGTAATTCATGTTCCCTTTGTAATCTTTTATCTTCTGCTTCCCTTTCTGCAGCTAATTTCCTCTCTTCCCTTTCTGCAGCCTGTCTTCTTTCCTCGGCTTCTCTTTCTGCAGCTAATCTTTTGTCTTCTCTTTCTGCTTCCAATTTCTTAGCCTCTTTGTCAGCCTCAATCTGCAACCTCTTAGTCTCAGCCTCAGCTTGCAACCTCTTAGTCTCAGCCTCTAACTTTCTTTCGGCCTCTTTTTCTAATCTTCTTTCTTCGCGTTCAATAAATTTGTCACATTCCGTAGTGACATAGGCAACCATAACTTGCCCATCTAATCCTAACTCTTTTGCAGTCTGTACAGCAGCAGATCGAAATTTGGCCAGGTCCGCCATTGTCTATTATGTAAATTTATACAATGTCTAACCAACAATTCAATCTCTAGTGGACAACACAGGCACCGTGAGCTCAACCTTATTCAATTCCACCCAAGGATACTTTTTAATTCTTATATTCCCTGAAGTGAATTACCCCCAATATTGTTAATAGGTAAAGATTCAAAATCCCAAGAGCGAGACCCCAATATATGTGGTGAAGTGGGATGTTATAAATATTTATAGGGGACTTAGTGTACTGACTGAGATCAGCTGTGAAGGTATATATATCTAATAAGAGTAGTGTATTATATATAACCTTACTTGCTACCACATATCTATATATCTCAGTCAGAATTATTCCGGAATAGTGTGATGACTACGTTATGTGTCTAGGGTATGTGTATGATGAAGTGTAAGTCACAACAACAGACAGATAAACAATTTAATTTAATCCACTACTCTTAACAACACTGTGAAACTCACATACATATAACACTCTATGAGAATATCTTAAAGAAGTCACTCGTAACTTTTCAAATAACAATATGTATTCATTACTGGCATGAATGAATATGTGTCCTGATTCAACTACAAGGGAACCAGGAATCACAATCAATTTAAATTACAAGTTATGTACAGAATGTATTTAATATGAATATTGTAGTGACATATATTATTACAAATATTCTATGTGTCAGTTGTGTAGTAGTAAAATGAGGTAATACTGGTTTTGTTTTGTTCAAGCTCTGTTGGTATTTGTCATCATGACTTCAATAGTTTGTCTTTTGGGACTAGTATTGGAGATGTTCTCAGTTCCTGATATTAAGACAATTAAATTCCCCTCTGAATGTTAATTTTATAAAGTCATTTCAAGATGAGGGGACATAATGTTGAGCTCAGCTGGCCAAGTTAGCTTATCTGGCGTGATGGCGGCAGGAAAGGACTCCTCTGCTCGAATTCTCCTCTGGGCTCTGGAGACACCTCACTGATAGCTAAATGGACCAAGGAGTATGCTGTCCGACACTGGATGCAGCAAAGCTCTGACCGGTGCTGCTCAGTACCATCAAGACCACTGTCCCTGAAATCAAGAAGGATGTACCTTCTACTTCATAACTAACTTATACTCTCTTTTTACACTGATCACAATACAGCACAAACATTGAGTTCAGAGCGTTAGGCCAACTATCAGCTTCATTCTGAAGTACTTTATACCAGCATTAACCTCCTTAATGGTTACTACGCCTCTGCAATTCCAGCATTATTTCTTTCTAGTCAATCATCTAGGTGTCAGTGTACTATTTGGCCATTCCATGCCGTTTTACTTCTCTCCGACACCCTCTGTTCAGGCTGGAGCATTATAGGCTTTATCTCTTGTTTGCCACTGAACTACACATATATATACAGGCATAAATTAACAATTTACATTCAATTTTCATTAAAAGATACTGAATGGTTCAAGCTTACCACAATTTCATGGAAATAAACACAGATACGTTGATTAGCAATGAATTCTGGCACAATTACTGGCACAAATTTCCATCTGCTTATGTTCCAGGCTTTTATTTTAGCAAAATTGTGAGCTGGCTTCAACGCACTGATGCTTTATCAAGCTTATTTAAACAAGTGGTTTCGAACTAACGCTCCCAAGTGTGTATATCAGCGAGTCTGACCAATGAGCCCCGTTTCGACAAGTGTTTGAAAAAATGTTACCCTTCCCCGTCTCCCCTGACAACGAAAGATAGTATTTATAGTCCGACCAATCGTGGTTAGGCTTTCATTTGTTGCGCTCCAATCAATTGGGAGTTTACATGGTAGGCTATTTATGTAACGTAAGGTTTTTTCAAACACGTTATATAAAAAAAATTGTATGAGCAGAAATGATTCCATGCTGTCAGGCATCCTCACTATTTTATTTTGGGTATAATTTATTAATTCCTGGACTATTTGCGTAACGTTTTACATATTATTTGTCAGCAAGCCCTAAGGAACCCAAATATACCAATTTGAAAGAGCTACGTGGCTGCGTTCAAAATATGTATTTTCTACCTCCTGTTTCGAAGATGTGCTGTCTGGGTACTGTTATGTTTTCAACCGTAAACCCATCTAATGTTGTCTTTCCTAATAAGAGTTTTTTTATGATTTATAAACCTAACTCTGGGAAAGGGTAGTGTATTTTATCACTGTCCGTCTGAAAAACAATTAGTGCATGTAGACTTACACGCGTGATGGCAGCATTTGTGTATCGCGCGACGCGTGTTGCATGCGTTCCTGATTTTATTCGCCCCTCTCTCTCTCTCTATATTTGAGTCCATCTGTTCGTTCGTTTTGGTAACGTAATATAATTAATGTTAGGATTAATTTAGGTCATTACGCAGGGCCTCTCAATGTTTTTCTTAGAAATGCAGCACACGTTTCATTGAAGAAAGCGGGTAATAATACAGTAAGCTTTTACTATCAACGTGAAAGCGTTACAATTTGCAGACGAAGCATAAAACAAGGAGGATTTCGAGTACAGTCATTGTGACAGCACTGTTCTTTACCATTCTTCTTCCTTTATTTATTATATGTATTTATTAGGCTTTATATTTACTTGATAATTTATATATGTGGATTAGAATATTCCACGACAGTGTGTCCTTTTACTACAAAAGTCGCGTAATGTGTGTATCCATCCTTGTTGCAGTATGTTCTCTTGTTTTCTAGTTGAAATAATTTATTTTGACTTACCTAACATTGTTTTAAAAATTACATATCATGCACGTATTGCAATCAATTTATATTAAAGCAACGATATAAGGGGTCTCGATAAAACTTGTTTCCAGTAAGATCCTTGCGATCATAATTATAAACATCAGGTTATTTACAGTAATGCAGTGTATAACCCTCGAGGTAACGTCAGAAACTCTGTGTGTCATGCGCCCACTGTCGATTCACTATCTATAACTATCATTTCCTGTACATTGTTATGCGTTGTAGCTTTCACTAAAGGAAATTAATAACACTTTGTATGACCTATTCAAGGGCGCTTTCCAAAAAAAAAGAGGTAAAGGATCCCGTTACACGCCCATTGAGGCATATTGGGAATATGGTGTTAGGCCCATATTTTCTTGACCATCGGCACACTAGGGGTGGTGTGGTCAGCATCACGCCGGCCTCCTTAACCTTCCCAGAGTTGCCCTGGTACCCCCATTCATGAGGCTGGGTCGACCCCGGAGCCGTTTGCAGTCTAAAAATATCCCACCTCAACTGGGGATCGAACCATGGACCACCGAGCTAGGAAACCTGTGCACTAACCACTAGGAGGAGGGGGAACTGCATTTTTTGCCTTACAATAATCTTTTCCATGCGACAATTTCTCCGTAACTGCTTCAGCATTAAACATGCCCACAAATTATTTTAATGTTAAAATATGTCTAAAGGGTCTTTCCTTCTTTGTACTAACATTTTCGAAAGTCGTAAAATTCCAGAAAGACGCTGCATATTTTTCTAGAAAATGCAATTATCCTTCACCATAACCATCACATATAAAGCGAAGTAAGACTTTATTGACTAGAGTGAATGGTTGAAAGCACATTGTTAAGTAGAAGTCACAGCTATATAGCGGGAAGGAAGCATCAAGAGATGAACAAACAAGTAAACAAAGAGTAAGTCGCACTATCAAGGCAAGGGACAGAAACCGTTGCAAATCTATTACAACTAATATTAATTGCGAAGACGGGACTTTATATTGTCTAACTACAGGGTGACTGAAAAGTTACTTCCCATTTTGCAACTGTTATATCTTCACTCCTACCCAACTAATTTATATGAAACAAACGTCAAAATAAAGACATCACTGATATGTCATATTTAATAGACAGCTCAACGTGCAATTCCTACTGTTCAAACATGACATGACGTCATAGCAGGCAGTAATTTTTGCTGTGTCTTATGACGTCAATGTGTTGGCCATTTCAGGTTTTATTCTGGTACATTTGACTTCTGGGAAAACAAAATAAAAATATGAAACTTATCTGTCAAAAGTTCTGACTTTCTTTCATGTATATCCAATGGATAAAAGTCAGGATATAAGAATTTAAAAATAAAAAAAGTGACTTATCAATCATCCGGTAGAGATGAGTAACGCAATACTTATAAGCACAACCAACTTTTCAATGTCGCAAGTCTATTATTGGCTTGTGCGGTTGACCTTGTTTTATTGTACTTTTCTAGGCTTCAGCATACGAGCACCACTCCTAAGGCAACTTGCTAAACGTCGCCAATCCATGTTGTCCTCTGATAGTAACTAAAACAGCGTAAAGACTTGTATACAAAGGTAATCCGTTCACGTTTACCTCCCAAACAAAATATAAAAAATGCTTATCTTTTCTTATTCTCTTATTTTGTTGACGTTCAATAACTTCTCTGTTCTCTATGCTACAAACAAACATAAATTCCTGCAATCTGTTAATCAAACATAACAGGTCCGCTTCATATCTACAGCACCTATCCATCTTGCCCAGGCCTTACTTTCTTATTTCCTCTTTTCTTTCTTATCCTAAAGAATGGATAGTTTATCGTGGAGTTTTCACTGCTCGACAGCAAGGAAGATCACAACTGCTATCAACACTACAGTTTTAAGAAATTTTTTTTAAAATAGCGGCGATGATATATGTGCAAGTGGAATGGCTGATAACTCATGTCAGATTATGATTGTACAGTAAAACCGCAAACGAGGGAGAAAGAATGTTGCAGAGTAAATATAAAAGGGGGAAAGAGATTAATGGATATGCGATGTTGAAGATTTGTGTGCATAATGAAAGGGGAATGTACTTGTGTGCATAATGAAAGGGGAATGTACTTAAACAGAAGAAAGGAGGAACTACATTTCAATATAAAAGATAGAAACATGTTGTGCGAGTATTATGTGGTCAGCAAGTACAAATCGTTCCTACTTATTTCTATTTAGTGAAGAAACCATGAGCCACCAAGTGTAAGCCGACATTCTGACGTTATTCTAAACTTGACAGTTCTCTAATCGTCTTACGTGTCATTATGGAGTACACGTCTTCAGTCAGGAATCAACAAACCTTCATGTCATGACAACAACCATACCTTTAATGTCTTTATTGTAATTCTGATTCTTATCTCCGAGTGATTTGGTGTATAAGTCCTTTTCTTCCACCCTGGGAGGTTTCAGAACAAGGAATGACAGACGATCCTTTCCTCTGTGCTCTACTCACCCTCAAACATATTTCACACATCATCATTCCTTTAAATCCATGTGGAGTATAGGCGTTCAACAAATTCAAGCCAAGCCTTGACTGTGTCATCCTTTCATGACCTTTAACCCTTTCTTGTAGGTCAACCATTCCTTTCTCCGTGTATGTTTGAGCCTTCCTCTACCTCTCTTACCCTGGGGATTACAGAACACGGACTACGCTGTAAAGCTATTAACTAGTTTCTTGAAAGTGTGTCCTAAACCGACGTTAATTATTTTGCTCAACTCCTGTTCTACTGGCAACTGTCTGGTTATAATAATAATAATCATAGCCTCTTCAGTCATTACTGACTATGGGAATGCGCCCCTGAATGACAGCCCTCAGCTGCTTATTTTCCAGGTTTTCCTTTCGACGTTTTCTCCTCTCTTCTGCTTGTTGTGTGAGCTTCTTTTCGCCCAGTCTGAGGTAACGCCGTAGATAGCATCGCCACTCGGTGCGATCGGCAGCTTCATCCTCCTAGGTGGCTGGATTTATATATATACCATCTGGTGACGGTTATGAGACAGGTAGGCCAGGTCGTCGGCGCAGAACAGGTTTCAAATGGTAAGACAAGATCACTAATGTGGAACCGATGGACAGAACCATCGTCGGGGAGGCCACAAGTCATTAATAAATGAATGAATTCAGCGCAATTACCCATACATTTAATTCTACGACTTCTCAGTGGCCGCTTTTCTTGTTCTCAATGTTTCTGGACAATACCCTTTGACTATCTACACATTTGAGCTGAAAATTCTTTTTCTCAGTTCGACTGAAATCATTTTGATTTTCGTGCATGTATCCCATGCACTATACGTCCCTCATGCTTCTGTATTTGTGGCGTGAGGTTTTTATTGGCTCTAGGATCAGTATAGTACTGACTTACTTACTTACTTAGTCGTTCCTCTTCTACCGTGAGGTGTAGAGGTTTGGAAGAGAGAGCGCCAGACTATTCTATCAGCTGTCTTCTTCCTGGCCTGGTTCCATTCTAGTCCTCGGTCCTTCAAAGATTGTCTAATGTTGTCCTCCCAGCGGACTCTGGGTCGTCCTGGAGGTCTGGATCCCTGGCTCTTTGTTTCCCATGCTTGTCGTGGTAGCCGATCTTCTCCCATTCTGCAGACATGGCCAAACCATCTTAGTTGGGACTGTTCTATTTGGGTCTGCAGCGGGTGGGATTTTAGGCCTTGACGTATCGTCTGGTTGCGGACCATGTCTCTTCTTGTTACTTCAACCACCTTCCTCAGATACCTCATTTCTGAGGTTTGGATCTGGCTTTTGTGGGGTTGTAGTCATTGCCCATGACTCGCATCCATATGTCAAGACTGGGACATAGGTGGAGCGGTATACAGCCATCTTCGTTTTCTTACCAACCTCTTTCTTGCTGAGGAATCCTCGATTTATGGCCTGATAAAGTCTCCCAGCCGCTGCTTTTCGAGTGGCCAACTCTTCTTTGATGCCCCCCTTTCGGTCTATAATAGCTCCGAGATATTTAAAGTGGTCGACCTGCTCCAGGACCTGTTCTCCCAACTTAATCTGATGTTTTCTTTCTTCTCATGATATCACCATGGATTTTGTTTTAGAGCTGCTTATGACCATCCCTCTCTTCTCCAGCTCTTCCTTCCAGACTTGCAGGTTGGATTGGAGATGTGTCTCTGATTTAGCAATCAGGACAACATCATCAGCAAATGCTAGCTCTGAAATACAGACCTGTCTCATCTTCCAGTACCCCACTGAATACTTTCTTGTTCTCTCCTTATATGCCTTGATGACATCGTCCATGAGAAGTATGAAAAGATAAGGTGACAGGATATCGCCTTGTCTTACACCAGTGGTGGTCCTGAACTCTTCTGACTTATAGTTTGCTGTCCTCACATAATTTCTGCAAGACTTGTAGAAGCTCTGTATAGCATGAATCAGAGGTGCTGGAATGTTCTTCCTTGCCAAACAGTCCCAAAGTTTGCTCCAGGGGACCCTGTCAAACGCCTTTTCCAGATCTATGAAACAAAGATGGATCTCACTCTTGTACTCAAGGGCCTTTTCACTCAGCTGCCTGAGTGTGAAGATTAGGTCTTGAGTACTTCGGTTTGCTCGGAATTCGCACTGGGCTTCATCCAATTGTGGCTCAGCTAGGCATCGGAGTCTCTGCTCTAGGATTCTAGAGTAGATTTTACCAGGGACACTGAGAAGGGATATGCCTCTGTGGTTTCCACATTGTCGATTGTCACCCTTTTTGAAAATCGGTGTTATGATGGCAATCTCCCAATCCTTTGGTATGGCCTTGTTGCACCATGCTGCTTGTAGGACCCTTAGGAGTAATAGGTCGCCTGATGCTCCCATGTACTTAACCATTTCTGGTGTTATACCATCATGCCCTGCTGCTTTGCCCATCTTGATTTTCTCCAGTGCTGCCTTCAGTTCTTCCATCTTTATGTCATCTTCATCACCATTTGTATCCTCTTCTGTGCTAGTGGTTATCATTTCTGATGCTCTACCTTGCTCACCATCAAGGAGTTCTGAGAAATATTTTTTCCATCTTTCCATTACTTCCTTCGGGGCAGTAAGCAATTTGCCTTGCTTGTCCTTTATAAATTTAAGAGGGCATTGTTTTTTCCTTCCTCATGTTCTTTAGGGTCTTATAGAACAATTTCTGGTTTTCTTGCGCATCCTTTTCTAGCTTTTCTCCAAATTCTTCCCAGGACTTCTGTTTTGCTGCTAGCACCTTGTTCTTTGCTTCTGTTCTCAGTATCACATATTCTCTATATTTCTCTATTTGTCCTGCTGTGTTTTTAGCTCCTAAGTATTGTTTCCATGCCATTTTCTTCTCTCTTATTTTCTCTTTGACTTCTTCTGTCCACCAAGGTGTCCTCTTTCTCTTGTTCCCAAGTCGGACTTCACCACATGCTTCTGCAGCAGCTGTCTTTATGATGTCCTTGAATTTAAGCCACAGGGTTTCCAAGTCATCAGGTTGTTCTTCTGTGTTTCTCACCGCTGTAGCAATAAGCCCCTGATATCTGGTCTTAATTTCTGGATCTTTCAGCTTGTAGGTCTTAATGCTCATTTCTTCCGTTCGTTTACTTGGTTTCTTGCGTGGTGCTGGGCAGTTCCTAGGCGAGCAACTCTTTCAGTTGTTCTTTTGATTGTAAGCAGGTAGTGATCACTTCCAATCTCTGGCCCCCTCCAGACTCTAGCATCCCGGACATATTTGAATGAGCTCCTTCTAACAATGGCATAGTCGATCACTGACTTCTCATTCTTTGTTGGTTCACACCTAGTGTATGCATGTATGCGCTTATGGGGGAACTTTGTGTTGGTAATGATCAGATTCTGCTCACTGCAGAATCTGAGGAGTCGCTTTCCATTGTCATTGAGAGTATCTTCTCCATATCTTCCGATAACTCCACCCCATCTAGCATGGTCATTTCCAACTCTGGCATTGAAATCTCCGAGCATGATAATTTCATCTAGGCAGTCATCCACTGTCCTTTGAAGCAGCTCGAAGAATTCTTCCTTGACCTCTGCTCTCTCATCCTCATTTGGCCCATACACTATGACCAGGTTGACTATGGTTTCTCCTTCTTTTAGTTTTACAACCATAATGCGCTCCGAGACAAAGTTCCATCCCTTGATACTATCTTTCTGGTTTTTGGCCCCAATGCAACCCACGCCCCCTTTAGCTCTTTCAGATGTGGGTACACCACTGTATAGCAGAGTGTTGCCATCAAGATCCATGACTCCTTGTCCCTTTTTCTTTGTTTCGGTAATAGCCAGGATTTCTAGTTTTGCTTTCCTCATCTCTTCCATCAGCTCCTCTTCTTTCCCATTTATACTTCTTGTGTTCAATGTTCCATAAGTCGTAGTCCGTAGTCCGTTCCAGTTCGTCGCCTTTAGAATCAGTCCGGTTTTCTCTCTTATATTGCTTGTAATCATAGTTTAAGACAAACAGGTGAATGGCCTGTTGTGCCTTTGCATGGTGGAGGGGCTGCCTCCTTACGGCCTCCATGCAGGCCGCCCTCCTCCTTTTTCATCCGGGCTTGGGACCGGCATAGGCGGAGTTATTAGTACTGACAATTACAGAAATAGAATTTTTACAGAAAATGGTGAAGTCCCAGTGTCTGAGAGAACTACTGGTATCACAAATTAGTTACGGCTGTGAATGATCTGATCTCGAAAAATTAGTAGAGAGGAGACAGTCATAAATTGCCACCCCCGCTGTGTAACTAACTGTGATATTAAAACAAGGAAACATATTTTACTTAACAATGATAAAATTGACAAGTCGTTCAAATACAATTTCCTTATTATTTATTTAGTATATACACTATCTACTCTTGTGCTGAAGGGTGGATGTTGAAAAATGGAATGCAATGGATTTGTAAGTTTACATATGATTTACAAATATATATATATATATATATATATATATATATATATATATATATATATATATATATATATATATATATATATATATATATATATATATATATATATATATATATATATATATATATATATTACAATACGTTTTCCAATTATAGGAAACAAATTTATATCAGCTGTGCTGTTAATTAAGTATATATATATATATAAAATTTATCAGCTATGCTGTTATTTTTGTCTCTTGCTATGCTACTCAGTTTTTCGTCCTTGACAGTTAAATGCTCACAATTGCTGACAGAAATGGTACTAATGTGTACTCATCTCTCAAAAGTTCTGTCCTTCTTAGTTTGATTCACACAACACCTGCTGATGATCGTTTCGTTAGCCCACCCAAGACTGAGGGGGACTAAAGATGTAGCTCCTGTGCAATCACTGTGCTCCTGCGAAGTTCCAGGCAGCTGGATTGACTGGAAATACGACCTCAGGTTGGATGACACGAATAAAACCTGTAACAAGTAAAAATAGGGGCTAATTTCTGTCATCAAGCCCACCTATTTCTAGTGGGTATGAGATGAGCGTGTCTCAGGTGTCTGCATGTAGGATGAATGACAACATGGCTCAGTATGAGTTAGCAATAGCGAGACAAGACAGGTGTCTACTTGCAAAAATTTTTTCTGATAAATTAATACATGGAGACCTCCAATAATATAAATTCAATACATGAATACATCCAATAATATAAATTCAATACATGAATACATCCAATAATATAAATTCAATACATGAATAAATCCAATAATCTGTACACCTAGGTGTGATACAACCATTTCCTTCCCCCTATAATATACCAGGCCCTCTCTGACAAGTGCTATACTGGCTGGTAACATATATCCTAACAATATTGTTGTGTTCTGATGATAGGAGTTATATGAGACGAGGACTGTTTGGTTATATATATATATCAGGTTGGAGTTATATGAGACAATAGATTGGAGTTATATGAGACAATAGATTGAGTCCTAACAAGGACTGTTTTGGTTATATTTCAGGTTGGAGTTATCTGAGACAATAGATTGAAGTTATGTGAGACAATAGATTGAGTCCTAACAAGGACTGTTTTGGTTATATTCCAGTTGGTTTTCGTCTTCATCAATCATATCAGGAAATACAATCATTATACCTAATTCCCCAAGATACAATCAGTAACCTGATACATTCATAGTGAAACAATTTATATTAAATATATATACAGGTGTAGGTAGTATAAATGACACACAACAAATACCAACATTATATATCTGTTGTAGTCCTATTTTCCTACAAGTTTATAGTAAATATATTTACCCTCTAAGATTTAAACAAGCCAGTCGACTTTAGTGAAGTAAGAGTTCCCGGTCAATGCAGGTGAGCAATAAATCAGTCTGACAGCTTCTCTTCTTCAGCTGGCTTCGTGTTGGTGTGGCGTGATTTTGTATAAATCTCTGTCGTATATATAGGTAGATGAGGTAACTTTTACTGCTTAAGGAATGGTTTTGGTTGGTTCTCGGCATGGCAAGCTGATTGGTTGTATGCGGTTCCGTACCATCCGTCGTATAATCCGTGACCTAGGCCGACTCCCGAAAAACATGGCTCATGCCTAATTTTATACTGTTTTCCGCCATATTGGGAGACAAGATGGCCGCAACCGACATCCGAAAAACAGGGCTTAAGTTTTTTTTTTTTTTTCATGGCGTATACTTCGTGTAATTTATTCTGGCTCCGACACTGGTGAACGTTGCTTGTTGATTGGCTGGGGCATATTTGTATCCCGACATAGTGTATTAACTAAGAAGTGGGGTTACACACTCGTTTCACGACAGTATTACTGTTTTGATATCTCTGATAACGCTAAATTTATGATGCTGCCAAAATATATGCCATCTTTGTAAGGGCATTTCTCATAGTGTAATCTGACTATAATCTGCCATATTTGTTCTCGTGATCAGTGACTTTTCTCTGTAGATTTTTAAACCTAATTTAGGTTTCCATAATTGTAGTCTTTCCATTTCACATAAGCAACCATCCATTTACGAACGTCTGTACCACATCAGTTATCATTTCAGTTGTACTTTATGTCTTAGAGTCGCACACTAGTGCTGACCGGACATCTCAGTTGAACATAACACCGTTTTCAAGATGGATGTCCTATAATTCTATAGAACATCATCCTTGACAAGTTTCGAACATCAGTCAATAGTCAGGTCGATCCTGTGATAATGATCGTTCCATGATGGCATCGAAAATTAGATATTCACGTTATATCATATAATTAAAGATGTCAGTGCAATACCGCCAGTTCTGCTCTCAGCTCTGACCGACCAATATGGAGCTCTGCAGCAATTCCCAAAGAAAAATGACTTAATGTTCTCAATACACGTCAAATCTATCGTACTCTTTTCGTTTGACAAACGTGACATGTCACTCTCAAATTTCACTGTAACCAACAGATACTTCCCTTGTACCCTCCGTATTATTCAACCATGTGTGATAATACATATAGCTTTATGAAAGTGCACGAGAAAACAACCAATATAGTTAGGGGTGAAATAGGGGGGGGGGGGGGGGGGCCGAAACGGATAGGGCGCGCAGAAAACAGTCAACCATTATAACCATACATACTTTCTCTTGGGTCTACAAAGCATGGAGGAGTACAAGGATAAAGGTAGTCACATAGCAGATACTGTCGTAAGGGAGTGAAGTGTTGAAGACTACTAATATAGATCCAGCTTAAAGAGGTGGGGTCACCAGTTCCATTTATCGCTGCCATTGCCTTCCATAGCTCAAGAGTACCGTCAGATACCCATTTACTGCTTGGTAGGCTGGAGCATGACGCTACCAGGTCATGACGGGGGGAATAAAAGATAAAATAGAACCTGGAGAAAGATAGATGAGCAAGCCAAAGCAAATGGAATAGTTGAAGACGGCGGACTAATAGAAAAATAGGTGGACAGCAACTACTGCAGGCCTTACTCCACTACGGGAAACAAAACAGGATGATGATGAAAATAAATGTATGGTTAACCTAAATAGCAGTACTCTTAAACTAATTAACAAACTTAGAATCGCTGAAGGGCCTATTTCACCACCTGGGTATCTATTAATAAAGATTTCCTGCTAGGTTTATTAAGAATGAAAATACCAGGTTAATGATAACCTAAAATAATGGTTTAGATCGCAAACTGGCAAACGAGAGCATTTTAGTCCAGGGCGCAGGAGTGCACGAGCGACTGCTAGATGTGCATGCTGCAATGTTGTGGTTGTGCTGAGAAACTGAAATGTAAACATTTCACAGTTGAGAACAAACTGAAAATGCAAAACAGAGGTTTAAACAGCAGTATTTCCCTATACAAAGATACGTCGGTTTCCCTATCGATAGACAAACTGTGTTACCTGAACGTGGAATACAGAAAGTATTAATAAAACATTGAATCAACAAATCGATGTTTCCGTTTTTCTGTCATAATCTTAATGAAGTGGAAAGGCAGTATTTAGACATTAAGCTTAAAACATTGTTATAAATAGCAAATAATTAAGACAAAAGCAGATAAGTGTGCAGTCTTTCCCGTGTTGACATAGGTTTAAAAATGAGTCATCAGCAATGTTTCCGTGGATCCCTGGTGCTGCGTGAGACCATGTGATCAGATGTTGACTTCGAATATTGGAAGCTACTTCTCAATTCTGGAAACAGTAAAGCAAGGCAGAAAGATTGATGGAGCGGGTTGAAAGAGAGAGAAGAGAGAATAGAGAGAGGAGAGAGAGAGAGAGAGAGAGAGAGAGAGAGAGAGAGAGAGAGAGAGAGAGAGAGAGAACGATGTGTACTTCCACAGTCATTATCTGATAAAACAGAACTCTGAAATGGTTGGGACCTCCTGATCAAAGTAATTTAGTGTACAATTATAATTTAGTGTACAATTATACAGAACTTGGACAAGACGATTGTTGTGATTAATTATTCATGCCACGAGATTTATACCTACGTTACTTCCCAACTGCAAACGCTATTCTAAATGTACACGCCGATTTTCTACTTTCTCCAGAAATTACTATTTCATATTAAGGAGAGAAATCACTTATCCTAAAGGCAGAAAGGTTCTTGCGAGCAGACAATGGTGGCCCCTGCAAAAATATTATTAGCAACCACAATTCCAAGTACCGAATTAAAAAGACTTCCTTCTCTCGCTGGTACCAAGAGCTTTCAGGGAAGCACCACATACCAGAGACTAAACTGCCCACTCAAGCCGTACCTTAACTAGAATCTTTGAACTCTTTGAATCAAATGAAATGGAACCAAATGATATTATAGTCTTCTCAGCCTTGCAGGCTGCCCTCTCGGCAATAGAAAACTGGAAAACTAACTCAATTAATACTATCCAGAAGGTTCAAGAAAGATGCCACAAAATTATGAATTGTATGGAACAGAAATCCACGTGCAATGGATACCTGGCTACATAGACATCACACTGAATGAATCAGCTGATAAACTAGCAAATAAGGGAGCGCAAATTCCACAAATTGACCAACCATTGAGTAAGCTAACAATAAGACAAATAATAAAAACCAATTGTAAAGAAGATTGGCTGAACACATGGGCACAAGCTAAAACAGGAAGAAGACTCTTCAGACAACTAACAGTCCTGAATAAGGAAAATGCTATCAACCATACTGAACGAAATTATCAAAGCAAAATCTTCAGATTGAGAACATCTCACTCCACACTAAACGAACATAGAAACAGAATATGCTCACAAAATATAGCAAAATGCAGACAATGCCCAAACCCGTTAGAGACAGTAGAACACCACCTACTTCTATGCCCTGCACTCCAGGGAATGATACAACTCCTACCACACAATGCATCCCCAGACAATACGCTTTAAGGCCAAAACACTTATCCGAACTACACAGTGCCACATAACGGCATCTCGGTCACCAAGAGCTGACGCTTTGTGACAGTGGATCAAAGTCAAGTCAAGACTATTTCATATTCCCAGTCCTTCCACTTCCCCCCCCCCCCCCCCCTCTCGTTTCTGGATGTAATAATATTTATCCTTAGCACCTCAATACATTCATTGACAGTTAACACTTTTCTCTTTATCTGTCCAGAATCTCGTCGGCACGTGCGCCCGTACCTGAGCTAGTCAGGTGCGAACATTCACAGATCAAACAAGCAACCAGCTAACGGTCTGGTAGCGCTTTACACTGGAGGTTTGCTGACAAGTGCCAGAATTTGAACACTACGCGACTATGTATACATAAGAGGTAACATCCTATGCGTTCAGGACAGACAAACAGACAGAGAAGAGATCGATGCATGTTTGAGTGCGCAACCGATGTTTATTACACAAAAATTTACGAAGTACAAATGTCTGTGAAATTACAGATCAAATTGTAGTACCTCTTATTCAGTTCACAATAACTACACGGTATCTAAATATTCGAATAAAGATTACTTAAGATCTGTCTTGACTACTTCTTTGAAACGCCAAGTGTGATGAATCACGTTGTATTAAAAAGGGAATTTTTGAAAGAATACTGTAAATTTACTTGCCTGTCCGCCCACGAAGATATATAGTAATACTCCGCGATAACACAAAGTTGTATATAACGAGATCAGTTAGTTCCTTTTGTTTTCGTTTGTTTGTTTTTTCAGCTATATGTAAATCGTGCTCAATATACACAAGTTATCAAACAATTGCAGTTATCAAGCCTGCGGTACGCAGCCCTGCATTTGTCGCAATCAAATTCCCATCGCGTTATAGCGAGATCTCACCTCTTTATTGATGCTTGCGACTTGTTTTGATTCACTTTTAATGTTCTAAACACTGTTTAATTTTTACAGGCTTTTCTTTAACTTGCAACGTATGTCACTCTCTTGTCACCTTCAAATCTTGCAATCGATTTTTCAATCATTTCCAGATGAGCAATAGCTCTGAAACTTGGCATAGTTGTGTATTCCCCGTGACAATACAATAATCAGTCGTAAAAAATAATAAAAATTAACATTAATTTTTTTTTATTATTGTATCATGGGCCACAACTGCAAATAATCTAGGTGTATTATTTCCAACAAGATTATCTCTCTTGAGAGAAATACTGAAACTTCTCTCTCCCCCCACCCCCTTTTCCATACACACACTATCGTACGCGCGTGCACAGACATACATACAACTGATGAACTACATTTAAAAAAATGTATTTTACAACTCTTATCAAAATTCAACACAAAAAATAAAACAAACAAAAAATATTAACTTTCCTTGTAATATACTGAATAATGAAATCCGCCTCCTGTGCTCTGGACTCGTTTATCGCAAACTGATAATGTCATTAGCGGATCGATTACATTTGACTTAAATTTAAAAACAACAAAAAAATAACACTAAAAAGAAGAAAATAAAAAATAAAAATAAAATATTTTAAACACAGGCTTTTAATGCACTAAAAAGCCACAAATAATTTTTCAAGGAGTTTATATCTTGCAGTCAAAAAATGTAACATCAAATTGACAAAAAACATGGGGCGCTGATTCGACATGAAATTAACTTCTGCTTTATACTTCATTACACACTTATGAATAAAATATATGATAAGCGCTTAAGCGCCCCACGCTTTTTGTCAATTTGATGTTACATATTTTTACTGCAAGCTATAAACTCCTTGAAAATATATTTGTGTCTTTTTAGTGCATTTTTAATGCCTGTGTTTAAAATATTTTTATTTTTTATTGCTTCTAACGCCTGCTTTCAATTTCATGGGCTATCGTCTGTGGCCTAATGGATATGAACGCAGTTTCATAATCCAGATATACCAGGTTCGAAACCTGCTGCAGGCGGTTTGGTAGCAGATCGCTTTGTGTGGATTTTTAACAATGGTATAAGCGCCGTACCGTTCAGAAAGCAATGGCAAACTACTGAATGAAAAATATGCCTAGAAAAATTAAAAACAGCCAATAAAAGCTGGGGTTGATTGCCACGTCCTGTAAAGGATAAGCAACTAATTTTTTTTGGTTATAGCATGGGTAAGCAATGCGTTCGCCATTTGACACATGTGGCGAACTGGCGACAAACATGTGGCGAACTGGCAACAAACGTGTGGCGAAATGGATTATTAGACCTGGCATGATGCTGAAAGAAAACGTCATGAAAACATCTTTAACTGGCACTGTGAATCAACGATTTCTTCAATATATTTGATCCACGTTTAAATATAGTTATCGAATAATGAGCATAATTTGGAGGCAAAGCCAAGATGTGGGCTGAGTTCAGATATTCAGCTTAATTTTGACTGGTTAGTCAGACAGGTAACAACCTGGTCATTGGAGGAACACTTTTCCCACACAAAGAAATTCACAAATTAATATGGAAATCACCAAATGGTCGGGACAGAAACCAGATAGACCACATTATGATTAACGGTAGATGGAGACATGCATTACAAAACGTGAAGGTAAGAAGAGGTACGGATGTGGGAAGTGATCACCATTTAATAGTAGCAAAACTGAAAGTGAAACTCAGAACGACTGGACCAACCGTAACTACACAGAAAAGGTTTGACATCAGCAAATTGAAGGTCCCCTTACCAGAAAAGCTTTTGCGGCTGATATAAAAAAGCGATATCAATTTGCCAAAAGTCAGGAAAAGACATTGACTGATGATATAGACCAGAAATTCAACACCATTTCAACAATATATAAGGAAAGCAGCAAATCATGCTTGGGATTCCAGGAAAGGAAAAAGCAAGACTGGATAACACCAGAAACATTAAACTCCATAACGATGAGAAAGGAAATGAAAAGAAAGAAAACAGAAGCGAAGTCCCCCAGGTTAAAGCAACTATATAGCGAACAGTACAGTCAGCTGGACAAGGAAGTTAAACGCCAAACCCGAGCCAACAAAAGGAATTTCCTAGACGATCTTGCAAGACAGACAGAAGAGGCAGCACTGAGAAATGAACAAAGCACAGTATACAAAATAACTAAAATCATCAGCGGAAAACGAGGTGCAAACAATATTACCTTAGTAAGAGATAAGCAAGGAAATCTCATCACGACAGCAGAGGGACAGGAAACAAGATGGGCAGAGCATTTCAGAGAAACTCTGAACAAGGAACCACCAGAGACACAATTGAATGTTCCTGAGGCTGAAAATGATCTAGATGTAAATACAGACATTCCACGAAAAGAAGAAATCATCCCAGCAATCAAAGGGTTAAAGAATGGAAAAGCTCCTGGCCATGATAACTTAAATGCAGAGCTATTTAAGACAAACCCTGAGCTAGCAGCAGAACTATTAGAACCACTATTTGCACAAGTCTGGAAAACAGGGACAACACCAACGGAGTGAAACAAAGGAATAATTGTCAAATTGCCCAAGAAGGGAGATCTTGCAGACTGCAATAATTGGAGAGGAATCACTCTTCTCTCAGTTCCCAGCAAAATACTAGGCAGGATAATTATTCAGAGAATTTCAAAAGCAGTAGACCACAAACTGAGGAAAGAACAAGCAGGGTTTAGAAAGAACAGAAGATGTGTGGATCATATATTTACCCTCAGGAACATTATGGAGCAGTGCTCAGAATGGCAAAGACAGCTGTACATTAATTTCGTTGATTTTGAAAAGGCTTTTGACAGTATACATAGGGACAGTTTATGGAAAATACTGAGGGCTTATGGAATTCCAAGCTGCATAGTGTCAATCATAAAAAGCCTCTATGCCAACTTTACGTGTAGCGTTGGGCAGAGCAACCTAACCTTTGAGGTGAAGACAGGAGTACGACAGGGATACCCCTTATCAACCACTCTATTTTTAACAGTCATAGATTGGGTGTTGCGCCAGACAACAGAGGGCAGTGCATGCTTTCTGTGCTTCTCTATGGTGCGGAATGCTGGAGAGTTACAGAGAAGGAAATGTCGAAATTGTCCTCTTTTCACACAACATGCCGAATGTTTTGGCCGAATACCATCACCAACCAAGATCTGCTTACTCGGAGCAAGCAAGAGGACATGCACACCATCATAGCTGGCAGATGCTGGAGCTGGGTTGGCCATGTCCTCAGAAGAGACCCCGATGCTATCACAAGAACAGCTATGCTATGGACCCCTGAAGGAAAACGAAAGTGAGGCCGACCAAAAACAACTTGGCGGAGGACTGTGGAGGCTGAGATGCAAAGAATGAACCAGAGCTGGGGCACTAAACGAAGGATGGCCACCGACCGAGCAAAGTGGAATCAATTTGTTGTTGCCCTACAAGACGCCACCAGGCGTGATGACCACTGACTGCTTTGACGGTCGGCGGCTAAGGATCAAGAAGAAGAAATCAGACAGGTAGACTGCAAGAACTGACACAGGTTTTAGGTTTAATCACCGAGCTTCCCTGCTTTGTGTTTGATTTCAAAAACAACAAAAACAAAGAAAAAATATGATTGCATAAAGTCATTGAAAGGAATTTCGAGATTTCCCCTTTTAATCAAAGTGGTTAGATTCCTTCTTTTACTTGATGTGGCGAATAACTCATGAATTTCGCCACAGCTGTGGCTTGAGTCAAAATCCTACTGACCACCCGGGTGCTACAGATTTCAATTATCAAATGCGATGAATATCAAAGAATGCCGAAAACATACCGATGATGCTTTAATGGATGAAAAAAAAAAGCACCCAAATTTTAAGCAAAACACTATATGTAAAGTCCCTGCGTATAAAGAGACACATATGTTGTGTCTATGACACAATATCATGTGTTAGCACAGTGTTTCCCAAACTCTTTCGGAGCACTGCCCTCATGGCTCCCAGAGCACATCCCCAGCACCCGCTCCATTTCCCTGCATTACATAAAAAACTATATAAAGAGTGGAAGATAAAAGCAACTTCTAATTCCAAAACAGTGACAACTAAGTGCTCTATTTTATTTTTCTAATATAAAGTTTCATATACGCTTCCTTATTAATTTAAATTTTTTTAAATAAAACTTAATTACATAATCCAGTGTAACCAGCTTTCACCAGCTATGTAAGACATTACATTAGTACTTACTGTGGTGAAGTGGGATGTTATAAATATTTATAGGGGACTTAGTGTACTGACTGAGATCAGCTGTGAAGGTATCTATATCTATTAAGAGTAGTGTATTATAGATAACCTTACTTGCTACCACATATCTATATATCTCAGTCAGAATTATTCTGCAATAGTGTGATGACTACGTTATGTGTCTAGGGTATGTGTAGGATGAAGTGTAAGTCAAAACAACAACAGACAGATAAACAATTTAATTTATTCCACTATACTTGACAACACTGGGACACTCACATACATATAACACTCTAAAGGATATCTTAAGGAGTCACTGATAACTTTTCAAATAACAATATGTATTCATTGCTGATATGAATGAATATGTGTCCTGATTCAATTACAAAGGAACCAGGAATCACAATCAATTTTCATTACAAGTTATGTACAGAATGGATTAATATGAATATTGTAGTGACATATATTATTAAAAATATCCTATGTGTGTCAGTTGTGTAGTAGTAAAATGAGGTAATACTGGGTTTGTTTTGTTCAAGCTCTGTTGGTATTTGTCATCATGACTTCAATAGTTTGTCTTAAGGAAACTAGTATTGGAGATGTTCTCAGTTCCTGATATTAAGACAATTAAATCCCCCTCTGAATGTTATTTTTATAAAGTCATTTCAAGATGAGGGGACATAATGTTGAGCTCAGCTGGCCAAATCAGCTTATCTTGAGTGATGGCGGCAGGAAAGGACTCCTCTGCTCGAATTCTCCTCTGGGCTCTGGAGACACCTCACTGATAGCTAAATGGACCAAGGAGTATGCTGTCCGACTCTGGATTCAGCAAAGCTCTGACCAGGTGCAGCTCAATACCATCAAGACCACGGTCCCTGAAATCAAGAAGGATGTACCTTCTACTTCATAACTAATTGATACTCTAGTTCTACACTGAGCACAATACAACACAAACATTGAGTTCAGAGCGTTTGGCCAACTATCAGCTTCATTCTGAAGTACTTTATACCAGCATTAACCTCCTTAATGGTTACCACGCCTCTGCAATTCCAGCATTATTTCTTTCTAGTCAATCATCTAGGTGTCAGTGTACTGTTTGGCCATTCCATGCAGTTTTACTTTCCTCCGACACCTTCTGTTCAGGCGGGAGCATTATAGGCTTTACATCATGGTTGCTACTGAACTACACATATATACAGGCATAAATGAACAATTTACATTCAATTTTCATTAAAAGATACTGAATGTTTCAAGCTTACCACAATTTCATGGAAATAAACACAGATACGTTGATTAGCAATGAATTCTGGCACATTTACTGGCACAAATTCCCATCTGCTTATGTTCCAGGCTTTTATTTTAGCAAAAATGTGAGCTGGCTTCAACGCACTGTCGCTTTATCAAGCTTATTTAAACAAGTGGTTTCGAACTAACGCTCCTAAGTGATTATATCAGCGAGTCTAGCCAATGAGGCCCCGTTTCGACAAGTGTTTGAAAAAATGTTACCTTCCCCCGTCTCCCCTAACAACGAAAGATAGTATTTATAGCCCGACCAATCGTGGTCAGTCTTTCATTTGTTGCGCTCCAATCAATTTGGAGTTTACATGGTAGGCTAATTCTGTAACGTGAGGTTTTTCAAACACGTTAAAAAAAATTTTATGAGCAGAAATGATTTCATGCTGTCAGGCATCCCCAATATTTTATTTTGGTTATAACTTGTTAATTCCTAGACTATTTGCATAACGTTGTACATATTCTTTGTCAGCAAACCCTAAGGAACCCAAATATCCAAATTTAAAAGCGCTAAGTGGCTGCGTTCAAAATATGTATTTTCTACCTCCTGTTTCGAAGATGTGCTGTCTGGGTACTGTTATGTTTTCAACCGTAAACCCATCTATTGTTATCTTTCCTAATAAGCGTTTTTTGTGATTTTAAAACCTAACTCTGGGAAGGGTAATGTATTTTATCACTGTCCGTCTGAAAAAAAAGTTAGTGCATGTAGTCTTACACGCGTGATGGCAGCATTTGTGTATCGCGCGACGCGTGTTGCATGCGTTCCTGATTTTCAGCCCTCCCTCTCTCTTTATCCTTTTGTCCATCTGTTCGTTCGTTTTGGTAACATAGTGTAGAAAAAGACATGAATGGAATTTAAAATTTAGGTCAACTTGCATATTTCAAGGTTTTTCTTAGAAAGGCAGCACATTTTATCGTGTGTTTGGGAAACGCGTGTATGTTGCAGAAGGCCTTTAATATCAACGTGAAACGTTACAATTTGCATACGCAGTAGAAAACAAGGGGATTTCGAGTACAGTCATTGTGACAGCACTGTTCTTTACCATTCTTCTTCCTTTATTTATTATATGTATTTATTAGGCTTTATATTTACCTAATAATTTATATATGTGGATTAGAATATTCCACGACACCTCCCCTCTTAAAACAGACATTATATGTCAGTCCTTTATTCTATATTCACATAGAGAAATTTATTATTATTTCTGGGGTTTACGGTGATTCTCATCACACGGATGGCGGCTTAAAAAATCCGCTCCCAAATTGGTTTTTTCCAGATATATACTCAATGCTAAAATTATATGGAGCCAAAAGTAAAGACCATCGGAGTAACCTGGAGTTCTCATGCCTAGCCTGTGCTAGAAACGATAAAGGTTTGTGGTCTGTTTGCAACTTAAATGCCTTCCCATATAGATAAATATTGAATTTCTTTATCGCCCATATTACTGCAAGACATTCTTTTTCGCTAGTTGAGTAGTTGATTTCAGCTTTATTCAACTTTCTGCTAGCATATGCCACTGGGCTTAATTCTCCATCCAATGCATCTGATTTCTGTAGTAGAGTTGCACCTAACCCAATATTACTTGCATCCGTCCTTACTATGAATTCTTGACTTAAGTCAGGTAATTTCAAAATGGGTTTACTTGTGAGCTTTTCCTTCAATTCTTGGTAAGTCATTTCACATTGTGGTGTCCATGTAATGCGATCTGGATGTCCTTTACGTGTCAATTCAGTTAACGGTGCACATATGGAATTAAAGTTTTTGATATACTTCTGGTAGAAACCACATAATGAGACAAAGGATCTCACGTCCTTCTTGGTTTGTGGTCTCGGGGCTTTCTGTAGTTTCTCTAAATTCTTTGGGTCAGGGGTCATGTTTCCCTGATAAACTGTGTGTCCCAAAAATTCCAATTCTTTACATCCAACGCAACATTTGGTTGGTCGGGCTGTTAAATTTGCCTCCCTAAGTCGATCAAACAGCATGTTCAGAGAGTCAATGTGTTCCTCAAAGGTTTCTGTTGCTATAAGGATATCATCCATAAAATTGTTATACAGGGATTATTCAGAGGATCCAATAATTTTCTCATCATTCTAGAGAAGACACTAGGCGCATTCTTCAATCCAAATGGCAATCTATTAAACTCATAGTGTCCTTCTGAGGTACTAAAAGCTAGGTATGGTCTAACCTCAGGCTTTACTGGAATCTGATAGTATCCTTTACTCAGATCCACTTTTGAGAAATATTTAGCTTTATTTAGTCTGGCAAACAGCTGATTTGTATCCGGCAATGGATCCACCTGTCCTTCTGTAATAGCAGTCAGTCTCCTGTAATCTATACAGAGTCTATGTTCTCCAGAGGGCTTCCTTAAGAGTACAACACCGGAACTATACGAAGACTCACTGTGCGAAATAATTCCTTCCTTCAATAGATAGTCTATCTCTTCCTTCAAAGCTTTCTCCTTAGCAAACGGAATCGAATATGGTTTCATACAGACAGGTGTGGAGTCTATTAGTTTCATATCATATTCCAATAGGTTTGTATGCCCTGGTCGGTCTGTTAACACCTCTGCATGATTATTTAGAACCTGTTGCACTCTCTCTTTCTGAGTTTTCGTTAAATGTGTACTGATTTTCACCTGTGCTGCTGTCTCACAGGGGTGTAATGGATATTCAAATGATGAAAGTGGTTCCTTTTTCATCTCCATGGCGATGGACAAGGTCAACAAGTGTGTCTCTTCCTGATGTTCTCTTTCCAAATATTTCTTCAGGAGATTCACATGATAGATTTTTTCTTTCCCCTTCTTATCTATCTTATAATTTGTTCTAGATACCTTCTCTAGAACTGTATATGGACCCTGCCATCCAATTTGTAACTTATTCTGACTCCCGGGCAAAAAAAGCAGTACCTTCTCTCCCACAGCCAAATTTCTGTCTTTCGCCTTCCTGTTATAATAGGCAGCATGTTTCTTCCTGGCTTGTTTCAAATTTTCATTGGCAAGTCTCCAGCCAGTTTTTAAACGAGTGGTCAGCTCATTCACATATTGGTATGAAGATGTAATGTTTTCCTCTGCCTTTTCATCAGTCCACGTTCTTAACATAGCTACATATGGACCTTTAATTGTGTGGACCTATTTGTCCATGCACCGGTATGGTCTCTTCCACTCGAAGCTTTATAGTGATGATTTTTCCTCCCAGAATTATCATTCACAAAACGACCGCTACCAATTTTTCTTTTGGGGCTTTCTCCCCACTTAAAATTCTTGATGAGAGATTTCCTCCCTACATCCTCTTCCTCCAGTTTGTTTAAGTCCGGTTGAGGGATTTTCGGCTTATCCTGGGGTAAGACATCTTTTTGCACTCTCCGCATAGTGGCCATTGTAAAACAGTTAAGTGAAGCTTGTCCGTGAAAAGGGGCTTCCCATTCCATTTGGTCCACTTTATCAAATTTATATCTCTTTTTATTATCAGGCCTAATTTTGCCCCGTGGCGTGTCCAGGTCCTGATCCATGTTCCCACTTGTGGGTGTTCCCTCATGTGCTATGCTACACCTTTCTACAAAATTCTCAATGTCCCATCTTGCTTTGGGCCAATAATAATTGTGAGCCACCTTTTGAATGATGGTACCTATTTTCTCATGGTCCCCATCTGGTTTCACATGTAGACTCCTTATTAAGTCTGCCCTATATCTTTTTGGAAGAACCAGCTGTCCTTGACCTTTGGATCTAGCTCCAGTCTTCCTATACATCAACTTGTTTTTCATGTAAAAATCTCCCTTGCCTGGAGTTGTATGACAAGTTGACAATTTTCTGAAACAAGGCTTGAGTGTTTTGTCCTCAGCCTGTGCCTTCCTCATCTCTTCTGGAGTGGTATCCAACATAATATCCTCCTCCTGTCTTGAGGTCGACCTGACCTGAAGGGTTGCCATATACACAGGTTTCCTTCTGCAACGGTCAGTGTCATGATTGTCCATCTGACAATTTTTACACCACCTTTTTCCTTGGTTGAAAGATTTTCTTTCATCATATTTCCTTTCATCGAATTGTGGGAATTTATTTTTATTTTCATACCGTGGCCTATCAAATTGGTGCTTACCTTTGTTTTGATCCCTAGGATCAAATTTATTAAAGTTCTGTGGTGCCCTAAAGTTGTCCACCTGTTTCTTTTTATTACCTGTTACCTCTGCTTGAGCTGCTTGATACCTTTCAGCAACATTTAGCAACTCACCCAGCCTCTCTGCACCTTGTTCCATGAGAAACTTTCTCAGGTCTGGAGCCATGGACTCTCTTAATTGCTCTATAAGGACCATTTCCTTAAGATCTTGGGTTTTCCCCAGAGAAGTCCATTTCTCCAAGTATGTCTCTATTCGTGCAGAGAACTGGTGATAGGTTTCACCTGATAGTAGTTTAGCATTCCTAAATTTTTTCCTATAAAATTCTGCATTCTTTTCATACCTTAACAAAAGAGCCTGCTTTAGCATGTCATAATTTTCCTGATCACCTCTGCTCATTTTTGCAAAAACTTCATAAGCTGCCCCACGAAGTCCCTGAGATAACTTTAAGCTCCACCTTTCTTTCTCTAACCCATACGTGGTAGCTAATAGTTTGTACCTATTTAGGTAGCTCTCTATATCATCGTCTTTCTCAACAAAATGATCTAAATGAAAATTCATAGCTGAGGTTGAGGCTCCCTGAGTAACCGTAGCATCAGAGGCAAAGGGACTGGCACCATTTTCAGGAGCATGGCCTTGAAACTCAAACTCCCTTAGTCGTAACTCATGTTCCCTTTGTAATCTCTTCTCCTCCTTTTCTGCTTCCCTTTCTGCAGCTAATTTCTTCTCTTCCCTTTCTGCAGCTTGTCTTCTTTCTTCTGCAGCCTGTCTTCTTTCTTCGGCTTCCAATGCTTTAGCCTCTTTGTCAGCCTCAATCTGCAACCTCTTAGTCTCAGCCTCAGCTTGCAACCTCTTAGTCTCAGCCTCAGCTTGCAACCTCTTAGTCTCAGCCTCAGCTTGCAACCTCTTAGTCTCAGCCTCAGCTTCAAATTGTAACTTCTTAATTTCCCTGTCAGCCTCTAACTTTCTTTCGGCTTCAAACCTTCTTTCTTCGCGTTCAATAAATTTGTCACATTCCGTAGTAACATAGGCAACCATAACTTGCCCATCTAATCCTAACTCTTTTGCAGTCTGAACCGCAGCAGATCGAAATTTGGCCAGGTCCGCCATTGTCTATCAGGTAAGTTTATACAAGGTCTAACCAACAATTTAATCTCTAAATATATCTAATGGACAACACAGGCACCGTGAGCTCAACCTTATTTAATTCCACCCAAGGATACCTTTTAATTCTTATATTCCCTGAAGTGAATTACCCCCAATATTTTTAATAGGGAAAGATTCAAAATCCCAAGAGCGAGACCCCAATATATGTGGTGAAGTGGGATGTTATAAATATTTATAGGGGACTTAGTGTACTGACTGAGATCAGCTGTGAAGGTATCTATATCTATTAAGAGTAGTGTATTATAGATAACCTTACTTGCTACCACATATCTATATATCTCAGTCAGAATTATTCTGCAATAGTGTGATGACTACGTTATGTGTCTAGGGTATGTGTAGGATGAAGTGTAAGTCAAAACAACAACAGACAGATAAACAATTTAATTTATTCCACTATACTTGACAACACTGGGACACTCACATACATATAACACTCTAAAGGATATCTTAAGGAGTCACTGATAACTTTTCAAATAACAATATGTATTCATTGCTGATATGAATGAATATGTGTCCTGATTCAATTACAAAGGAACCAGGAATCACAATCAATTTTCATTACAAGTTATGTACAGAATGGATTAATATGAATATTGTAGTGACATATATTATTAAAAATATCCTATGTGTGTCAGTTGTGTAGTAGTAAAATGAGGTAATACTGGGTTTGTTTTGTTCAAGCTCTGTTGGTATTTGTCATCATGACTTCAATAGTTTGTCTTTAGGGACTAGTATTGGAGATGTTCTCAGTTCCTGATATTAAGACAATTAAATCCCCCTCTGAATGTTATTTTTATAAAGTCATTTCAAGATGAGGGGACATAATGTTGAGCTCAGCTGGCCAAATCAGCTTATCTTGAGTGATGGCGGCAGGAAAGGACTCCTCTGCTCGAATTCTCCTCTGGGCTCTGGAGACACCTCACTGATAGCTAAATGGACCAAGGAGTATGCTGTCCGACTCTGGATTCAGCAAAGCTCTGACCAGGTGCAGCTCAATACCATCAAGACCACGGTCCCTGAAATCAAGAAGGATGTACCTTCTACTTCATAACTAATTGATACTCTAGTTCTACACTGAGCACAATACAACACAAACATTGAGTTCAGAGCGTTTGGCCAACTATCAGCTTCATTCTGAAGTACTTTATACCAGCATTAACCTCCTTAATGGTTACCACGCCTCTGCAATTCCAGCATTATTTCTTTCTAGTCAATCATCTAGGTGTCAGTGTACTGTTTGGCCATTCCATGCAGTTTTACTTTCCTCCGACACCTTCTGTTCAGGCGGGAGCATTATAGGCTTTACATCATGGTTGCTACTGAACTACACATATATACAGGCATAAATGAACAATTTACATTCAATTTTCATTAAAAGATACTGAATGTTTCAAGCTTACCACAATTTCATGGAAATAAACACAGATACGTTGATTAGCAATGAATTCTGGCACATTTACTGGCACAAATTCCCATCTGCTTATGTTCCAGGCTTTTATTTTAGCAAAAATGTGAGCTGGCTTCAACGCACTGTCGCTTTATCAAGCTTATTTAAACAAGTGGTTTCGAACTAACGCTCCTAAGTGATTATATCAGCGAGTCTAGCCAATGAGGCCCCGTTTCGACAAGTGTTTGAAAAAATGTTACCTTCCCCCGTCTCCCCTAACAACGAAAGATAGTATTTATAGCCCGACCAATCGTGGTCAGTCTTTCATTTGTTGCGCTCCAATCAATTTGGAGTTTACATGGTAGGCTAATTCTGTAACGTGAGGTTTTTTCAAACACGTTATAAAAAAATTTTATGAGCAGAAATGATTTCATGCTGTCAGGCATCCCCAATATTTTATTTTGGTTATAACTTGTTAATTCCTAGACTATTTGCATAACGTTGTACATATTCTTTGTCAGCAAACCCTAAGGAACCCAAATATCCAAATTTAAAAGCGCTAAGTGGCTGCGTTCAAAATATGTATTTTCTACCTCCTGTTTCGAAGATGTGCTGTCTGGGTACTGTTATGTTTTCAACCGTAAACCCATCTATTGTTATCTTTCCTAATAAGCGTTTTTTTGTGATTTTAAAACCTAACTCTGGGAAGGGTAATGTATTTTATCACTGTCCGTCTGAAAAAAAGTTAGTGCATGTAGTCTTACACGCGTGATGGCAGCATTTGTGTATCGCGCGACGCGTGTTGCATGCGTTCCTGATTTTCAGCCCTCCCTCTCTCTTTATCCTTTTGTCCATCTGTTCGTTCGTTTTGGTAACATAGTGTAGAAAAAGACATGAATGGAATTTAAAATTTAGGTCAACTTGCATATTTCAAGGTTTTTCTTAGAAAGGCAGCACATTTTATCGTGTGTTTGGGAAACGCGTGTATGTTGCAGAAGGCCTTTAATATCAACGTGAAACGTTACAATTTGCATACGCAGTAGAAAACAAGGGGATTTCGAGTACAGTCATTGTGACAGCACTGTTATTTACCATTGCTCTTCCTTTATTTATTATATGTATTTATTAGGCTTTATATTTACCTAATAATTTATATATGTGGATTAGAATATTCCACGACACTTACTTGGTCGTTCCTCTTTTACCCTGGGGTGTAGAGTTTGCCAGAGAGAGCGCCATATTATCCTATCGGCTTGTCTTTCTCCTGGCCTGGTTCCAGTCTAGTCCTCGGTCCTTTAGAGATTGTCTAATGTTGCCCTCCCAGCAAACTCTGGGTCGTTCTGGAGGTCTGGATCCATGGCTCTTGATTTCTCATATTTGTCGTGGTAGCTGATCTTTTCTCATTCTGCAGACATGGCCAAACCACTGTAATTGGGACTGTTCCACTTGGGTCTGTAGGGGTTGGGTTTTGAGGTCATGATGTATCGTCTGTTTGCGGACTATGTTTCTTCTTGTTACTTAGAGCACCTTCCTCTGATACCTCATTGCTGAGGTTTGGAGCTGGCTTTTGTGTGTACTCTTTTGCTCGAGTTATGGCCTAAAAAAGTCTCACACTGCTGCTCTTCAGGTAGCAAACTCTTCTCTGATGCCTACCTTTCAGTCTATGACAGCTCCATGGTATTAAAACTGGTTGATCTGCTCCAGGACCTGTTCTCCCAGCATAATCTGATGCCCTTTTTCCTCTCGTAATACCATCATGGTGTTTGTTGACAATGTCTCTCTTCTCCAGCTCTTCCTTCCACAATTGCAGGTTGGATTGAAGGTGTCCCTCTGATTTAGCAATCAAGGCAGCATCGTCGGCGAACGCCAGCTCTGATGTACAAACTTGTCTCATCTTCCAGTGCCCCACTGGATACTTTCTTTGTCCTCTCCTTAATGCTTTGATGACATTGTCCATGAGGAGTATGAAAAGAGTAACCCACCACATATGGATTTTATTTCACTAACACTATTACGCAGTATTTGAACAGGATAATCAGCTAATTACCAAATAAATATTCCCAGTACCCCTTGGAAAGCTTCTTGTACCCCCTGGTACGCACACCCCATGCGGGGACCATTGCTGTAGGGTGTATGAGAAACCGGGACGAGCGACGTTAAGGACGCGCGGTGGGTTAGGGTTTGTTCAGGCTACGTTCTCCTTTTAAGTGCTCATGTCCGAGTCCTGTATAATCAAACTGCTTTTACATGTAAGCGTTATATTAAGTAATAGTGTTGAATTTAGCCTGACAAACCCTAAACCACTCCACTTACTACTCCGCTTACATGTTAGCGTTATATTAAGTACGAGAATATTGTTGAATTTAGCCTGACAAACCCTAAACCACCCCACTTACTACTCCGCTTACATGTAAGCGTTATATTAAGTAATATTGTTGAATTTAGCCTGACAAACCCTAAACCACCCTACTTACTACTCCGCTTACACGTAAGTATAAGTATACATGTCAGTACGTAATCGAAACACGTTCAGTCTCGTTCCCTAACGCCAAGTTCACCATCACCCATGGCTTCACATGTGAGTCACGCAACGTCATTTATGCTATTATATGCAAACGTTGCACCATTACTTACATCGGCCAAACGGGCACACGACTGGGCGACCGATTCTGCAGAGACCTCTACGACATCTCTCAGTTTAAATCCACACCTGTGGCCATCCACTTCAATGGCCCTGACCACCACGGTGCCACTGACATCCAGGTGACAGCCATCAGATCCTGTTCCTCGGACGCCAACAGTCGGTTTCGCCAGGAACAACGCCTCATCCATCTTTATGGGTTGCCTCAAACCACACGGTTTGAATACCCAATATTCTTTTGTCTGAGACGCCTTTTTCTATCGAGTCCCAGTTGTACTGTATTATGACTGTCTACGATGCGATCACGCTTTTTTTTTTTTTTTAAATCGCTTTTCCCTCACTTTCTATATATATATATATATATATATATATATATATATATATATATATATATATATATATATATATATATATATATATATATATATATATATATTTTCTTTTAATTTATTTTTTTCTTTATTTAATTTTTTTATTTTTTTAATTACCATTTTTTTTCCTTCTTATTATTATTATTATTATTTTTTTTAATTTGTTTATTTATTTATTTTATTTTATTTTATTTATTTATTTTTTAAGTTTATTTTTTAATTTTATTTTATTTTATTTATTTTTTTAAATTTATTTTTTTTATTATTATTAATATTTATTTATTATTATTTTTTTATTTATTTTTTCATTTTATTTATTTATTTTTTTTTTCTTCCTCACTCTTTTCCAGTCCTTGTTTTCATTATTTCTTATCTTTTGTTTTTAATGTACTATCGACTTCCTCTTTCCGGTTTAGTGGCAGCCATCTTGCTTCACATGTGACTGGACACAAGGGAGTTTTTTTTCTCTTATTTTTATAGTTTCGTGTTCTCTACTTAATTCTCATTTTCTTTCCCTCCTGTCTCTTGTTTGTCTGTCCCTGACGAAGGCCTTGTGGCCGCAACGTAGGTTTTTCTTGTCCTTCTCCTTGTAAGACGTATTACTATTTGTGTGTGTGTGTTTTTTTTTTTTCCCCATTCAACCGCTTACATGTAAGCGTTATATTAAGTACGAGAATATTGTTGAATTTAGTCTGACAAACCCTAAATCACCCCACTTACTACTCCGCTTACATGTAAGCGTTATATTAAGTAATATTGTTGAATTTAGCCTGACAAACCCTAAACCACCCCACTTACTACTCCGCTTACATGTAAGCGTTATATTTAGTAATATTGTTGAATTTAGCCTGACAAACCCTAAACCACTCCACTTACTACTGTTGCCTTCTTTTCCCTTATCGCCCCCTTGGATCCTCCCAACGCCCCCAGCGGGGTGGTACCACCCATTTTGGGAATCACTGTGTTAGCATTTGCCGAGGATAGTCAAAATCCATCACACCTTCTCGTTCAGATATAAGCAACATAGTTCACTTTCACCCTCCGGAGCGTTCCAGTTCCGACACGTGCCCAATCTGGGTAACACACATTTAGAACAAAACCTGGGTGGAGTCCGCTTATACCGAGTGGGTCGACTTCGCAATTCCTGTCCTTCCAACCCCTTCTCTCTCTCTCTCTCTCTCTCTCTCTCTCTCTCTCTCTCTCTCTCTCTCTCTCTCTCTCTCTCTCTCTCTCTCTCTCTCTCTCCTCTCTCTCTCTTTCTCGCCTCTCTCTCTCTCTCTTGACCATTCTCCCTTGACATTATGGTAAGTTAGTAAGAAAAATAAAAATAAATGTTAACTACCTATTTTGTAAGTAGGCCTACATCGAAAATACCAGGCAGTACTGGCAATTAACCGCCGCCCAGTCAGCAGGGGTGGTTATGGTCTATCTTTCCTGTTGTAGTGGTATGTCCGTTATGACTAGGAAAGAACATATTATTAAACAGGTAGCTCTGTCAGCTGTGGTGACCACGATGTTACGGTGGTTCTGGGGGACAACTAATTAGCGACAGAACGGGCAAGAAGTCAACGATGATAAGCAAATGTACAGGTGCTCTAAGTATAGCCCCGAGACAGACACATACATATATTCGATTGCACATTTACACAGAGGCAGGGACGGACTGACAATGATCTGGCCTCAGGGCATTAGGGCAATTCGTCCTACCACCCCATCTGACGTGGATCACTGGTCAGTCGAGTGGGACCCCTACTGCTGTGGGCCCTCGGGTACTGCCCGATTTCCCGACCTTTCAATCCGCCCCAAAAAGAGGCCTAGCAGAACCGTACGTACAATAAGCATGTACTCGTCACAGTACGCACTTTCCATACAACGACATATTTGCTATGCACAGCGGACACAAAACTGAACAGTCCCTGTAAAGGGTGTTTACATGGAATCAAGCAGAAATAACCACTTCTTACAGGCACACCTTGTGCCTGCAGCAGCGTCGGCATGCGGCAATTAATCGTGATAACGTACGTTTGCATAGAAGGAAAGAGAATGGAGAGCGCCTAATAACAGATAGGATGAGAGAATGTTGGAAATTGTTGAGGGAATACTGGTACACAGCGTAAGAGGAATGGACTACTGGCGGTAGAGGTAAACAAAAACTACTGCAGTCACCGCTGCTAACACAAGAAAACAAACCACACGTGTAAAGAACGTAAAGACGATTAATAAAGAAGGCAAGATAGAATATTTAAAGGAAATGTTCTTATTGGATGATTGACAAGTCACTTTCTATTTTTAAATTGTTATGTCTTCACTCCTATCCACCTGATTTTATTTTATTTCGTTTCTGGAAACAAAATAATTAAAAAAATTAAATTAAACTTATTAAAAATTCTGGGTCCACACGTTCATTGGCTGTTTTATTTAGCGAAACAATTTCCCCACCCTTGTCCTTGATAATGCTAGCTGACTGCTTATATTTCCCGTTAGCGTATTGATAAAGGTTGATAACGTTGGATTTTTTTTCCCGTTAATGATATCCACCAAAAGATAGATATAAGTGGATGGAAGCAGACATCATCATCATCATCAGTTGATAAGATCTCTATGGTGTTGTTTGCTCCACTGTAGTGTATGGAATGTCAACTTGACCTACGCAGTGGTGTGTAGACATGGATTGAGTGTATAATGTGCGAATGTTAATAAAGGTTCGTGGTGTTGACAAATGTTCTTTTCTCACACTCATGTATGGCTGGAAGTCATCGACACCAACGACTGTGTACCTTTTCTAAAGTTTAATTGGACGTACACACTCGACAGCACAGATAGTGACAAATCACAGGTTGCCATAATACATCATAGTACAGAGGATAAATGGTCTTGCAATGTTACATGGGCACTCATGTAGAATAATTGTATAATGGACTGTCAGTAGCCAAGCACTCAGTATCGCCCATACATATATATCATCTGACTTCACTGACTGAACACGTCAGCTTATAAACAATATTTCAGATGGCTTCTAAACCTAATCTCGTCTAGCGACGATTCTTCAACATAATGTTCAGCACATATTTCTCCATATAATAATATTGAACCGCTAGCAATGGGTTCTCATGTGTAGCAGTGATCTATGGACTAATCAAGCGATAATACGGGCATCCCTTTTCTCTTCTTGAAAGTCACTACATGTTTTGGTTCCAAGATGGCTTCACTCGTGAGCTGTCACTCACGTTTGGATACAGATAATGAATCTGTCCTAAAGTTAGTCATTCATAAAACATTTCATTGCTCTGTAGATTTGATCATGAACAATTGACTGCAATCTACAGGATATAGTGCTGCTAGGAATCGAAGTCGTTTTCATCGAGTCAAATATATTCTCTTAGACATTCAAATCGTAACTATCGAAAATGGTGGCTTCGATCGAGAGTTCATAAGAGTATCTTTGATTACCTTGGTATAGGAAATATGAAACTGCCATTCCTTGGCAATACGAATAAACACTGGGGTAAAGCATACACGATAGGTTTAGACGACTATCACTTTCCCCACAAATACTGAGATCACTTTTTCCCCGGCTACAAGCCGACATAGAAAACACAGTCCCTATCGGGACGAAGCCAAATCATACCACTCTCTAGCGACACATCCGCCGAATAGCCTTTGACCTCTCTAGAGACAACAGAACATATAGTTCGACTTAGATATGTAAAGATATACAGATATAAGACAGACTCGTCCTACTCAGACAAACAATACACATAAATTCAGGCCATAGATATTCTGAAGCAAGAACAATCTATTATTACCCAAACAACGAATAAATCGCAGTAAAATGGATTCATCCGCGGAGTTTGATCGAAGAGACGACACAACTTTCCAAGGGAAGTAACTCAATAATGACTTTCCCTTAAGCACTAAAAATTACCTATGTATAATATTGCAAGATATCAAAGACTGCACGTAACACGTATTTTTACTGTTGTTCACTAATTCATTTATTCATTATCCTTCGGCCTCCCAATGAACACAGGCCCTTCGACATACGCAGGTCAAGTCCTCCCGACGTTTGCCATCAGCTCAAGGTCTTACATGTCTTCTTCACCGTTTTCATTTATGTCTCCAGTTGTCCTCTGTCTCTCTTGTCAACTCGTCCATTCATGTCTTCTTATCTCTTCTGACAGTTCTCCTGTGTCTTTCTTGTCAACTTGTCCATTCATGTCTTCTTATCTCTTCTCACAGTTCTCCTGTGTCTCTCTTGTCAACTCGTCCATTCATGTCTTTTTATCTCTTCTCACAGTTCTCCTGTGTCTCTCTTGTCAACTCGTCCATTTATGTCTTCTTATCTCTTCTGACAGTTCTTCCTATGCTGTGTGTCAGTGTTTGTATTTATTTTAGCTTCTATGCGTGTAGTAAATGAGCCTTTGCTCTGGAATTTCTAATTTTGCTTGTGTTTAAATTTGTTTTGTAATGTTGTATCATTTCCTCTATTTTATTTGTGGTTTCTGAAGATATCCATACTGTGTGATCGCGTTTTCTTCTTCCAAGAACTTCTCCACGTGTCACATTCCATAAATGTGTATGTGACAAAACGCCTGAACATGTCCCTTTGTGTGATCTTTCACCCCTTCAACCCTCCGGCAATATCCTTTCTTTTTCTTCATTTTTCTCACTCATCGCTTTTATTTGGCATAAATCATGCCTTTTCATTCGTTATTTCTACTATTTTGCGCTATGCTGGACATAGCATGGTGAATTCTCTAACACGCCACTCTCCTATGGCAGTATTTGCTATGGGACTAATGCGTATCTTATTGTTTCACACTCCACTCCCAGACTGTTGTTACGATTCGCCAGGTTTGGTGAGCCGGCCAGCGATAATATTTTATCGCCTAATCTGTCTGAACACTGTGGAAACGTGGCCGTCAAACATTTGACCCCATTTGGGAAGCGGCTGATCGTGTTGACACAAGCCGATTTTGTGATCAGATGAAAGAAGACCACACGGGCTGTCCAAACATCTGTCTGGCGTAGGCACGAAGATTATTCTAATAAACAGAGGAGCGCCGGAAGTCTTAGGTAACGATATGACATCGCTGTGTAAGAGGCCACGCGTGTATATTAAATTTAATATTTTCAAATACGCGTGGGATGAGTAATGTTAAATTTCCCCACACAAACAGTGCTAGATAGATTGGATTGGTTCGCCAGAATCTACGATGATTTGATTGGAACTTTCGACGGAAACACAGCTGGGATTTGAAACTAAGGATTGTGAGATATAATCTAACAAACTCCGAGTCACAGCATACAACACAGACAGACTGCATCGCAGCGTCAACTAAACACCTCCTACAAGCCAGATGAAAAGGATAGGACTTACAATTCCACAACTATAAGTACCAGATCGAGTATTGGGCAACTTTGGAATTTACAAGTAAACCCGCCATTTTAATACAAGACTGGAAACTTGGGAATTCTATCACAAGAAGTCATAAGATGAATTATAGATTTCCAGGCCAAGTGTTTCACCCGTCATAAGAGGAATTATAGATTTCCAGACCAAGTGTCTCACCCGTCATAAGAGGAATTATAGATCTCCAGACCAAGTGTTTCACCCGTCGTAAGAGGAATTGCTCAGACTTAAGTGATTCGAACAGCATCTAACTACAGGGCTGTGGGTCCATTCTAAATCTGTGCCAGGAGACGTGTGTATTCCCAAAATGTTGGGGTAAGTATAAACAGATTATTTACTAAGGTAAATTCTACAGGTTTCTTGCTAAGTGATTATATATGTGAGGCTGGCAACCTCAACATATGAAACTAGTATATTCATGAACCACTACTGCAAGAGCTGGTGATTGTTTCTGACTAGTCTTGCGGGGAAACCCGACAGCAGAGATGACCTAGACCCCGACGGGAGTAGCGACGAGTAATGAGTGATGATTATATCACATGTGCCTAAAGTGTATAGAATCATTTTGTGAGATTTATATACCTTTTTAATTTTAATTCAGGCAAATCATTATTCATGGCCAGTATTGACACCCAGAAGGATATTGGTGAATTTTCATCATATTAACATTGTGTGCTCGGGAATTTAATTCTTCTGAGAGACGCATTTCTAATTTGTCACAGTTCGTGGTTACAAGACATCAGACTTAAGTACTGAAGTTCCTACGCCACTAGTGTGAGAAGAGTATCACCACCACCCGCCTACAGTGGACGAGTTACGTGGAGAAGTGTACTTATCACCAAAAAGAAGTGACGGAAACCACAGCTGCAGGACTCAGCTGGAGTTAAGTTGTGTATAACAGGCTACAGCAAAAATACGGACAGTATTAGTCACGCCCTACCAACGCCTCAATGAGGAAAAAGTTAATATAACTTTCACCCCCTTTAATCCTTATTTTAACTTGTTGAACTAATTGACTATTAAATTTGTTGTATGTTATTTTAAACTAGACAATAATAGTTGATTCAGTTTATTTGTACGAAAGCAAACGTATGAGCCAATTTTTCTTGATAAATATATATATATATAAATATAGAGCCATTACTTATAAGAGGGCATTCGTTGGATTATTCCAACTGGGGGCTTGACGGGCCAGAATCATAGCATAACCCCTTCACAAAAGGCGACGGACCAGATAATAAGTTAACAAATTTGCTCAGCCCTTAAGCAGTGTTTTGTTCTTGACTTCTGGGAATATCTTGTGAAGGCTCCCCTAAGGTAGACAAGTCATTCCTCTTCTATCTACATCTTTGCCAAGAGTAATCTTGCGCGAAGATAGATACCCTGGACGACCTACTTTTAGATACGATTGCGTGGTGACCATTAGTGGACGACAACTGTAAAGCAAGGGGAGGCGATCCCGTGCCAGTGTACATTCCAGTTCTGTTACCAGTGGTCTTTTGTATTTGTTTCGTCCTCTGGTTATCGAAGAACGTTTTATTTATTGACTGCTGTAAAGGTAAACTGAAATTTTGTTTCTTGATTTATGTAGCTATGTTGTGTATATGCTGAGTTCTAACTCTATTTTGGGTAACAGAAGTTGGTGATGGATATGATTTTCTGTCATATGGTCTGGTGATATCCATAAATGCATTAATGTGGAAACAAGCTTCTTCCTACAGCAGATTGACCTGGGGCACACATGTTTATTTGAGGGGCAGACGTTCATGAAATTTACCAATGTCCCAAGTACGTGTACTGACATGATCTCTTCAAATCCACTAATGCACTATGTTATTTTGGCTGTTAGATAACCCACCAAGATTACAGTGAAACACAACGTTTTAGCATCATCAGCTGTTCCAGCCCCGTGGCAAATGTGTAACATTACTAAGCACACATTCTCATTGGCGTGCTTGCACATGCAAGCGTCAAACACACATCCGTACAGTATTCAAAGGCTTTGAAGTCTTCAACTAATTACACAATCCTGTATAACACAGACCAAAGGCAGCAACATTCAGAGTTAAAACGCTGACCAGTCTGAGTAAATGACAAAGGCGCGCGTGTAATCTTTACGCATGAAAATAAAGGAGCCAAAAATGAATGAATTAAACAATCCAATCGTCTTTTTTTTCAATTCTCAAGTACATTTTTGCATTCTATTCTTTCTCGGACAATGTCAAAACAGTTTCTCAGTGATTCACAAACGAAAAATTGTTTGCAGATAATAACTAGTATTTACTAGTCACTTATCAGAAATGGCGAGCAGTGGTGATACCGGCACTGAATACAATTTTTGATAAAACTGTAAAACAATAAAATAAAAAACATGCTGTGTTCATCAAATATACTTTGAGATAATTTCTGAAGCAAGCATTTTCACTTCATAATAAAAGTCATATCGAGATCAGATCAAACGCCGCTTCCACAAAGAAGGTTAGCTGTAACTATCTCCAACTATTAATCTTGTTGCTACGATGGTATTCTACAACACAGAGGTTCCCAACAAGTGTGCAGCAAGGGTCCATGGGTTAAGTCGCTAATTTTTAGATTTTTTTTCTTCTTCTCATTTTAATTCCAAATATCACATTTACTTGTCTGTAGCAGCTCTAGTTTTTGAGATACAGACATTTTTGTATTTCATTAATACAGGGTGACCCAAAAAAAAAAAAAAACGGGCCCGCGCGTGCACTTTTTGTGCGTGCGCAGGCCCGTTTTTTTTTTTTTTTTGGGTCACCCTGTATTATTACAATATTTTCTATATAAGGCTATGTAAAAAAAACTATTGCTGTCTATTCCTTTACAAAAGAAAACTGCTTGTTTACTCTCAGTTTTCCAAGAATCTTCCCAGAATTGCCTTTTTTAGATTTTAAGCCACTGCATGCATGTTAGTATGCTACTTATTTTATTACACTTCTAACAGAGAATGGCATCATCTTCAAGAAGAGCATGTTTTCTTTCACCGCATTTATTTTGTTATATTTGTGGAGAGCACACTTTCAAAGAAGAACATAGGAAGCGTATTACTGTTTTTGTGAAAAAGGCATACTTTGCTTACTTTAAAGTAAAACTAGGTGACCAGGACGAGTCTTGGGCTCCTCATATTGTTTGCAAAACATGTGTTGAACACCTGCGACAGTGGACGTGTGGGAAAAGAAAATGTTTAAAATTTGGAATTCCAATGGTTTGGAGAGAGCCCAAGAACCACTATGATGACTGTTATTTCTGTGTTGTGAATATTAAGGGAATTAATGGAAAAAAAATCACAAAAAGTGGAAATATCCAGATTTAGATTCTGCTAGGCGACCTGTTCCACACGGATATGACATACCAATTCCAACTTTCAGTCAGATTTCGGATTCCCTGCTAGAAGATGAGACAGCAGTGACATGTGGAACAACAAGTGACAGTGATAGTGATTTCGAAGATAATTTTTCAGATGCTCAACGCTTCGACCAGCTTGAACTAAATGATCTAATCCGAGATCTATATCTCTCCAAGGAATCTTCAGAACTTTTGGCTTCAAGATTGAAAGAAAAAAAATTACTGACTGCTGAAACAAAGGTTACATTTTATCGCAGCAGAGAGCAAGGTTTTATTCCATTCTTTTGTAAAGAAAACAACCTTGTGTTTTGTACTAATGTAGGAGGTCTTGTTAAAAAAATGGGTGTAAGTTATACACCAGATGAGTGGCGACTTTTCATTGACAGCTCTAAAAGAAGTTTGAAGGGTGTTCTCTTACACAATGGTAACAAATATGGCTCAATTCCAATTGCTCATTCTACTACAATGAAGGAGGAGTATGCTACAATAAGCACAGTTCTGGAAAAAATTGAAGTATTTAGAACATAACTGGATGGTTTGTGTAGATCTTAAAATGATGAACTTCTTGCTTGGCCAGCAAATGGGATTCACCAAATATCCATGCTTTATATGTTTGTGGGATAGCAGGGCAAAAGATATGCACTGGACAAAGAAACAGTGGCCGTTGAGGGATGAATTTAAAGTTGGAGAAAAAAAATATTGTCAATAAGCCTCTCATTGATCGAAAAAGAGTTCTACTGCCATCATTACATATAAAGCTTGGCTTGATGAAGCAATTTGTTAAGGCACTGAACAAAGATGGTACCTGTTTTAATTACTTATGCAGAAAGTTTCCAGAATTGAGCATAGACAAACTTAAAGCTGGAATTTTTGATGGACCTCAAATTAGAAAGTTAATAAACGATCCAAATTTTATTGATTCCATGAACAAAACAGAGTCCACAGCCTGGTCATCATTTGTTCTAGTTGTGCAAAATTGTCTGGGTAACTTTAAAGCAGACAATTATTCTGAATTAGTTGGAAACATGCTGTCGAGTTTTTGTGAACTTGGATGCAACATGAGCATAAAATTGCACTACCTCCATAACCATTTACATTTATTTCCGGAGAATCTTGGCGACTTTAGTGAGGAGCAAGGTGAAAGATTTCACCAAGATATAAAAACAATGGAAGAGAGATACCAGGGACTTTGGGTTGCCCACATGATGGCAGATTACTGTTGGACCCTTAAGCGTGACTGTCCGCGCATATTTAAGGCACCAAAATGTGTGTATACCAGTGTTGGGTAACATTGGGTGTCCTACCGCCCCGATGTGAAATGTGGCACAGACGGCTTAGTGACACACTTGAGGCATTTCTCGATGTCTTTTTCTACCAAGAAACGATAATAAACAGGTGTGAAATTTAAGAGAGTAAAATACACTTCACCTAAATTGCCCACCATTAAACGGTAGGAAGGAAGACCTAAGACCTTTTAACAATATCAACTAATGTTCACATCGCACAGTCTTTCTGAGGACTGTTTAAAATATGAATTATGATGATTTGGGAAGTTGGAAAATTATGGACGGAAGTGTTCGTATTATTTCAATCGCTATTCCTCAATGTAAATAAATATAACTTGTTATTTGATGATTCAGCATACCAGTGTTAACTCAACTGATACTTGTCAGGGATTGTTTCGAAGGTCTAGGTCTAAATTATTTCCTGTAATTCCCTGATTTTTCCGTATACACGTTTCTTCCCCCTTTCCTTCTTTCTCGACGAAATATTTACACAATACGTAACTCTTTTTTTTTTTCTAGTCCTTACTAATAGCCCTGTCATGCGATCCAAATTCTATTTGTTTGTACAAAAGCACTTAAATTCTTCTCTTAGAGGCACCGGTCAGATTTCTACGTTTAGTCGACCTACAACGGTTCCCAGGGTATTATATGATCGAGGTCGGTGGTCAAATCCCCTGTTGTTGTTGTTGTTTTCGTCTACTATGTTGCTGTAATACCCTGTTCAACCTGAAAGTTGGTTATAATTGGGGTATATTGTGTGTTAGGTTCTTCGGTGCTAGTCGTCTGTTAGTCCTGAAAAGGACTGGTCCTGAAAAGGACCACTAGCTGGTTGTCTGGTTTCCTCTTCGTTGCTTGTCGGTCGTGGCGTGTTCATGGCGTTCATTTCCTGCCTTCCTATCTGTCTTGTGTCGTTTTGTTAGTTTTTGCTTTCCTAGTTTCTGTTTCTCTTGTCTTCCTGCTTTCCTGTATCTTTAGTAGTGTTTTTTCTATTATTGCTGGTAGAAGTTTTTCAAGTGTTTCTTCGATGACTTCTTCGTCTGATTGTTCGTTTGATTTGGTTGCTCTTGTGTTTGATGTCATTTCCTCAATGGCTCTTCGCTCTGTTTCGATTCTCTTGAGGATTTTGGAGTTTTCTTCCGTCAGTTCTGTCAGCCTCTTTACATCTGCTTCTATTTGCTGCTTAATGCTTTTCATGTCTTTCATCATTTCTCTGATGTTCTGAATATCTATTACGTCTTCGCCGCTGTCCTTTTCGTCTTCGGGAGCCTGCTTGCTTCTGTTTTCGACCTGGAGTTTTATTTTCAATTGTTTGACTTCAGCGGTCAGCTGGTGTAACTGTCGTCTGTCAATCGTGCGTTGTTTTTCTGCAACATCCGCAGCCACTCTGTGCTTTGCCTCCTTGAAGGGGATGTTTTTGGAGACCGCTTCCTTCAGGATGCTCTTTGTTTCCTGGAACATCGGGCAGCCTCGGTATCTAGCCCCGTGGTTTCCGAGGCAGTTTGCACAGGTGCGGTTTGCGTTTATTGCTTTGTAGTTGGGGTCCTTCTTCGCCTTGGGGCAGTCGCGATATAGGTGGCCACCCGCACAATATCGACAGACTGCATCTCTCCTACACGTTTTCTTTGTGTGCGAGAATTGCTGGCAGTTGGAGCACTGTATCACCGGAGGGATATATGCCTCTGTCCTCTTTGATGTCTCTTTGAATGTCAGTCTTTCAGGTCTTGTCACTCCTTCAATAGTTACTACCACCAGATTGGTATCTTTTCCATTCCATGTCCTTAGCCTCTCGACCTGTATGACCTGGGCACCTGTGTTTTCAGTCTGTAGGCAGCTCTGGACTTCGCTAGCGGACCATCTTGTGTCCACCCCTCTTAGCACCAACTTCTTTGTTGTCTTGCTGGTCTCCATCACTACTTTTATCTGGTGAGGCAGCATGAATTCTTTCGGACCGGCCTCCAGTTCTGTCATCAGTGAGGTTGTCTTATCCGTGCTGTTGAGCGAAAGCACGACTCCCTTTTCGTACCTCCGTACCTTAGAGATGCTTCTCCTGCCAGTTATTGTCTCTAGGATGCTGATCACTTTGTTATCTGGTAGGGCCCTGAGTGAGGCCTCACCTCCAGACATCTGTGTGATCTTAACCATCCTCTCTTGTAGTGCCTTGTGACAACCGGTATTGCTTGGTTTGTGCAGGTGACGCGCTCTGCTTTCCGTCTGCGTTAGAGTGTGTGGTGTGTAGGACGGTCTCACGTTCTGTTTTGTTGACTCCTGATCACTTTCTGTAGTTGTCTGATTACTACACTCTGGAGCCTCTACTATGACGTCTTGCTTTAGTGATGTTTTTATCGTCTTTTGAGTTTGGAGCAGCTTCCCTGGCGCAGCCACAGCTGTCAACTCGGCATCGTGTGGTGGTGTCATTGGTGTCTGGTGCAGCCTCTCTGTGGTTGACAGGGTTTCTGATGACGATTCGGGTACTTGTGGTGGTGGTCCCTGGGTTTTAGACTCCTGTCTTCTTTTTAGCATCTGTTTTATCGGTTCTAACGCTTTCATCTGGTCTTCTTCTTCTGACATCTGTTCTATCTGCTCTAGCGCACTCATCATGTAGTCATATTCTGGGTCTTCATCATCACGGTCAGAACTGCTTGCATCTGCTTTCTCCTCTTCCTCGCAAGGAGTCTGGCCACTCCGGCTTTCAGCCGTGTCGATACACGTCGCAGCTAGCTCCGTCATCGTGTCAAGAGTTGGAGAAATTTCGGTCCCGGCACGAGTACTTGGGGCAGTTTTGCTTTCTGGCTGTCTGTCTTTGTTGTTTGTGTTATTCCCCTGGCTGTTCTGCGCTGGTGGGATGGTATAAACCTTTCTCTTTTTAGCGTGTGGTTTATTTCGGCCCATTTTGACTATTGCGATCGCTGTGTACGTCCTGAAAAGGACGCTAGTTATAGTGCGGTTGAAAAGACGTCAGTCTTGTTATCGGGGGTTGTCTGCTAGGAAAATGAACGTCGAAGAAGTGTAGCGTTGTACATGGTCAAATCCTCTGACTAATGACACTGACGATAAATCGTTTGGATTGTTATAAGAGTGAATGGAGTGACGAAAAACTCACTGCTCAGCCTCCTGACGTCGTACCAACTAACTGACTGACTACAGCTAACTGACTGACTAGACATGGAGGGGTCAGAAAGAACACCACAGGGGATAGAGCAGCTTTTTGTTTTTAAAACACCAAAAGTTGTCTTTGCAAAATAATTGCACAGTTGGCATTCACTTATAGCTAAATTATGGTCATAGTCTTTCCAGATGTGCTGCCTGTTTTCCGATAGTAGGAGAACTTCCAGATTTGGCACCTGGAATGTTCGGACATTAAACGAACAAGGGAAAGTGGCACAAGTAGCAGCAGAGATGAGGGAATATAAAATCGAGGTTCTGGGACTGTGTGAAACAAAGTGGAAGGGGGTAGACAGGAAGAAACTTATCATAGGTGAATTGGTGCTGTCCTCAGGACATGAAGACGAAAGTTCACACCACAGTGAAGGGGTAGCTCTTATGTTATCTAAAGAAGCACAGAAAGCACTCACTGAATGGGAAGCTGTTGGATCCAGAATAATAACAGCTTCTTTTAAAACAGCTAAAAAGAAAATAAATGTAAATGTCATTTAAATGTCATTCAATGTTATGCACCAACTAATGACAAAGAAGAGTCGGTGAAAGAAGCATTTTATACTAGACTACAGGAAATTATGGAAAAAGTAAAAAGAAGAGACATCACAATTTTGATGGGTGATATGAATGCAAAGATAGGTACAGTCAACACCGGCTTTGAAGAAGTCATGGGAAAACAGGGGCTAGGAATAATGAATGAAAATGGGGAACTATTCTCAAACTTCTGTGCTTCAAATCAACTGGCTATAGGAGGAAGCATGTTTCCACATAAGAGAATACACAAGGCAACATGGATATCACCCGACCATAGAACAGAAAATCAGATTGATCATATGTGCATAAACAAGAAGTTTAGATCATCATTGCAGGATGTAAAGGTATAGAGGAGCAGATGTGGCATCAGATCACCACCTTCTGATAGCCAAAGTAAAAATGAAACTCAAGAGATATGCAACAATGCAAAATTATAGACAACAATTTAATGTAGGACATCTAAGAAATCAAGAAACAAGAGGCAAATTTGCGGTCACAATATCCAACAAATTCCAAGTGCTCCAACAGCTGGAAGATGCAGAGAATACAGAAGACTATTGGCAGCAAATCAAAACGGTATGGAATGAGACACGTGAAGAAATACTGGGGAAAAGGGAACGACAACAAAAAGCATGGATAACAACAGAAACCATCAATAAGATAAAAGACAGGAAAAACAAGCAAAACCAGAAGTTCCAAAGCCAAGGCTCAAGAAGTGTACACAGAAGCAAACAAAGAAGTAAAAAGAAGTATCAAAAGAGACAAGAGGAAGCATATTGAGGAGTTGGCAAGAGAGGCAGAAGATGCTGCAGCCAAAGGGAATATGAGAGAACTGTATAACAGCACAAAGAAGCTAACGGGGAAATACAAGCAAACAAGTTGCTTCATAAAAGACAAGAATGGAAAACTGCTCAGCAATATACAAGAGCAAATGAAGAGGTGGACATAATATTTTGAGGACCTTCTCAATAGACCAGCTCCACAAAACCCCCCGGACATCCAGCCAGCAGAAGAAGAGCTACAAATTAACGGTGAAAGACCAACGAAAGAAGAAATAAAGAAAGCCATGAAGCTTCTAAGAGATGGAAAAGCGTCTGGACCTGATGGCATTCCAGCAGAGGCCATCAAAGCAGATATCTGTCACGAGAGGTTTGAGATGTTATAAAGAATAAGATATCCTGGACATAAAGGTGTATCAGATGATCACAGGATAGTGCCAGATAAGAGTCTGGTCTTATCAGTAATATCCCCTTCTCTGAAGAGAGTAAGGGTGTATAGACACAAAGGTAGGGTCAAGCTATGTAAGTTCCCAGAGAAGATGGCAATATAGTACTCTGAGTCCCTAACTGCTACCTCTCCTGATCCGCCTCTGTGATTATAGTATTTAATATGGTTCTGACTCTGCTAGGGGTAATTTATATAACTATATTCACCAACAAGAACTATAATTCAACTTAAAGAATCTAAGAAAGTCTTCTGGTGAATATTTACAATTTAATTAAAGTTTCTCTTTTCTGTTTGAAAAGTGTTAAACTCAAATATTTTACAACATTAAATAAATAATAATAGTTAACAAATGTTTTTCTCTTGGGTCAAAATGTCTATCATCTTGTAGACAACTTTCACTTGTTTGATCATTCACTTGTAGGATTGTTTATTATTATTACTATAAGTTTATAGAAACACTCTACTAGTGTAGTCATCACAAACTGAAGCGTATATGTCTTTATTGAATCTGGATAAGCTGCACAGTTGCATTAAGCAACTTATCTTTGTCACTGCAGATGGCTCCCTTATATGCTGGATATAAAATTCAGATGAACTTGTTCCAGTAGTCACGAACGTGATGACGGGCCTGCTATCACTAACTGGCACTGCATACGTTGCAACTTTTGTAAAAGCAGCCTCTTCTGATTTTGAGACTTTTGTTAAAGGATTAAACCTGCAATGAATTCAAATGCAATCCCTGTATTTTTCTATCCATACACCTCTTATGACACAGATGGGGACGATAGACAGTTTCAGATAAGCGTGCTAGCAGATGCACAAGGTATAGTGTAGTTATCAACAATCATTTGAATTCAAAGTGATCACAATTTACTTCTACCTTCTTAATTATATGTATTTTCCCATGATTCGCCTCCATACAATAATTTGGTTGTGAGTAAAACTATTAAATAATATGTCAAACGATACTGTGAATCAATACCTTTCATTCTTCTTTATGTTCCTGATAGGTGTCTCCTTCTATTCAAGAAATACTTCTTTAAATACCTTTCCCAACTTATAGACACACTTAGCCATCTTTCTCAATATTTTAAATATTTCCGAAGGCGGGCTTTGCCTCTAGAAATACACATGAGCCTGTAAGTTTCATCAGAAGACACAGTCCATTCCTAACACATCTTATACACATCGTATCGCACAGTTGGATTAATCAATATAATTGCACACAATTATATACATTTATATATATACATAAATAGATTCGTTCTTACCCTCAGGTACACACACAGACTAGCCCTCAAAGGTTGAATAAGGTCTGCTACCAACTGCAGAAGGCAAACGCTGGCATTAATATATGCTCTGCTTTCCCCGCTCTCTGTGTTTTTTTCCAAATCGTGACTGACCGGAGTTGGTTAAGCAAGTCTATTTATAGTCTGACCTCGGATGTACGAGATGTAATCCCCCTAAGAATGCAATAACTATCCTAAAATGTGGGCACCGTTTGGCCTTTTGTATAATGTAGGAAAACTACTTTTTTAAATTATCTCCGTTATTCCTGATGCGATTTTAGTCAATTAAAGTTTATCTTATACTTCGAATTAAGCTTTACATATCTATATAATAATTCTTTTGGTTACTACTCGCATTTTCTGTTATGCATAGTTTAAACAGCTAAACTTAGGCCAACCTGAAGCTTCGAACGCACTTAACCTAAGATTTCTCCCGTCCTATAATAGTATTAGTAAAAGTATTACTACTTGCGGGTAGAGTAACATCCCTAATATTGTTTTGATAACCTCTGCCAAGTGGTACTTCTTCTATACTGCTGTAGCAAAATTCCGAAGATAATCATGTTACATAAAATAGGGTCTGGCCATCTTTATTCTCCCAGCAGTTGTAAACACAGGACCAAAAAAAAAAGTTTTCATTGGTCGGTGTATCATATCTTGTTAACTATGTATGGCGCGCCGCTAGGACCAGAGTTATTAGAATTCGTGATGTGAAACAGACGTCATTCCACGACAATATCACAATATCGACACGGCTACAGAGATGTTACATAAATTACTTGGTAAAGTCTGGGAAAAGGAAGAGATACCAGCAGAATGGAAGGAAGGATATCTGGTTAAGTTGCCTAAGAAGGGAAATTTACAAGAGTGCACAAATTATAGAGGAATAATGTTACTTTCAGTGCCAGGAAAAGTATTAAACAGGATTATCTTTGAAAGATTAAGAGTCCATAGACAAGAAACTGAGAGATGAACAAGCAGGTTTTCGACAAAACAGATCCTGTACAGACCAGAAAGCCACTTTGAGAATACTAGTTGAACAAAGTCTGGAATGGAATTCACCACTATACATCGGATTTGTGGACTACGAAAAGGCATTTGACAGTGTAGACAGAGAATCACTTTGGAAATTGATGAGGCATTATGGAGTTCCCCTGAGGATCATTAATTTAATGAAGAAAACATATGAAGACATGACATGCAGAGTTCTTCATGAAGGACAGCTTACATAACCGTTTGGGATAAGAACAGGAGTGCGACAGGGATGCCTCTTGTCTCCATTTCTTTTCTTACTAGCAATAGACTGGGTTACGAGAACATCGACAACATACAACAGAAATGGAATCCAGTGGACTCTGACTAAGCAGTTGGATGATCTAGATTTTGCTGATGACTTAGCTCTTCTGTCCCATAACCGTAATCAGATGCAGGACAAATTGAAAACACTCGATGAGAGGTCACAGCAATTGGGTCTGAAAATACACAGGGAAAAGACAAAGATAATGAGAATAAATGCAGGTAATGATAACAGGGTTGAACTTGAAGAAGCACCAAGACAAGATGTAGAATCGTACACATATCTTGGCAGCAATATACACAAAGTTGGAGGGACAGACAGTGATATCAAAATAAGAATACAAAAAGCAAGAGGAGCTTTCATTGCATTGGGAAATATATGGAGATCAAGAGAAATCGGATCCACCATGAAAATAAGAATCTTCAACTCAAATGTGAAGTCAGTCCTATTGAATGGCTCTGAGACATGGAGAACAACAAAGACAACTACCAAAAAGCTAGACTTTCATAAATGGGTGCTTGCGTAGAATAGAGGGATTACAATGGTATGACAAGGTTACCAACGTGGAACTGATGACAAGAACTAGACAAGTGCCAGTGGAACAAGAGATGAGAAGAAGACGATGGCGATGGATAGGACACACATTGAGGAAACCTGTTAATAGCATTACAAGGCAGTCCTTGTTCTGGAATCCCCAGGGCAAGAGAAGCAGAGGTAGACCAAGAAGCATATGGAGAAGAGAGCTGGAAACAGGTGAAAATGATATAGAGAACGTGGAAAGAACTTGAGATGATGGCACGTAACAAGAGGACTTGGCATGTGTTTGTTGAAGGCCTATGCTCCTTTGGGAGTGGAGGGTTATGAATGAATGAAGTAACACTTCTTACAAAATATAGTCGAATGCTCTGTGGGTTTATCATCTGATACGTTAATTCCAAACACAAAGAACAGATCATTAACGTAATTAGAACAGTTCAGTGCTTTCTGATTTGAACTTTTTGTTTTGGAAGTTAATGCTCTTTTGCCACAGGCTCTGCACAGTGCACTGGCACAATTCATATGATGCAAAAAAGTATGTTCCATTTCGTTGTTATGTAGTATAGTTTACTTGTGTATGTATAAAGATAATGGAATATTTGGGAGAATCAAGTCTAACACCAGGCTGTAGAATGCGTTATCTGTGAATGAAAGAAGATATACAAACAGTTACTTAAATTTCTTTGGCAGCCGTCGTGTGCACAGGATTGTCTGCCATAGAACACTAATGGAACATCCTTATCTCACACACAATAAAAAAAAGACATTCATATTATAAATACAAGATTAACAAGACTTGAAAGATAGATCAAAGTATGTGGAAGTAATCTATCTATAGCTTTACATGTTTTCTGACGCTGATATACGTCTAGTTAAGTATCATTATAAATGAATGAAAATGCAAAAACAGATGGTGCTTTACAAAAAGTTCTTTTTTTACAACCTTATTTAAGATTTGCGAGTATTAGGAATGCGTTTACAGTGATTTAAATGTTATAAAATCTGGTGACAATATGCTTGTTCTTGTAATGCCAAACTCACAAAACTGACTACCACACATTTTCAAGATATGAAACCAAAAAAATAAAAAGTATGTGGAAATAACCTTTAGCTTCCCTTCGAGAAGTCTTTATAATTATAAACTCATACGAATGGGTCGATTTTTAGATATTACATTAATAAAAAGATTACTTCTGTTATGAATTTCCTCAAATGATGACGCTGTTTTCAAAAGTCTGTAACTCCGTCAAATACAATTTCAATCAAATAAAAATGCAATCACAAATAGAACACAGAACAAAGTTATAGTACACAAAAGAATTTTAGCGCTGTGTTTATCCAGAACGAGTGTGTAATGATTTATATTTTACTGATTTTACACACACATCAGCTGATTTTCCCCGCCAAAACCCTCAGTAGTCGTTTAAGGTGCACATGCAAATTTATTACCCGGTGTCAGAATTCCGGTCACCGAAACTAAAAGAGCGCTCTGGTATAGGGTACAAACAGCCGTGGACAATGAAACTTTGAATAATGCTCAGCTTTGTAGAGTTCTTACTTAAATAAAAAAAGTGCGTTGCAACTGTTATAAACATTTTTTTAAATCAGGATTCCTGTCAAGGAAAGTTTAATTAATACTCAGCTGTGTAGAGTTCTCACTGCAGATAAGTACTTCTATGGCACGCGCCTCAAATAGCCTCTGACAACCAAGCCCAACTCCCGGCCTTCACGTGTGGCTCAATTTGAGCCCGGCGGAACTGTTTCTACTGACAACAAAGCCTTCATTTAAATTATTTGTGCAACAAGGAAAGTTTGATTAATTCTCAGCATTAGTTTTTTTTTCTCTTCAGTTACTATTCTGCTGGGAAATATTAGCTACCTACCTATATAATAATAATTTTCACAGTTCATTATTAAGTTTATTTACTACTTAATAAGTTTACTACTTAATTATTTTCAGCTTTCATTTCTTTGTTACGTTTTTGTCTTTAATTATATCGTAGACAAGGTTTGTGTGCCTCTTTTAAAAACAATTATTTCTAGGCATTATAATCCCACTTCTCGGAAATAGCAGGTTTCCTTTTCTTAGGTTTTTTTAACACATAGGTGTATTTATTCTTAGTGAGGTACTTTAATTTAATTTCATTTTTGCTTTATTCTACGCCTATCACATCGTCCAACAGAACTTCATCACTTGGGAGACTTAGCAACAGAGCAAAGAGAATGAGAATGAGAAGGGAAGTGCAAAACATTTTTTGCATGAAATAATTACTTTATTTTATTTAGTAATATTCTCCTTCCTTTTTACGTTTAAGTATACATGCGAAACTACACGTGTGTGCTTTTATATGTAATGCATCCCCTTACATCATTATTTTATAGAGGATAGGGCATTAGTAGTGTACGTGCATACATTTCAATACATAACAGCGTGTGAGTGGAGGTACGTATGTGCATAAATACACATGTATGTATGTGCGTGTATGTATATATACTGAAGCACATTAAAAACGCACCACCTGTATAATCCAGGAACAGAGTGTGAAATGTAAATATAAAAGTTTACAAGTTTACATATTTGGAATCTTTATTTATTTTCCTATGAATCCATGCTGGTCATTAATTTGTTCATTTGATTGTTATGAAATTCATTGCATTCTGTGCAGGCAAGGGAGAAAACCAAAAATGCAACCAATAAAAAAAATTCATTCACACTATCCTCAGTATCTGGTATGTCCACCGTGTGCTTGCAAACAAGCTTGGCAGCGGCTCCGCATGGAACGCACAAGTCTCTGAAGGAAATTCCGGGGAATCAAGTCCCATTCACGTGTAAGAGCAGCTTCGAGCTGTTGCAGATTAGCTGGAGAACCTTGCCTGTAGACTCTGCGTCCAAGCTCGTCCCACAGATGTTCTATAGGGGACATGTCTGGTGATAGGGCAGGTCAGTCAATCGTCACAATGTTCTGCTGCTGTAGATATTGCTGCGTAATGCATGTGGTGTGCGCACGTGCGTTATCCTGCTGGAGAAGCTGCAAGTCTGGAATAATTTGTGAACGCAGGAGCAACCAATGCATCCAGAACCTCATCTCGATATGTCACAGCATTAACATTTCCACGGAAGACGTGAAGAGGCAAGCGATGGTGAAAACTGAATCCTCCCCAAATGTGAATACTGCCACCTCCAAATCGGTTGTGCGGACAAACACATCAATCTGCAAAGCGCTCTCCACACCGTCGCCAAATCCGCATACGTCCATCAGCAAAGGATATGTTGAATCTGCTCTCGTCTGTGAATAGGACAGCATTCCACTGCAGTCTAGTCCATCTGACATGTTGCTCTGCCCATTGCAGGCGCTGCTGACGATGTCTGTGAGTCAAGTTTGGCCCAACATAAGGTCGTCTTGCAGTAAGGCCTGTATCTCTGAGTCCTCGTATGACTGTCATTCGAGAGACTTGCCCACGTCTACCCATTATTGCTCTTGCTGTTTGACTTGCCGGGAGAGAACGATTCCTTAGGTATAGATATGACGATCTTGCGCAGGGGTAGTAACTCGTGGTTGGCCACTCCGAAGTCTATCCCGGACACTGCCAGTGGTTCCGTAACGTTCATTGAGACGTACAATAGTGCTGTGGTGGCAATTCATCCTTCTGGCAATGGCCCGCGAGCTCATTCCGGTCTCCAACATACCAATGGCTCGTTGGCGGTCGTTCTCAGATAATCGTAGCATTTCAAGCACATGTACTGGGTGTTTTGTCTCAACGGCCTTTTTATACCAAGTATACTGCCACAACGCGCACACATTTTCAGGGTCATAGCTGTTGGGAATCGTGTTGCACGTGTAACTTTCATTGTTGTCATGTAGTCTGTACACAAACCCGTGGGTTGAATCAGGCACTTTCCATTCCAGCAGCCATTCGCTCTCTACCTCATGACAAACACGGGGAAAATCCATTCCCACACCTTTTTTTTTTCCAGCTTCTCGGCATCAGTATATATAATAGTGGTGCATTTTTAATGTGCTTCAGTATATATGTATAGATGTATATAGGTGCAGATTGCATGTACTTTTTCTATTATTTATGTCTGTTTTTAAATGCTTTGACTTTTCACGATTTAAAAAAATCTCATCCTTGGAATAAAAAAATTAAAAAAAGCAGACTGGTGGTTGTGGTGGCGGAGAGAAAGTCTACATACCAAGAATCCCGATGATTTGCCTGCGTCGGAACACTTAGCCTACACGTCAAGTGACTGTATTACCAATGTCGTCTACAAAGAAGCCCTTACCTAATTTTTTTTTCCCTTAGAAGCACACCTCAATGCAACAGTACAATTAAAAATAAAAATAAAAAGTTAAACCTTCCTAAAACGATTCGCACCAAACCCGACTTGCATTCATTCCGACACGGACCCTGGCTGGGCCGGGTATGACAGCTAGTATGTACATATGTATTTTCCCTTCACTTGAGATCACTGCTTATGTGCGCTAGGGAAAAGCAAAGTTGCAAGAGTAGGCGACGCTATACCTAACGCCAGCATTTAAGAAAAAGAAAAAAAAATTTAAAAAAAACAAAAGTTGGCGTAAATATACACCCCTCGCGATAGCAACGTAATAATTTGAATAACAACTGTATTTGATTATGTGACTGCATTGTGGCGCGATCTGCTCCAATTCTATAGTTTAGTCAATCTTCAGGACGAACAAAGAAGAAGTTCTACGGTGTAGTTAATATTCTGTTATTTAGCAGAGTTAATCAAGCTACTGCTGACAGAGATGTGGAAGAAGGGAGCCTTCAAAATTTTCTGCATTTCTCAAGAGCCCGCGCTTCCTACAATGTGTAATTTGAATTCAGTGTCGTTATTTTAGCTATTAAAAAAATACAAGCGTTCAAGAGTAAGCTATTCTTATATACAGTTGTATCAATATACTCCAGGCAGTGGCGTACTAAGGGGTTGCGAGGGAGCGGTCCTCCCCGGGTGACAGCAAGGAGGGTGTGCCATCGGGCACTATTATGATAGTACTTCCTGTTAAAAATGTACTTACAAGTCTGTTTCTTGTTGGGGAGGGGTGCCAACGGTAGGATCCGCCCCGGGTGCCAGATGCTTTAAGTGCGCCCCTGACTCCAGGAATGCGTTTCCTCTATGTCACAGCAAAACATGAAAACACAGTGGGACCGGCGATGAGTGGAGCATGAAAAATAAGACATGGTAGGCAAACTGCACACTCTTCACTTTTCTATATTTAATGTCAACTAGAAATTCATCTATAATCTCTCATTGAAAATGTATCTGTGCTCCCCCTTCCCCCATCCTTTCTACCATAAAAAAAAGCTTGAACTTTTCCATAGACATGAACAAGAATTGCGTAAACAAGTATGTTTTGATCGATAATAAATCGATTAATTACACTGGTTCAAGTGATCGGTGACAGAGTGGCAGGAAGAAAACAGTAATACGGGATCACAAAAGATATATACGTTTAAAACAGTTCATGCAGTACCAAATAAAAATCAAGAAAAAGTGAAGACCACCTGACTTTGATGATTTACTCAATGCAAAATGCTTATTTGAATTTTTTGTTTCTATTTAATGTAGCCCCGTGTCACTAGATACACAGCATTCACTGAACAGAACCACACAAATGATAAGCTTCAAGTGATTTTTTTTTTTTAAATGTCATAATAATAAACGCCTGTATAAGAAAAATGAGTAATTGACAACATGTTCGCGTGTGGGAGGTGAGAACTGAAAGGAATATACAGGTATTCACTTTCCGACTGTTGAAGACGGCTGTCTTTTAAAGAGATTACCTCTATTCAGTGCACAGCCGGTATGGCACACTCGAGTACAGAATGGCGCAACACCGTTGCTGATGACGTCAATGCCAGTGTGGACTGAAGGAAGTCCAAAACATCACACAAAGAGCGGGTGTTTACACTGTATTCCGGCAACATTTCTAGCGCAACAGTATAGACGTAAAAGGTCGTTGTGTATAGCGTTCCTTTAAACCTGCTTGTTCAGACAGCCCAGGGTAACATGTTTTGAATAAGCGTAACAGAAATACCGTACCAATACTATCATCTGTGTACTGGCCTCATTTGTAGACAAATAACACTGAACTGACTTAGCCAGTTGTTCCATAGAGTTGGTGGTGTTTACTTTGCAGATATATGCTAATTGTTACGAAAGACATGAAAAACAAAAACATAAATTTAAAGCTAGTCATTAATTACGTTATACAAAACTGTTTTAACATAATTATATTACACTGGTATACACACATTTTGGTGTCTTAAATTTTATAGCTGTTCTTGGGTAATTTTTGGGTTGCTGATTCCAAAAATGTAATCAGATTTTTTCTATCAGCTCTAGTTTTTGAGATAACTAAGAATGACCATATTAGTAGGGCAATTGTTATGTACAATCCTAGAGTTAGGTGCTATCAGTGGCATTTTGACTTTAGTCTGCATTCATATTATATGTAATTACTGTGCATATATTACCAAAAATGTAATAAAACGTTATCATTGTAGTAGAATGGGCAATTGGAATTGAGCCATATTTGTTACCATTGTGTGAGAGAACACCCTTCAAACTTCTTTTAGAGCTGTCAATGAAAAGTCGCCACTCATCTGGTGTATAACTTACACCCATTTTGTTAACAAGACCTCCTACATTAGTACAAAACACAAGGTTGTTTTCTTTACAAAAGAATTGAATAAAACCTTGCTTTCTGCTGCGATAAAATGTAACCTTTGTTTCAGCAGTCAGTAATTTTTTTTCTTTCAATCTTGAAGCCAAAAGTTCTGAAGATTCCTTGGAGAGATATAGATCTCGGATTAGATCATTTAGTTCAAGCTGGTCGAAGCGTTGAGCATCTGAAAAATCATCTTCGAAATGACTATCATTGTCACTTGTCGTTCCACATGCCACTGCTGTCTCATCTTCTAGCAGGGAATCCGAAATCTGACTGAAAGTTGGAATTGGTATGTCATCTCCGTGTGGAACAGGTCGCCTAGCAGAATCTAAATCTGGATATTTCCACTTTTTGTGATTTTTTTCCATTAATTCCCTTAATATTCACAACACAGAAATAACAGTCATCATAGTGGTTCTTGGGCTCTCTCCAAACCATTGGAATTCCAAATTTTAAACATTTTCTTTTCCCACAAGTCCACTGTTGCAGGTGTTCAACACATGTTTTGCAAACAATATGAGGAGCCCAAGACTTGTCCTGGTCACCTAGTTTTACTTTAAAGTAAGCAAAGTATGCCTTTTTCAAAAAAACAGTAATATGCTTGCTATGTTCTTCTTTGAAAGTGTACTCTCCACAAATATAACAAAATAAATGCGGTGAAAGAAAACATGCTCCTCTTGAAGATGATGCCATTCTCTGTTAGAAGTGTAATAAAATAAGTAGCATACTAACATGCATGCAGTGGCTTAAAATCTAAAAAAGGCAATTCTGGGAAGATTCTTGGAAAACTGAAACTGAGAGTAAACAAGCAGTTTTCTTTTGTAAAGGACTAGACAGCAATTGTTTTTTTTTACATAGCCTTAAATAGAAAATATTGTAATAATACAGGGTGACCCAAAAAAAACGAGCCCGCGCGCGCACAAAAAGTGCGCGCGCGGACCCGTTTTTTTTTAGTCACCCTGTATTAATGAAATACAAAAATGTCTGTATCTCAAAAACTTGAGCTGCTACAGACAAGTAAATGTGATATTTGGATTGAGCAGGCCTCATTTATGTACAATCAAGAGTAAAATGTTTGGCACCAAAAAAAAATTTTTTTTTTTTTTTTGGTAGGGCTGTGTTATCTATTTTTAAACAGGCATATTAAAAATGGTTCGAGGTAGAAGAAATGTGTGCCCGTGTGTGTGTTGCTTTAGAGCATATGAATGGGCTGGTTTGACATAGCGGAACTGGAAGTTGGAATTCGGATTATATAACGCTAGGATACTCTATGAAATGATGAAAGTCATCTTCATAACAGCTTTCTTGCCCAGGTCAAAGAAAAAATTAAAAAAGATACCAAGCAAGCAAACTCAATCGCAAAGAGAATACCACCAGCAAGCACAATTATCCTGCTGTGGAAAAGACGATGCTTTCCTGAGCTAAAATCTGACATTCCAGGCACTGAAATTAAAGGGACACAGACAGAAACACAAAGAAAGCGTATTGCTGTCACAGAACATAGGAACATGCTCTTTTGTGTGCTCTCTCACACCTTCAGCCCTATGGCAGTATATTTCTTTTTCTTCAATTGTCTCACTAATTGCTTTTATTTGGCATGTCATGCCTTTTCATTCTTTTTACTCTCTATATTGGATTAGTAGGATGAAGTCTCTAACACTCTACTCCCCTAAGGACATATCTGCTTTACACGCAGAATTGTTTACGTTCCGCAAGGTAAATGCGATAATACCAGGTACTTATACCGGTCATACGCTTATCTATTCTATCAGTCGGACCATCTTTTGAAACGCGTCGGTCCAACATTTGACCCCAGGTGAAAAGCTGGTAACATATTTATAGGGGACTTAGTGTACTGACTGAGATCAGCTGTGAAGGTATCTGTATCTAATAGGTGTAGTGTTTTACAGATAACCTTACTTGCTACCACATTATAACTCAGTCAGAATTATTCTGGAATATTGTGATGACTACGTTAAATGTCTAGGGTATGTATATGATGAAGTGTAAGTCACAACAACAACAGACAGATAAACAATTTAATTTATTCCACCACACTTGACAACACTGTGACACACACACATTTAACACTCTATAAGACTATCTTAAATGAGGCACTGGGAAAGTTTCAAATACAAATATGTATTAATTACTTTTACTAATATATGTGTCCTGATTCAAATACAAAGTGAACCAGGAATCACAATCAATTGTAATTACAATTTATATGTACAGAATTTATCAACATGAACCTTGTAATGACATATTTTATTAATATTATCCTATGTGTGTCAGTTGTGTAGTAGTAATATGAGGTAATACTGGTTTTGTTTTTTCAAGCTATGTTGTTATTTGTCATCATGACTTCAAGTGTTTGTTTATCTTGGAAATAGTATGGGGAAAAGATCACAGTTCCTATCAATTTAAACACTGTATTTTCCCTCTGTTTTATTATAAAGTCAGATTTTGAGAGGGGGGGGGGGGATAATGTTGAGCTCCTCTGGCCACAGACGCTTATCTTTCGTGATGGCGGCAGGAAAAGACTCCTCTGCTCGATAGCCTCCCTGTGTTCTGGAGACACCTCACTGGTCACTATCTGGACCCAGGAGTATGCTGTCAGCCTCTAGGTTCAGCAAAGCTCAGACCAGGTGCTGCTCAATAACTTTAGGACCACGGTCCCTGAAACAAGAAGGTTGTACCTCCTATTTCAGAACTAATTTATAATAAATTTCCAGACTGAACACAATACATAACAAACACTGAGTTCAGAGCGGTAGGCCAACTGCTATCTTCATCTGAAACAATTTTCACCAGTATACTCCTCCCTAATGGTTACTACGCCTCTGCAATTCCAGCATTATTTCTTTCTAGTCGATAAGATAGGTGTCAGTGTACTGTTTGGCAATTCCCTGTAGTTTTACTTTCCTCCGACACCTTCTGTTCAGGTTGGAGCACTATATAGGCTTTACCTCATGTTCGCTACTGAACCACACATATATACAGACATGAATTATCAATTTACATTCAATTTTCATTAAAAGATATCAAATATTTCAAGCTTACCACAATTCATGGAATAATACACAGTTACGTTGACTAGCAATGAATATAGCACAATTTCGATCTGCCGATGTCCCAGGCTTTTATTTAGAAAAATATGCACTGGCGCTCAACGCACTGGTTCTTTAGTAAGTTTATTTGAAAATGTGGTGCTGACCTGACGCCTCTGATTGACCATATTGGCGGGTCTAACCAATCGTGCCATGTTTACACAGCTTTTCAAAAAAAAGTACCCTTACTCACGTTTCCCTAACAACAAAGAATCAATATTTATAGCCCGACTAATCGTGTTTAGCCTTACATTTACTTTCCCCCAATCAAATAGGAGGTAACATGGGGACCTATTTCCCGTACAATGGTGGGGTGAAAATCTGTCACTGAGAGATTCTGATTTTGGTGTTGTCTGACATCCCTCACTATTTCTTTTGGCTATAATTTGTTAATTCCTAGACTATTTGCGTAACGTTTAACATATTATTTGTCAGCAAGTCCTAAGGAACCCAAATATATAAATTTAATGGGGCTAAGGGGCTGCGTTCAAAATATGTATTTTCCAGGATAGTCGTGTAGTTTTTTTTATTTTTTTATGTTTAGAACCGCCACCTGTCCTGCTGTACTGTCAGACTAATGTCAGGATAAAACAGTAGAATGTCATGTTTCCTAATAAGCATTTTGTAAGTTTTTAAAAACTAACTCTCGTATGGGTAGTGTTGTTTATCACTGTCGATTTGAAAAAAGCTAGTGCTTGTGGCCTTACACGCGTGTTAGGGGTGGCATTAATTGTGTATTGTGAGACTGTGGTAGTATTGCCTGCGTTCCGGCTTTCAGCCCCTCCCTTTCTTTCTATCCTTAGTCCATCTGTCTTTCGTTTTTGGTAACGTAGTGTATAAAATGACATGAATGGAATTTTAAATATAGGTCAGCTTGCGTATCTCAAGGTTTTTCTTAGAAAGGCAGTACACGTTTTATCGTAGAAAGCGGGTATTGAAGCAGTAGGCTTTTACTATCAACGTGAAACGTTACAATTTGCAGACGAAGGAGAAAACAAGGGGGATTTCGAGTACAGTCATTGTGACAGCACTGTTCTTTACCATTCTTCTTTCCTTTTATTAAATTTATTTGTTAGGCTTTACATTTACTTTTTAATTTATATATGTGGATTAGAATTTCACACGACAAATTCTCCCCACTTAAAACAGACGTTATATGTCAGTCTATAATTCTATATACACATAGAGAAATTTCTTATTATTCCTGGAGTTTAGGGTGATTCTCATCACACGGATGGCGGCTTAAAAAATCCGCTCCCAGATTTGTTTTTCCACTTATATACTCTATGCTAAACTCAAATGGCTGCATCAATAATGACCAACGGAGTAATCTAGAATTCTCATGTCTAGCCTGTGTTAGAAACGACAAAGGTTTGTGATCCGTTTGCAACTTAAATGCCTTCCCATACAGATAAATATTGAATTTCTTTATCGCCCATATTACTGCAAGACATTCCTTTTCGCTAGTTGAGTAATTGGTTTCAGCTTTATTCAACTTTCTGCTAGCATATGCCACTGGGCTTAATTCCCCATCCAATGCATCTGATTTCTGTAGCAAAGTTGCACCTAACCCAATATTACTGGCATCAGTCCTTACTATGAATTCTTGACTTAAGTCAGGTAATTTCAAAATAGGTTTACTTGTGAGCTTTTCCTTCAATTCTTGGTAAGCCATTTCACATTGTGGTGTCCATGTAATGCGATCTGGATTTCCCTTACGTGTCAAATCAGTTAACGGTGCACATATGGAATTAAAGTTTTTGATATACTTTTGGTAGAAACCACATAATGAGACAAAGGATCTCACGTCTTTCTTGGTTTGTGGTCTTGGGGCTTTCTTTAGTTTCTCTAAATTCTTGGGGTCAGGGCTCATGTTTCCCTGATAAACTGTGTGTCCCAAGAATTCCAATTCTTTACATCCAACGCAACATTTGGTTGGTCGGGCTGTTAAATTCGCTTCCCTAAGTCGATTAAACAGCATGTTCAGAGAGTCAATGTGTTCCTCAAATGTTTCTGTTGCTATAAGGATATCATCCATGAAATTTGTGATACATGGATTATTCAGAGGGTCCAATAATTTTCTCATCATTCTAGAGAAGACACTAGGCGCATTCTTTAATCCAAATGGCAATCTGTTAAACTCATAGTGTCCTTCTGAGGTACTAAAAGCTAGGTATGGTCTAACCTCAGGCTTTACTGGAATCTGATAGTATCCTTTACTCAGATCCACTTTTGAGAAATATTTAGCTTTATTTAGTCTGGCAAACAACTGATTTGTATCCGGCAATGGATCCACCTGTCCTTCTGTAATAGCATTCAGTCTCCTGTAATCTATACAAAGTCTATGTTCTCCAGAGGGCTTCCTTAGGAGTACAACACCGGAACTATACGAAGATTCACTGTGTCAAATAATTCCTTCCTTCAACAAATAGTCTATCTCTTCCTTCAAAGCTTTCTCCTTAGCAAAAGGAATCGAATAGGGTTCCATACATACAGGTGTGAGGTCTATCAGCTTCATATCATATTCCAATAAGTTTGTATGCCCAGGTCGGTCTGTTAACACCTCTGCATGAGTATCTAGAACCTGTTGCACTCTCTCTTTCTGAGTTTTCGTTAAATGTGTACTGATTTTCACCTGTGCCGCTGTCTCACAGGGGTGTAATGGATATTCAAATGATGAAAGTGGTTCCTTTTTCATCTCCATGGCAATGGACAAGGTCAACAAGTGTGTCTCTTCCTGATTTTCTCTTTCCAAATATTTCTTCAGGAGATTCACATGATAGATTTTTTCTTTCCCCTTCTTATCTATCTTATAATTTGTTCTAGACACCTTCTCTAGAACTGTATATGGACCTTGCCATCCAATTTGTAACTTATTCTGACTACCGGGTAGAAGAAGCAGTACCTTCTCTCCCACAGCCAAATCTCTGTCTTTAGCTTTCCTGTTATAATAGGCAGCATGTTTCTTCCTGGCTTGTTTCAAATTTTCATTGGCAAGTTTCCAGCCAGTTTTTAAACGAGTGGTCAGCTCATTCACATATTGGTATGAGGATGTAATATTTTCCTCTGCTTTTTCATCAGTCCACGTTCTTAACAGAGTTACATATGGACTTTTAAATTCGGAAACTTATTTCTCCTGGCACATGCCAGGTCCTTTCCACCCGAAGCTCTGTAGTGATGATTTTTCTTCCCAGAATTATCATGCACAAAACGACCGCTACCAATTTTCCTCTTGGGGCTTTCTCCCACTTAAAATTATTGATGAGAGATTTCCTCTCTACATCTTCTTCCTCCAGTTTGTTTAAGTCCGATTGAGGGATTTTCGGCTTATCCTGGGGTAAGACATCTTTTTGCACTCTCCGCATAGTGGCCATTGTAAAACAGTTAAGTGAAGCTTGTCCGTGAAAAGGGGCTTCCCATTCCCTTTGGTCCACTTTATCAAATTTATTTTTCTTTTCATTATCAGGCCTAATTTTGCCCCTTGGCGTGTCCAGGTCCTGATCAATGTTCCCACTTGTGGGTGTTCCCTCATGTGCTATGCTACACCTTTCTACAAAATTCTCAATGTCCCATCTTGCCTTGGGCCAATAATAATTGTGAGCCACCTTTTGGATGATGGTACCTATTTTTTCATGGTCCCCATCTGGTTTCACATGTAGGCTCCTTATTAATTCTGCCCTATATCTTTTAGGAAGTACCAGCTGTCCCTGACCTTTGGATCTAGCTCCAGTCTTCCTATACATCAACTTGTTTTTCATGTAAAAATCTCCCTTGCCTGGAGTTGTATGACAAGTTGACAATTTCCTGAAACAAGGCTTGAGGGTCTTATCCCCAGCCTGTGCCTTCCTCATCTCTTCTGGAGTGGTATCTAACATAATATCCTCCTCCTGTCTTGAGGTCGACCTGACCTGAAGGGTGGCCATAACTATAGGGTTCCTTCTGCAACGGTCAGTGTCATGATTGTTCATCTTACAATTTTTACACCACCTTTTCCCTTGGTTGAAAGATTTTCTTTCATCATATTTCCTTTCATCGAATTGTGGCGTTTTATTTTTATTGTCATACCGTGGCCTATCAAATTGGTGCTTACCTTTGTTTTGATCTCTAGGATCAAATTTATTAAAGTTCTGTGGTGCCCTAAAATTATCCACCTGTTTCTTTTTATTACCTGATACCTCTGCCTGAGCTGCTTGATACCTTTCAGCAACATTTAGCAACTCACCCAGCCTCTCTGCATCTTGTTCCATGAGAAACTTTCTCAGGTCTGGAGCCATGGACTCTCTTAATTGTTCTATAAGGACCATTTCCTTAAGATCTTGGGTTTTCCCCAGAGAAGTCCATTTCTCCAAGTATGTCTCTAACCGTGCAGAGAACTGGTGATAGGTTTCACCTGACAGTAGTTTAGCATTCCTAAATTTTTTCCTATAAAATTCTGCGTTCTTTTCATATCTTAACAAAAGAGCCTGCTTTAACATGTCATAATTTTCCTGATCACCTCTGCTCATTTTGGCAAAAACTTCATAAGCTGCCCCACGAAGACCTTGAGATAACTTTAAGCTCCACCTTTCTCTCTCTAACCCATATGTGGTAGCTAATAGTTCATATCTATTTAGATAGCTCTCAATATCATCGTCTTTCTCAACGAAATGATCTAAATGAAAATTCAGAGCTGAGGTTGAGGCTCCCTGACTAGCAGTGGCATCAGAGGCAAAGGGACTGGCACCATTTTCAGGAGCATGGCCTTGAAACTCAAACTCCCTTAGTCGTAACTCATGTTCCCTTTGTAATCTCTTCTCCTCCTTTTCTGCTTCCCTCTCTGCAGTCAATCTTCTTTCTTCTGCTTCCCTTTCTGCAGCCTGTCTTCTTTCCTCGGCTTCCAATTTCTTAGCCTCAGCCTCAATCTGCAACCTCTTAGTCTCAGCCTCAACCTGCAACCTCTTAATCTCAGCCTCAGCCTCAAATTGTAACTTCTTAATTTCCTTTTCAGCCTCTAACCTCTTATCTTCGGCCAACCTTTCAGATTCTAATTTTCTTTCGGCCTCTTTTTCTAATCTTCTTTCTTCCCGTTCAATATATTTGTCACATTCAGCAGTGACATAAGCAATCATAATTTGCCCGTCCATTCCTAACTCTGTCGCAGTCTGTACAGCAGCAGATCGAAATTTGGCCAGGTCCGCCATTTTCTAGCAGGTAAATGTATGTAATGTCTAACTAAACAATACAATCTAATATTACTTATCCAAAGACACCACAGGCACTGAGAGCTCAACGTTATTTATTTTCACCCAAGGATACCTTTTAATTCTTATTATTCCCAATATCTATAACAGGAGAAAGTTCAATATCCCTGGAGCGAGACCCCAATATATGTGGTAAAGTGGGATGTTATAAATATTTATAGGGGACTTAGTGTACTGACTGAGATCAGCTGTGAAGGTATCTGTATCTAATAGGTGTAGTGTTTTACAGATAACCTTACTTGCTACCACATTATAACTCAGTCAGAATTATTCTGGAATATTGCGATGACTACGTTAAATGTATAGGGTATGTATATGATGAAGTGTAAGTCACAACAACAACAGACAGATAAACAATTTAATTTATTCCACCACACTTGACAACACTGTGACACTCACACACATTTAACACTCTATAAGACTATCTTAAATGAGGCACTGGGAAAGTTTCAAATACAAATATGTATTAATTACTTTTACTAATATATGTGTCCTGATTCAAATACAAAGTGAACCAGGAATCACAATCAATTGTAATTACAATTTATATGTACAGAATTTATCAACATGAACCTTGTAATGACATATTTTATTAATATTATCCTATGTGTGTCAGTTGTGTAGTAGTAATATGAGGTAATACTGGTTTTGTTTTTTCAAGCTATGTTGTTATTTGTCATCATGACTTCAAGTGTTTGTTTATCTTGGAAATAGTATGGGGAAAAGATCACAGTTCCTATCAATTTAAACACTGTATTTTCCCTCTGTTTTATTATAAAGTCAGATTTTGAGGGGGGGCATAATGTTGAGCTCCTCTGGCCACAGATGCTTATCTTTCGTGATGGCGGCAGGAAAAGACTCCTCTGCTCGATAGCCTCCCTGTGTTCTGGAGACACCTCACTGGTCACTATCTGGACCCAGGAGTATGCTGTCAGCCTCTAGGCTCAGCAAAGCTCAGACCAGGTGCTGCTCAATAACTTTAGGACCACGGTCCCTGAAACAAGAAGGTTGTACCTCCTATTTCAGAACTAATTTATAATAAATTTCCAGACTGAACACAATACATAACAAACACTGAGTTCAGAGCGGTAGGCCAACTGCTATCTTCATCTGAAACAATTTTCACCAGTATACTCCTCCCTAATGGTTACTACGCCTCTGCAATTCCAGCATTATTTCTTTCTAGTCGATAAGATAGGTGTCAGTGTACTGTTTGGCAATTCCCTGTAGTTTTACTTTCCTCCGACACCTTCTGTTCAGGTTGGAGCACTATATAGGCTTTACCTCATGTTCGCTACTGAACCACACATATATACAGACATGAATTATCAATTTACATTCAATTTTCATTAAAAGATATCAAATATTTCAAGCTTACCACAATTCATGGAATAATACACAGTTACGTTGACTAGCAATGAATATAGCACAATTTCGATCTGCCGATGTCCCAGGCTTTTATTTAGAAAAATATGCACTGGCGCTCAACGCACTGGTTCTTTAGTAAGTTTATTTGAAAATGTGGTGCTGACCTGACGCCTCTGATTGACCATATTGGCGGGTCTAACCAATCGTGCCATGTTTACACAGCTTTTCAAAAAAAAAAAGTACCCTTACTCACGTTTCCCTAACAACAAAGAATCAATATTTATAGCCCGACTAATCGTGTTTAGCCTTACATTTACTTTCCGCCAATCAAATAGGAGGTAACATGGGGACCTATTTCCCGTACAATGGTGGGGTGAAAATCTGTCACTGAGCGATTCTGATTTTGGTGTTGTCTGACATCCCTCACTATTTCTTTTGGCTATAATTTGTTAATTCCTAGACTATTTGCGTAACGTTTAACATATTATTTGTCAGCAAGTCCTAAGGAACCCAAATATATAAATTTAATGGGGCTAAGGGGCTGCGTTCAAAATATGTATTTTCCAGGATAGTCGTGTAGTTTTTTTTATTTTTTATGTTTAGAACCGCCACCTGTCCTGCTGTACTGTCAGACTAATGTCAGGATTTTAGACATAAAACAGTAGAATGTCATGTTTCCTAATAAGCGTTTTGTAAGTTTTTAAAAACTAACTCTCGTATGGGTAGTGTTGTTTATCACTGTCGATTTGAAAAAAGCTAGTGCTTGTGGCCTTACATGCGTGTTAGGGGTGGCATTAATTGTGTATCGCGAGACTGTGGTAGTATTGCCTGCATTCCGGCTTTCAGCCCCTCCCTTTCTTTCTATCCTTAGTCCATCTGTCTTTCGTTTTTGGTAACGTAGTGTATAAAATGACATGAACGGAATTTTAAATATAGGTCAGCTTGCGTATCTCAAGGTTTTTCTTAGAAAGGCAGTACACGTTTTATCGTAGAAAGCGGGTATTGAAGCAGTAGGCTTTTACTATCAACGTGAAACGTTACAATTTGCAGACGAAGGAGAAAACAAGGGGGATTTCGAGTACAGTCATTGTGACAGCACTGTTCTTTACCATTCTTCTTTCCTTTTATTAAATTTATTTGTTAGGCTTTACATTTACTTTTTAATTTATATATGTGGATTAGAATTTCACACGACAGTCCGATCGACATGAAAAGAACCCAAGATTGTCTGTCTGGGTTGCCGACGCCGGTGTCTGTTTGTCTGGCAGATTACACAGAGGGTAGATGAGTTTATCGTTTTTTTATTGTGAGACAATCCCTGGTGATTTTTACAGATAATGTCTGGGTAGACATCTTGGCGGAAGACATTACGCCAGGCAAACATGGTCACATGTTGTTGTGAGTGGGCGGAAATATTACCGCATGATTTGAAAGAGGTCACGCGTTGGAATATTAAATTTAATATTTTAAAACACGTGGGGGATATTTTGAAATTAGACACCTCAACGCAGTGCTAAAGAGCTTACGATTGGATTAAGGTAAGAAGCCGGAATAAACTATGGATCCTATTGGAACATCCGACGGAAGAACCATCTGTGATGTGAACTGAGATCTGCACACATAATCTAGCGAAATCAGAGACACAGAACAGACAGACTGCAGCGCACGTCATATGAGTGACTCCCAGAAGCCAATGAGACATCGGACTTAGATTTCCTATATTATAAGTGACAGGTCGAAGTATTTGGGAAACTTAAACCCTTAAAAGGTAAGCCCGCCTTTATAAATACAGAGACTGAAGAACTTAAAGGACCAGGACGTTAAATACCAAGACTGGAAACCTAGGAATTGGATCACCCATCATGAGAGAAACTTTCCCAGACCAAGTGTTTCGCAGATTCACCCGTCATAAAAGGGATTCAAAATTTCCAGACCTAGTGGTCTCTAAGTCAACAACAGGAATGTTACTTTAGAGGTAGGTGTAAAGACTTCCTCGAAAAGTAGTTTATTAAGAAAGAAATATCGAGTGGAAAGGCCTCGACACATCAGGTTAGTCCCTAATTTAGCTGGTTAAAGTATGCGTAAAATAAAATGCACTTAGAAGACAAAAATATTATTAGATAGATAGATAAAGAATAATTCAGGGTATAATTTAAGCTTTAGATGAATAAAATCGCCCCAGAAATAAGAAAGATAATTGGGAAAATAGTTTTTCATAATTAAACAAAGAGACAAATTATGCCTCATTTTGAGATTCGCAATACCACTTTAGCCCCCTGCGTTCCGATACGCCGGATGTGCTAGTATAAACAGACCTTGCCCTTGCTAAATTGAGGCCATAAGATCTGAAAAGCACAGCGAGCAGAAGCGGTAAAATTGTTAATGAAGTGTGCCTTTGCCAACTGCATCTGAAGAGCAGACCATAGATGCCCATTAACAGCTCGTCTGTGTGTGCCTGAGGGTAAGAAAGAATATATATATATATGTATTTCCATTAATTCACTACAGTGTGCGATAGGGAGTGTGTAGACGTGTTTCTGCAACCATTGTGTAATTTCTGAAGGACTTACCAGACTGTATATTCAAAATAAATTACGAATGATGGCAAAAGTGTGTTTGTAGGTTTGGAAAAGCATTTAAAGAATTATTTCTTGTTGGAATGGGATACATACCAGGAACATAAGGAGGGATGACAGAAATTGTTTTCATGTATTGATCAAGGTATTACTTAGTATTTTATACTAGACCAAATCATTGTATGGAGGTGAAGCATGGACAAATGGATCTAACTAAGGATTTAGAAGGAAAGTGTAGTCACGGTGAACTGGCTGTGGGTAATACTAGTATAAATTGCCCTGTGCATCTGCTAGCACATTGTCTGACACTGTCTATCATCTCCATCTTGTGTAATAATAGAATAGTGATGGACCATATAGGGGTTACATTTATTTTTGTTTCAGGTTTTATCCTGAAAATTACACCAACTTCAAAGAGTCATCCACCTCTGTTGGACTCTGTGGTGTGAGTGCTCTTGTGGTGAACAGAGTCAGATACCCAGCTTTTACTGCCTGGAGGAATTCATAATACTTGTCCGTCCATGGCAGGAGTGTGAACGATCTCTAAACACCAGATAAGTGGCAAAACAAAGCCACTAGTCATCGTATCCAGATTATACCCCGACATTAACAAACAAGATACTAATAAAGACAGCCTACAGTGTATGATGAAAAGTGTGGACATATATTTACCCATTACTAGCTTCACAGTCAAGAAATAGTGATAAAACTCATTAGTATCATATAAATGTTCTTTAAAAGGAGATAATTAACCCAGGTCATAACCTTCACCAAGTGAATGACTTTTTAAGATTGTTAATTATTTTCAATGTTTATTGATTTATTGTTGTAAATAAATTTGATTTCATTTCAAACTTTCCAGACCGAAAAGAGAAACGGTATAGGCTAAATAAATTGTAAATATTTACCAGCAGACTTACTTACCTATTAAAGTTGAGTTTATGTTCTTGTTGGAAATAATTTTGTTAATATCCCCTAGCAGAGTCAACAGTAATAAAAATAATATAATAATCAAGGGAGGATCTTGAGAGGGAGCCCATAGGGATCCAGGATAATACAATAACATCATACCTGGAAACTTATACAGCTTGACCCTACCTTTGATATCCATACACCCTAACTCTTTTCAGAGAAGGGGGTATTACTTATAAGACCAGACTCTTATCTGGCACTATCCTGGTATCACCTGATACAACTTTTTGTCCAGGATATCTTATATTTTAATAACATCTCAACCCTCTCGCGACCACTAAAGCAAGCGCTGGTGATTTCTTCTGGCTAGTCGTGCAGAAAACCGACAGCAGAGGTGACCCAGACTCCGAATGTGATGACTGATAATTACATCACATGTGCCTAAAGTGTATAATATTTTGTGAGATACATGCACTTTGCTAATTGTAACTCAAGCAACTCATTATTCGTGCTGCCCAGACACATTTTCCCAGTTAATACCCAGAGAAATATGGTGAATTTTATTCATCTTCCCTGAGCTACACTGTGTACTCGGGAATTTAATTCTTCTGAGAGATTAACATTGGTGGGTGTACAGAGAGAGTGCGCTAGTCCATAAAAATGTACTTAGCACAGGCATTTGTTTACCCATTTTTCCAAAAGTTCGTGGTTACATGCTATCAGACGGTTCGGAGTACTGAAGTTATGACGCCACTCGTGTGAGAGAAGTATACTCATCACCAAGAAGTGACGAAAACCACAGCTGCAGGACTCCCTTATATCAGTTAAGTGCTTATAAAAAGGCACCAGCAAAAAAAGGACAAAACTTTCTGAACTATATTCTCACCCTAAATCTCTATGAAGAGAAAATTTGATTCCAATATAAAAGTCACCAGCATCTTTTTTATTTTAAACTGTTAATACTAATTGATTATTAAATTTGTTACATGTTATTTTAAAACTAAACAAACATAGTTGATTCAGTTATTACATGTATGAAAGCAAACATATGAGCCAGAATATTTCATATATATATATATATATATATATATATATATATATATATATATATATATATATATATATATATATATATATATATATATATATATATATATATATATATATATATATATACATTTATACATATATGTACCTCTAAACAGAGTTATACCACTATAAGAGGTAATTCGCTGAATTAACTCAGCTGGGTGCTTGAACGTGCTAAAAACCATTGCTTAAATCCTTCACAGAAGACGACGGACAGATATAAGTTAATAAATGTTCAGCGCTAAGCAGCATTGTTCTTGACTTCTGAATTATCTTGTGAATTCTTCCGTAAGGTAGAAGCGTCATTAACCTTCTATATACATCTCTGCCAAGAGTAATCTTGTGCGAAGGTAGACACCTTTGACGATCCATTTAGATACTCTTGAGTTTTGGCCACTGTTGGACCACTACTGCAAAGCAGGGGAGGCAATCCATGACAACAGCAACCAAGTATATTGACAAAATATTTCCAACAAAGCTCTGGACACATGCATACACTGATGGTTCGGCAAAAAATGCAATTGAGAATGAGGGAGTGGCTAAGAGGTATGGCGTCCGCCTCAAATTCTAGAGGTACCGGGTTAGATTCCCAGTTGAGGGAATATAATTTATGGACATTTTTTTTTTCAGAACCAAATGGTGCCATACTCTCCCCTGGTCTCCTGGATAGTGAGATCGGATGCCTAGCCTTCTCGGGTAAGGGCGAAAACAGGAGGTGCCGTGTGCAAGTTGCGCACGTTAAAAGTCCCACGGCAGTTGGAAATCGTAAAGAGTAGGCTGTAAGGCCGCTGCCCTGGCACAATTTAAAAATTAGAAACCTACCCACCACAAAAATATTTATAGAATGTGTGATTCCTGTTTACACACACTGGAATCCTCGCCGGTGCTAACGAAGTTCGTGCACTGTGCTGAGATCCTCCTTGAGTTATCTAAAGAAGGAGATCGGATCACTAAAGGAGTTGTTAGTGTGCAATGAAGATGGTCCTTAAAATCAAATCAAGAGAGAAACTAATCATAAAAGATCGTTCTACGGTGATATTAATGTCATTTTACTGGATTTGACGTTTATAAAAAGTGACAGACACAAACTAATATTGATGCCGTCATTGACAGTGACTGTTATTTCAAATGGTTTTTCTGTCGTAAAGAGTGACAGTGAGATAGTGAATGACAAAAACCAATGTCACAGATTGGCTCAACCGCTGAATCAGAGATCGGAAACAATGTCAAATGTTTGTTCTTCACTGAAAGAGATCCAGTGGGTGGGAGAGATAAGCCAATGTCAAAGAATGGTTCAGTCATTGTGAATGAGAAATAAATTAATGTCACAGTGTCGTTCTGCGGATGAGAAAAAGAGGGGGGGGGATGGAGAGAGAGAGCTAAGGTTAAAAAAAAAGTATGAAAAATCCATGGTAACAAATGAGATACAAAGAGAACGAGAAACAGTGTACCTTTTAGCTCTTGAGCGAAAGGCAGAAACTAACGGAAGAGGATTTTTTCTGCACATGTGAGAGAGAAAGAGGGACAATTATTGCGCCATTGAGATGCATGTGAGAATGAAAGAAAAACTAATGTCAGATGAACAATGCACATATACGGACAGCGAAAAGAAATAAGGAAAAATCACAAATTAAGAAACAGGTGAGTGGGGAGACCAAGCAATGCCGCAAATATTGTCACTATGACGAATGGTGAATAAAAAATACATTTGTCCAAGTGTGTACTGTACTTCAACATTATGTAAGCGTGAAAGATGTCAACCGTTGACGTCAAGCCTTACGTCTGGCGGTTATAGGCCCATTGCCCGTTCTTCAAGTTTAACAACTTTCTGTGGAGCCGCGCTAGCGTAGTGGTTACAACACCGCTCTGGCGACCGGGTGATTCAGGATCAAACCCGGGCGACGGCATTTGAGGATTTTTCGTCGACCGGGATTTGGACTGGATTAACTCGAGACCTGGCGAGTACATTTGAAGGAGTGTCGTCGACCAGGGACTGGCGGCTCCTGAGCCGACCCAGCTCTAATGGGTACCTCCGAAAACGGCGAGTATCTGCCTGAATGGCGAGGGACACTTGTCTCTGTACAAGAAAATAGGATACTCACGTAAAAATCAATGTCAGGTTAGAAATTAATAATAACCTGAGATTTCGCCTCGAGTATTAGCGGGCGTACGAAAAAACAAAAACAAAAAAAAAACAACTTTCTGTTAAACACCAGGTATCACCAAACACCACAATATTCTTCCTAAAGATAAAAGGGAGAGAGAAAAGGTGGTAATTAAAACATAACGCATCATCATCACTTCAGTTTGGCGTCTTATGTAGGATGGCAGTCCCGCATCATCATCACTTCAGTTTGGCGTCTTATGTAGGATGGCAGTACCGCATCATCATCACTTCAGTTTGGCGTCTTATGTAGGATGGCAGTACCGCATCATCATCACTTCAGTTTGGCGTTTTATGTAGGATGGCAGTACCGCATCATCATCACTTCAGTTTGGCGTCTTATGTAGGATGGCAGTACCGCATCATCATCACTTCAGTTTGGCGTTTTATGTAGGATGGCAGTACCGCATCATCATCACTTCAGTTTGGCGTCTTATGTAGGATGGCAGTCCCGCATCATCATGACTTCAGTTTGGCGTTTTATGTAGGATGGCAGTACCGCATCATCATCACTTCAGTTTGGCGTCTTATGTAGGATGGCAGTACCTACTGTAGCTGGTCCCTTGCTGAAGAGTCGACACCAGAACATTCATGTGCTCTTGTCTACAGTTCCTGGGAACCTCTGATAACACAGGAACAACTGGACTAGTGTTACCTCAGGCGTGTCGTAAGAGGCGACTAGTCTGAGGTTGTACATGAGGCTGACAACGTCATCATGTGAAACAAATTACTGTAGAAACCACCGCAGTGAAACATAATTAATGTACATGTACTCAATTTATAAAGGCATGCCAACCCGATACACCGTTACAGTTGACGGCCTCAGTCTTCATACTCTGTAATAAAACGGTTGCTGAATAATCAGCACCAGTAATGAGATGTCAAATTACTGCTGTTTCTGACGCGTTAAGCAGACGAAAAGTAAAGCGCTGTTTCACACAATCTCTTTCTCTCTCTCTTGCAAGATACAGGTTTTCTCTTTACAGTGTAAACTTTCTTACTTTTTTCTTTTCTCTCTCTCTCCCCCACCCCAAATTACATGGTACATATATGTACGCTTCCATATCCTGGGATATCTGCGTGCATACCGTACATACATACCAGCAGTCAGCGTTAATTTGCACTAAGATAATTGGGCAAAAATGTATGTCTGATCAAAAAATCTAGCTCATAAATAAGGACAGTTACGCATATATTATCAGCCGTCCCTTTCATTTGTCTTTATCTTACGACTATATATATGTGTATCATTTCTTCTCTTCACCATCGTTCATCTTTTTCGAGAAGTAAATCCTCATATTGCTAACTGTCTAACTGAAACCTCCTGTAATGAAGAATAATAAAATCACGACAGCTTTTCTGTAAAATACAGAACAGACGCGCAATGCATCGCGACAGCTAAGCTGAACACCCATTAAAAGACGAAGCAGGCCTTTCAATTTGGTCGTGGTGCACTGACATTTGACCATAAGCCATGATAAGTTTGACTCAAAAAATCCAATGAAGCAGAAGTGGAATGTAGAGAAATGAAATGACCACAGAAGGAATTAGTGTCGATATCTGCACATACACAATAAAGAGTACACCATCATTATTTGCCGGCCTGTGTTGACGGGGTTATATGCTAGTATTGATATATTCTCCCATCAAAGCCTGTTGTATCTTGAAACGTTCATTCTCATCGTCTGTCATTAGGTGAAACTATTCCTGTACTATCTTGCGCAATGGTGTAGGTTTTTTTCTTCAAAAAGTCAGCTATACATGAATGCATAATTAAGTTTTCTCTCACATTTATCGTTCTGTCGGTGTTGTTGTCTCAACTTGAACAAAAATGACGATCTCAATTTTGAATGTAGGTATTGGATATGGATAAGGGACAGATACTGAGAGCAATTAATGATCGCTTATTAGAGACTGACACTGCAATCGGTGAATCATCAAGACTAAGATTGCTGGAATCTGGCATCAAACGTAAGACCAGCAGGGATGGACGTAAGAGAGGATGCATCCGCCGTGTATACATACAATCAGCGCGCAACAGGAACAATTAGCATTCAGACCCTTCGACATTTGCTGTGGGAGACTGAGTACCTATGGGTATACCCGGAGTGCAATGACGTCGATTTTGATCAACAATAACAATGTAGGTAAGAATGAATACTTTGCCCGTGGGTGATGATATGTCGGCTTATGTATTTGTTAAAAGGAAAACCGCGGCCATGTTCTGTATTTCACGAGAACGGGGTTTCTTAACCTTGTTTGTGTAATTGACCCCAGTGATTGTCCGGCAAAGGCTATGGACTCTAGTGATTGTCCGGTAAAGGCTATGGGCCCTGTCGTAGATTTTTTTATAGGGGAATTAAGACTTGGGTTGGTCCCTTCTGAATAGATTAGAATAAGTGATAGCCACAGTGAGAGATAATAATAGAAATAGATTTCCACGAGTGAGATGGTAGAAATTAATAGAGGCTGTCCCTGAAATCGAGAATCTTCTCTCTTTCAGCCTATCTTCTACAACAGATCTAGAGGAGTCAGACAGTCTATAATATATATATATATATATATATATATATATATATATATATATATATATATATATATATATATATATATATATATATACCACTCACGTGCACACACACAAGTGACGACATTTAGACAAACAGACGTGGAAAAACTATAACAATGATTATATAGATATTTGGAACGAGCTGACCGACACACTGATTAAGTTTAAGTGAATTTTAATTATCATCAGAAAATTCCATCACAACACCTAAAATTTACATCAAGCATATACAAATAGTCATAAAGTCAATGAATTGCTACAAGAATGATAGACCCAGAGGTATGATCTTTTCCCTCGATGTATAGCCCACAGTCCTGTTAGAAGAAAAGTGATAGCCACCAAAGAGTCACGGATACATATGCTATAGTCTAAGATTTCCCTTTAAAGGTATGAACAGACTTTGATCCTCTGATCTATCCTAAGGAAAATATTGTTAGCAACAAAAAAACTTGCATAAAGAAATTTAAGTCAGCAAACTGGGTGCCAAAATACAACAATAAAGGAATCACTCAGTCCTGCATTCACTCTATTCAGTCAGCCGTGATCACTAGCTTGCATTCGTACTTACAGCTTTGGTAGCAATTTCTGGAAAAACAATTTTTAGGACATGCACGTACAGAATCTCCAGGGTTAGTTTTGGCCAAGGGAACCCCAGCTCCACAAAGATAGGGTGAATTCACTACTTCAGGGAACGTTTCCTTGGTTATTCTTATTTGAGGATATCTGTTTCTGTCACATTAAAATTGTCCAGGCACAAACGTTAACAGCGAGCAAAGTGTCAATAGCTTAGATTTCTAGTAACTAGGAATGTCAGGTCGGTGCCTTCTCGCAGTATAGGACTTTATTTGGTCACACCACAACTAGTCAGAACTCCGTCGGAATATTACTGATAGTAATATTTTACTTGCCACAAGGGCTGAAATGTACTTGAGGTTTTTCTCAGGAAGAATTAAATCTGGCGCGATAGGCCCGTTACTTCATTTAATCTTAAAGTTCATGTCATGGGTACTCTGTCGTTCTGGATGCCAACGCAATGCCAGACAGGTTTTACTTTATACACCCAAGTCTTTAAGAAAAAAATGTTTTTGTTCTTCACAGATGTTCCTCAGTACTAAAACCGTTGGTAAAGTTGGGCTACCCCAGTTTCACTGAATAAAGAAAAACCAACATATAAAATACTTATACATACTATTTACTCGGTTATAACTTACATTATAAACTGCAAGCAGAGAGATTGACTTATCGTTTAAAACTCCTCGTGAAATAAGTTATATTCATAAAATCAATCATCATGAATTAGAAATACATACGTATTTCGTCAATACTCAGTGATGAATCAGTGCAGTTATAAGTTAGTTTAAAATATTCTCGACTGATTATTAGCAGTTTAATTAAATTTATTTATAGCTGCATGAGTTAAGCTAGAAATTATAATTTATTTTGCTATCCACTGAAACACGTCAACTAGAGAATATAACAGACTTACAAATTTAATTTTTTCTGCACAGAAATCTAACTAGTAAAATGAAGTAAGCGGTTATCACTGAATCACTCAATACTACTAGATATATAATATATTTACCTCCAGACAGAACTACAGGCGATCGCACAACTTAGAATTTATACGCTTATATTTATTGGTAGTCTAGAAGCTCGGCAAAATGTCGAGTCAAACTAAGAACTTCGCTATGCAAGATTATTTCCTTAGCACCAGCAACCTGTCTACTGCAAAATTTGGAGAACTGAATGAATAGTCTAAGCTACTCGGGTAGATATATGAAAACGGACAAAGGATCCCACGCTATTACGAAAACCCGAAATAGCGCCGGTCTCTCCCCCCCCCCCTCTCTCTCTCTCTTAACACTTCCCATTAACTTAGACGCTGGCCATAACTGCCAAAAGTGCGTCTTCACACCTACTGCGACATGTCTCATTTCTGAGCTATGCAGATTGGCGCCTCCTCACACCTCACGCCGAGAAACTTAGCGTTAGCCATAGAAGCGCTCGTGTCATGGACAATGTAGACAAATGTCTGCTCTCTATGTCTGACTAGACGAATTCTCACACTATTTCGTTCACATCCAGGGACTGACATATTACGCAATAAAAAGCGTTACTAGTATGAGAAAAGAAACGGCAAAAGTTTGAATGGGAAAGTAATATTTTGTCGCAAACGAACGAATGCGAAAAACAGGAAAAGGATAAAAGAGCGATAATAAAGTAGAGGACACGGGTAGAAAAGAAAAGAATATAGAAAATTTATTGATCATAAATCTCTATGTGACAGGCCCCTTCTTATGAAAAAAATGTACATAAATGCCTAATTTAAAATTGTAGGTTAAGTACAAGGACACCCCCCCCCCCCCCCCCCCCCCCCCCCCCCAAGGGGACCCCCGGATAACAGGTTATGAAACCCTGCACTAGAAGATTAAAGAAAAAATAAAACGACTGAACTATGAGTGGTCACTTGTAGCGATATGGGTGTAACCTGCTAGAAGGACAAATGCACTCAGTTAATTTATTTGGCATGAAACGGCAGCGAGAGAGGGAGGGGAAAGTGTGTCGTGGTACACAGTTGCTAATAAATGCAGTGCGAGAACAGATTAACGTATAAAAGCGAGACAGACAGTAACCATAATGGTGAGATAATCATGGCGGCATGGAAGGAGCATATGAATGCTGAAAATGCATGTAAGTAATATTTCTGATCAGCGCGTTCGGAAATATAAAAAGTTTTGGTTGCCTAACAAAACGTTACTGAAGAAAAACAACTTGTTATTGCACGCCTCTGAACACAACAAGAGCAGTAAACAAGTAGACAAGCAAACGAGTAACTGTACACTTCTGAATACATCAACGAGCAGCAGATAACTAAAAGTTTCTGTACACTTCTGCATACAGCACTGACGTAACTACAGACTTCTAACAGCAGGGTGTGGTAAAGTGGGATTTTATAAATATCTATAGGGGACTTAGTGTACTGACTGAGATCAGCTGTGAAGGTATCTGTATCTAATAGGTGTAGTGTTTTACAGATAACCTTACTTGCTACCACATTATGCCTCAGTCAGAATTATTCTGGAATATTGTGATGACTACGTTAAATGTCTAGGGTATGTATATGATGAAGTGTAAGTCACAACAACAACAGACAGATAAACAATTTAATTTATTCCACCACACTTGACAACACTGTGACACTCACATACATATAACACTCTATGAGAATATCTTAAATGAGTCACTGATAAATTTTCAAATATCAATATGTATTCAGTGCTGTCATTAATGTATATGTGTCCTGATTCAAATACAAGTGAACCAGGAATCACAATCAATTTTAATTACAAGTTATATGTACAGAATTTATCAATATGAATCTTGTAGTAACATATTTTATTAATATTATCCTATGTGTGTCAGTTGTGTAGTGGTAATATGAGGTAATACTGGTTTTTTTTTTTTTTTCAAGCTCTGTTGGTATTTGTCATCATGACTTCAATAATTTGTTTCTGTTGGAACTAGTATTGGAGATGTTCTCAGTTCCTGGCATTAAAACAATTAATTTCCCCTCTTAATTTTATTTTACGAGGTCAGTTTAAGATGGGGGTACATAATGTTGAGCTCCGCTGGCCACATCAGCTTATCTGTCGTGATGGCGGCAGGAAAAGACTCCTCTGCTCGAGTGCTCCCCTGTGTTCTGGAGACACCTCACTGTTAGCTATATGGACCAAGGAGTATGCTGTCCGACTCTGGATTCAGCAAAGCTCTGACCAGGTGCTGCTCAATAACTTTAAGACCACGGTCCCTGAAACAAGAAGGTTGTACCTCCTACTTCAGAACTAATTTACACTCTATTTCTACACTGAACACAGTACATACAAACACTGAGTTCAGAGCGTTAGGCCAACTGTCAGCTTCATCTGAAATACTTTACACCAGTATATTCCTCCCTAATGGTTACCACGCCTCTGCAATTCCAGCATGATTTCTTTCTAGTCAATAAGTTAGGTGTCAGTGTACTGTTTGGCAATTCCATGTAGTTTCACTTTTTTCCGACACCTCCTAATCAGGTTGGAGCAATATAGGCTTTACCTCATGTTCGCTACTGAACCACACATATATACAGACATAAATTATCAATTTACATTCAATTTTCATTAACAAGATATTGAATATTTCAAGCTTACCACAATTCAATGGAAATAATAAACAGTTTCGTTGACTGGCAATGAATAGGCACAAATTCCGATCTGCCGATGTCCCAGGCTTTTATTTTTAGAAAAATATGCCCTGGTGCTCAACGCACTGTTTCTTAGTAGGTTTATTACAAGATGTGGCAAGGAACAGACGCTCTGAATTGAGTATATTCGCAGCTCTAACCAATCATGCCATGTCTACCTACTTTTCAAAAAAATATTACCCTTCTCACGTTTCCCCTGACAACGAAAGATAGTATTTATAGTCCGACTAATCGTGTTTAGCCTTACATTTATTGCGCTCCAATCAAATAGGAGTTAACATGGTAGGCTATTTCCGTAACGTAATGTTTTTCAAACACGTTATAAAAAAAATTTTATGAGCAGAAATGATTTCATGCTGTCAGGCACCCCCACTATTTTATTTTGGCTATAATTTGGTAATTCCTAGACTATTTGCGTAACGTTTTACATATTCTTTGTCAGCAAGCCCTACGGAACCCAAATATACAAATTTAAAAGAGCTAAGTGGCTGCGTTCAAAATATGCAATTTCTTCTACCTCCTGTTTACTTCGAAGATGTGCTGTCTGGGTACTGTAATGTTTTCAAATGTAAACCAGTATAATGTCATATTTCCCAATAAGCGTTTTTCAGGATTTTAAAACCTAACTCTGGTATGGGTAGTGTTTTTATCACTGTCGATTTGAAAAAAATTAGTGCTAGTGGCCTTACACGCGTGATGGCAGCAATTGTGTATCGCGCGACGCGTGTTTAGTGTTGCATGTGTCCCTGCTTTCTGCCTCTCCCTTCTCTCTATCCTTTAGTCCATCTGTCTTTCGTTTTTGGTAACATAGTGTATAAAAAGACATGAATGGAATTTTAAATCTAGGTCAACTTGCGTATTTCAAGGTTTTTCTTAGAAATGGAGTACCCTTTTTATTGTGTCTGGGAAACGCGTGTATGTTGCAGAAGGCTTTTACTATCAACGTGAAACGTTACAATTTGCAGACGCAGGAGAACACAAGGGGATTTCGAGTACAGTCATTGTGACAGCACTGTTCTTTACCATTCTTCTTTCCTTTTATTAAATTTATTTGTTAGGCTTTATATTTACGTTTTAATTTATATATATGGATTAGAATTTCTCACGACACAGGGGCAGCAAACATCACGTCACTACGCACTTCTAAATACAATCTTCTTCTTCTTTGATCCTTAGCCGCCGACCGTCAAAGCAGTCAGTGGCCATCACGCCTAGTGGCGTCTTGTAGGGCAACAACAAATTGATTCCACCTTGCTGGGTCGGCGGCCATCCTTCGTACAGTGCCCCAACTCTGTTTCATTCTTTGCATCTCTGCCTCCACAGTCCTCCGCCAGGTTGTTTTTGGTCGGCCTCTCTTTCGTTTTCCTTCAGGGGTCCATAGCATAGCTGTTCTTGTGATGGCATCGGGGTCTCTTCTGAGGACATGGCCAACCCAGCTCCAGCGTCTGCCAGCTATGATGGTGTGCATGTCCTCTTGCTTGCTCCGAGTAAGCAGATCTTGGTTGGTGATGGTATTCGGCCAAAAGATTCGGTGAATTTTTCTTAGGCATGTTGAGAGAAAAGAGGACAATTTCGACATTTCCTTCTCTGTAACTCTCCAGCATTCCGCACCATAGAGAAGCACAGAAAGCACACAGCTCTGATATAATCTTAATTTTGTGCTTGTGCTGTATTGAGAGGACTTCCAGATGTTGTTTAGGCTAAAAAAAGGCTGTTCTTGCCTTATTCATTCTGATGTTGATGTCTTTGCCTGCCCCGCCGTCAGGTGTTACTATGCATCCTAGGTATGTGAAGGTGTCTGTACCAGTTGCTGATTCCTTACTGATATGGGCTCAGGGTTGCTCACATTGAGCGTCATGACCTCTGACTTCTTTAAATTGATGTTCAAGCCCACCTGCTGGCTAAACTTATTAAGTCTATCCGTTTTTTCCTGGATGTGTTGATGTGAATATGAGTGTATATGAGGACACTAAATTGCTCGAAAGCAGCAATTTACTACCGAGGAGTTTGGACGCTCCTATTACCCCTGCCAAATCTGGTAGTGGTAACGTCAGGGAAGGTTTAAATACAATGCTGGGTAGTATATAGGTACATGATACCTAGTGCACTCCTGACTACAGCATTAGGTCGCATACAACATGTTTTTATACACATCTACTTGTTATCGCAATAGTCAACAAAAACTTTACTCTGCACAAATGCCGTACATAGAAATTGCGTAACAAGGCTGAAACAGCAAAATGAAACAAATACATCTTTTATCTATCTCCAAACTTTTTGAAACGAACATGTTCAAAATATAAGGAAATTTGAGGAAGAGGGCAAGAAAACGAAGAATAAGGTAGTGATGTTTTGGTCAATTTACAATGTAGAATTAACGATGTTTTGGTCAATTGACAATGTAGAATTAACGAACATTGCCCGGAATTTCTAGGTAGGCGTGTTCCAGAGCTATTTTCGACAGATATTTTTGGAAAGGAGGGAAAAACTGTTTTGCGTGCGGTTGAGAATGTGCGCTGCTGGGCTGTGTTAGGTAGGAGTTTTAAAATAAAAAATATATAAGGTGAGAGAGAAGGGTTAAAACAACTGGAGTACTCGTCTGTCCTGCTGACCTGATGCCATAAGATGACGTACGAGCAGGAAAATAAGAATAATGCAGTAAACACGTGTGGTGATTTTGTTCTCGCCTTTCCTCGTTCATGTTGGAGGATGGAGAAATGAGAACATGCAGCGATGAAGCACTTTTGTATGATATCGATTGTAAAAGATTGGGACAGAATGCGGTAACGGAAAGATATGGATAAACAAAGAGGATGATAGACTAGAGGAAACGTGTGGCTCCGTCAAATGTTTTTCCAGAAGTAAATTTTTAATGAGCCCACCATGTCAAGTGTTCTGTCACCGTTGTCCGAGGTTTACAATTTGGCCGCTTGTTCTCTCCACTATGGGTTGGGACCTGATACATTCAGCGTAAACATCCTCACAAAAGGCGAGACAAGATGACAGTGACTTTTTAAAAATATTATTATGAATGAAATACAACATCCTTCCGAACACCTGATGGAGTTGTAACTAAGGTATATAGTATCTACAATTTTAGATTATATGTTCACTAGTCGCTATTTGCTCATGGCATTATCCCTCTTGGTCAATTATTGCACATAAAGAGAGAGAGAGAGAGAGTGGGTGTGTACGCCTTTTCCCTTTGTCCTAAAATGGTAGATCCTCCATACTTTTTATGTTGTTTTTCTTTTTTTTAAGGGGGGGGGGGGGGGCGCCTTTGGTATGTGGGTTGATATTTAATTTACTATATTTGGGCTTTCACTATTATATATATATATATATATACACACACAGACATTCAGACGTACATATATATAGTGAACCCCGTTATAACGCGATAAATAAAAATTCAGTAGCAATAAGGCAGGGGTCGCGCTACCGCAGGATAAGAACAATTTACCACTCCAGCCGATCAGTACAACTGTAAGTGAAGAAGTAACATTTCGTATGTTAGTATCGCATTCTGCTGTGGTTCTACATAGAAAAGTCTCCTTGCATTCTTTCAATTTGTTTGTTATAAATAAAATTTTGCCTCGTTTTGGCGCGGCGCGTCCCGTTCAACCTAGTCGGTTATATTAGGGCGCATGTCCAAATATAAAAGACCTGTAGGTCTAGTTTTAATGTTACATAATTATTTCAAATGAAATCAGAACAAGAAATCAATTTAATTATACAAAAATGCAAGCAGGTAAAGCATTAATACGAATTTCAGGTATCGAGAAAATACACAGAAAGCAGGCAGGCTTAAATCAAACATGTGATGTAATGTAATCATGTAGCTTTATGTTATGAGCAGGAACTGATAGCTGCGAGTGCCTTAAAGCTTTAGCATTTTGAGCATAATTACAAAAAAAAAAGGGGTGTGGAGGAATGGGAGAGGAAAATGCTGAGTACTGACGACAGCGTTATATCCGAAATAATAGGAATTCATGTTTATATGTGTGTGTGTGTGTGCGCCTTGTTTAACAAACTAAAGAAGAACAATCTTTGACCCCACAAATTGTGTTTGTAAAGGTACTAGGGGAGTGAGGGGAAGAACTGTGATAGGAAGTGTTGCACCTTTTCACTAGGTGCTTGAAAACATGCAGACTACTGAAAGGCTTGCGAAAAGTTCTACTGCATTCCTGCACCACCCCCTTGCATATTCAAACTTGTGGGTCAACGACCTTCCTTCGTCAGTTCGTTAAATAACTCCCATTATGCAACGGACTAGGATCATAAGGATAGGAAACGCGGGACAGAGGCGTAAGTCAGCAGATACCGATATATGACTTAGAACCTGCAGGAAAGTAGGAAGAAGGTCGACTGGCAGGAAAATAGGATGATGATGATGATATAATCCCTTTAGCTGTGAGCAGGTAGCTCTTGACAGCCCATTGCCTCTCTGACAAAGGTGCAAGTCTTCCTCAGTTGTTGTGATGATGTGTAGAGTGTATTGTGGATGGTTGGGTGCGATGGGAGTAGCTGGTGTCGCAGGTCAGTTAGTCTTGGGCACTGTAACAGCAGGTGTTCAACTGATTCCTCATGGTGGTGGCAGTGCCCACAGTTTGGTTCACGTAGTGGGTCTATTCTATTTAAATGTTTATTGACAGGGGCATGGCCTGTTCTCAGCTGGAAAATTAGACTCTGATCTCTTCTTTTCAGTTGTTTAACTGGATCTTGAGGGTTTGGTTTAGCTTGATGTTTGAAGTCTGGGAGGTAGCCCACTGGTTTAGCCATTCTTGCCTATAATTGTTTCTCAGGATTTGTTGGCAGGTTTGCAGTGTGGTACTTGATGGGAACTGGGGCAGTGCTGCTCCTCTTTTGGACAGTTTATCGGTTTTATCATTTCCTGTGGATCCATTGGAGTGTAACTTCGACGCAATAGGAAGTGAACAGCTGGTCAATTAATCTACAGATGTTATTAATATTAGGAGACATTTTGCTTTCTAGGGCTTGGAGTGCTGATTTTGAGTCTGAGAATATAACGATATCCTCAGGTGGAGTGATGCCACTTTCAAAGTCTGAGATTATCCGCCACAATGCTTTTTCTAGTGCTGTTATTTCTGCATCATAGCTGGACCAAATTTCTCTGCAAGGGCCAAAGATGCAAGGGTTGTCTTCTGGGTGCAAGTTGAGGTATTTTATCACTGCGCCATATCCAGTATTGGTGGTAGCTTTAAATGCAGATCCATCTGTGTAGACATGGATGATGTCTTGTGGATTTGAGTCTATAGTTTCTAAAGCGATGGTTTTCAGTAGTGGTACTAGTGTTCTTGTCTGCTGAGGAGTCAGAGTTCAGTTCTTACTGTGGGAGTAGTTGCCTGCCAACAAGGTGGTTCATTATTGATAGTTACCATTGGCAGGAAAATAGGAAGAAGGTAGAACAAATGACAGGCAGCAATGACAAGTTGAGTAAAATTAATTTAAAATGCTACAAACTTCACGTCAGCTAATGAGTTCTCAATGTGTGACATATTATGAAATAGCTTTCATATATCTATTTCATTATCTTCATTTTTCTTTTTCACCTACACGTTTGTTAACATAAAACCCTCCTACACTCAGAGATCTGTCTCTTTTTCTAATTTAGCACGCCTATTTTATTTTCTGTTCTCTATTTCCTTAGGAATGTTTACAAACAAACCTATTTAGCTAACGTTGAGCCGGTTACCAGTAATTAAACGCCAGCGATTGAAAATCGTCGTAATATGATCAAACAGAGTGAGAAAAGAGCGTAGGAAAGGGGCGACTATTTCATAGAGTCGTAAATTTTGGCTAATGATAGTTGTAACGTATTTTTCGTTAGGCAGTGATCAGGGGAAATAATTTGAGTAGAAGGAGCAGATAATTTGGAACTAAGGGGGAGACAATTTCTATTACCTTCCCCTGAATCCGTTCGTTTGATAGGTAATTAAACACGGTGAGAATCGCCAGATCAAAGGACGGGCTTCGCTCGATTGCAGAGTCTGCAAGCGGCAAAAGCGTGAAAATTTCCTCAGATTCGCAGATCGAACGAGGAAAAGCCCGAGATCTGAGTGAAGGTGTCATATCTAGCAAGTACAAGCGATTTTCTGGAGATTTAATATATTTTCTCCAGCTTTTAAAATCCAGTATTCGGTACTCCTCAGATTTTAAAGACATCGAGCTTCGATTTCTAGATCACTTGTATTAGTGGAGTTTCTTAGTTTTTCGTTGGAGATAGTCTTAGAAGTTTTGTGTGCAGGTAATTATATTTACTAGTAGTTTGAGTGATTACTAGATAGGTCCGTCATTTATATTTCTCTAGGATTTACTGTGTTACATAGGCTAGCAGAATAAATAATAATTTCTAGCTAAACTATTCCAGCTATAAAATAAATTTAATCAATTGCTAGTAACCAGTCAGAGAATATTTTAACCAACTAGTAATGCACGGTTCATCATGAGTATTGACGAAATATGTATTTATTTCTAATTCATGATGATTAATTTTTTTTAAATGACTAGAATTTATTTCACGGAAGTTTTAAACGATAAGACAAGCTCTAAGCTTGTAATATATCGGAGAATAACCATTCAAAAGAACATTTTTGTACTTAATACCTGGGTCTTCAAGGTAAACCTGTCTGGCATTGTGTTTGCACCCAGAAAGAGACAGAGTACCAAACCAAAGAACATTAAGAATAAATATTGTAACTGGGCCTATAGATCCAGATTTATATTTCTTTCCCAAATTGCATTTACATTCAGCCCGTAGTGGCGAAATCTCAAACATTAACATTTTCTGATGTGTGACCATTTGTGGTGTGACAAGGAATTATTATACTGAGAGAAGTTACCGACCTGACATTCCTATGTACTGGAAAACCCAAGTTTCTGACACTGTGAGCACTGTTCAATTTCTTACCTGGTCTAATTAATGTGACTGTTACGTACATTTATTACCTAAGGGGGTAGTCTTCGGTCCTGCCAAATGTACGCACCAGTCTTTATATATTTTATTATTTGTGCGTTCGATTGATTCACGCACTGACGTGCACAATGCAGTGTGAGTTGCTTTGGACGCACGGGTAACCTAGTTTGGGGATTGTGACGTCATGTGTTGAACGGGGCAGTGCGGACTTTGTTATGTCCGAGATATAGATTATTGGAATTTTCTGGCAGTTTTGTATAAGCCAGTATGTTATATTGATTCAATTGGTATTCTTGACGAAGCCAATGATGGAAGGATCATGTAAGTGTCGCCCCGGTTATATTTGTATATTTATTGCCGTAAACTAAAGTATCAGGCCGCTCCCAGTTGTAGTCTAGCGGGAAGTCATCTTAGCATGTAATTTCCTAGAATGGACAGACGGAGTCGGTGGTCATATTAGATTACCGTAGAGGAATAATACCTACGTGTAAACCAGTTTATTTATTTGTATGCTTCATATTTTATATGCCGTACATTCAACAATGCCAGAAGCGTGGCATAGAATGGGAGAGGTTAGTCAACTGGAATCTCTAACCTGTTCGTATTATCGTGTATGACTTTGTTTGAAACTATATGCTATCTAACGTTATGTTTTGGAGAACGTATGGGATTGTGAAGTATGGTATGGAAGATTGTATCCTGGAGTATGAATACGTTACCATGATAGACGTCCTTGAAGGAAGGTCAATGGACTTGAATGAGAAGAATATTATACGGTAACAGTTTTGTGATCCTTAGTCACTTGAGTCAGAGAACTTTATTGGTAGAGAATCTTCAGGAACATTAAAAGTAATTACCATTATGCTGATGTATGATCTTTGCGCCTGTGACGATGTTAGTCTTGTCCACTCCGTATGTGTCATGTTGAATAAAATCTATGTACAGTCATCACCGACTTATGTACTGCCAGTACTTGCCCAGTTCACCCAGTTCAACACTACTTGTTGAAGTTCGTTTGAAGAATATTGTTGACATTCGTTCATTTTAACCATTCGCGTTTTAAGCTACCTCTTCACCAGTATAAACTGTACTCAACCATAAAACGGAGTCAACAGTGACACAAACAGTAGTCCTAAATAAAAATAACAAACAGAACGTTCCCCGGAGAAGTGAATTTAATCTGTCTCTGAGGAGCTGGGGTTTTCTTTGCCAAAAATAACACTGGATTTGCTGTGTGCGTGTATACTAAAGATTGTTCCAGAAGGTGCAACTCAAGTATTAGGTAAGAACGAATTACGTGGCCACGGTTGTCTGAGAAGAGAGGAAGGATGAATGAATAATCCTCATATATATCTCTTGTAGAATCCATGTACTCACGTTGGTTATTTTAAATGTGTAAGTTTTGTTAACACTGTCCCTTTCAGAATAGATTAACGTATAAACTCTGTTCTTTACTGTAGAGGGAAATCCTAGACCATAGCGTAAAAATCTTTGACTCTTTGGGGGGTTAATAACTTTCTTCTAACGGGATCTTGTCTCAACAGAGGGAGGGAGGATTACACCTATGGGTCTATTTCTTGATTAATTCATTAACCTATGTTTATTTGTATTTTGATTGATATTCAAATTATCGCTGTTGTGAAGTTTCTTTATGGTAAATAAAATTTACATAAACTTTATTTACATGTGTTGGTCAGCTCGTCCCAAAAATATCCCTATTCCATTAATATAGTTTCTTCACGTTTGTGCGTCTTACTGTCGCCACTTATGTGTGTGTGTATGTGAGTGGTTGATATATATATATATATATATATATATATATATATATATATATATATATATATATATATATATATATATATATATATATATATATATATATAGGTAATCTGTCTGACAAACAAAGTTCTGTTGTAGAGATAGGCTGAACTGGAGGATCTTTCTCGAGTCGAGGGACAGATTCTACCTATATATTTTCTACCATTTCACTTGTGAAAATCTATTTCTTATCTTATCTCTCACTGAGTCACCACCTGTCTAGTTCTATTCAGAAGGAACCAAACTATGTCTTAATTCCCCTATCGAAAATCTACGACACAATGTAGCATTCAAAGTAATTAAATCTGCAGTAAGCTCTCTAAAGGACATTGCTTGCACGCTCTGTTTTCGATATATTAGTTTTTTTTTTTTAAACAGATAAAATATGAAAGTTACAAAACTTGAAACAGCTGAAGCGAAGTACAACCAACGGTTGACAGGTGACACAATGTGTATGAAAATGTATAGCAATAGTGTACTACAAGCAGCAGAAGCATCTATTCAACTGACTGGCCTTCTACATAACTGTAAACAAAAGTGTCTCAATTAAAACGGTTAGGACTGTTTTTTATACAAAGGTCTGAATACAACCACTATTACCTCCTTGATGTATTCATCACCTGCAGTCGATGATAATTTTGTGTTTCTATTTATTTTGTTACATAACTTCTTTCCTCTTCGCAGCCAATCTTTACATATCTTACTTTTTTAAACTAAACCTTTACAACAAAAAGCATGAGCTCTTTAACTTCGTCTCAGTTCAACTGCGAAAACTACGTTTGCGAATATCTCAAAACTCCATATTCGCCAAGTTATGTGCGCGTAATTTACAAACGCTCTTTGAACAAATCTGTTATGTAGCTCTGGCACACAGAAAGTACAGCCAAGAAACTGGGTGTGGCCACAAGAACTGCGCGCTCAAAATTGATCCGTTGTTGCCCTAGATAAGTAACCTTCGTTGTTAATGCTGGGTTAATAGGAGGGCATGGAGATCTCGCTAAAAAAAAGTGTCATTTGACATTGCTTGACTAAAGAAAAAAAAGGTAGGTGAAGTTTCACATATCTTTTATGTCGGTAACCGCCCACCGTTTTAACAACACAACTTATTCTTCACAAGCTATGGCTACAGAATTAAACAGATTAATATTTAGCCTTACAATTAACGAGTGTGAAGTCTTATAAATCATACAAAGGTTATGTGCGGTGAAAAGATAAAGTGAAGTCATAACTTAAGGTCCACATTAAAACATCAACAATGCGGGCTCCACAACAACATCAAGACAGTGACAAATACCGAGGAATTTCACTCTTTTAGTCACGTGGGGAAAATAAAGTTATGCCACAATAATTGAGCAGAGAAAAAGATCCACGGTAGAACACCAGTCAAACAGCGCACAGGTTGGCTTAAGGAAACGTTGGGGATGCGCCGATGCTTTGTTTCCCCCAAGTAGGCACATTTGTGAAAACGTGTATCCAGTGTAGTACCCGGGGGGGGGGGGGGGGGGGGGGGGGGGGGGGGGTCTCTGTGACGAGACAAAGAAAGAACAGAACTATTGCTCGTACAAGGCGACTAATATGAGATTGTGCCTGAGGCTGGCAACCTACTGATGTAAAACACACTTCTGCACAAACCACCCCTGCAAGAGCATGCCAACGCTTGGTGCAGGCTTCCTGCAAGAGGATCACCTGTAACTGTGGTTCCACGCTCTATAAGAAACGAAAATGAATGACATTTGTGAAAGGACCACTGTATATAACAAAACACACAGATCAGCACGTATATTTAAAAGACTATAGAATATAAGGACGCTATATGGATAATAATAATAATAATAATACAGCTATGTACCACAAAATTGTAAACGTAGTACAATGAACCAATTGTTTCACACTAACAAAGCAGTGCGAGAGTGATGACTACTATCAGAACGACTATTTATTTAAATAACTTCAGAAGCAAATTCAGAATCAGATAACAGAAACGAATTAATTTTTACTAGTGCATGTAAAATGTCTTCATACGTACGCACTCAATAAATTTGTGAGAGATAAATGATTTATAAGGGTGTCAAAAAACAACAAAAGTAATAAAGGCCAGCAGGAATTCACGACCACTCAATAGCAATGGCAAAGATGCATTGATTACACAAGTCTAACAGATGAATTACCTTGGAAGCACAGTACAAATATTTTAGAAGACAAGGCACCTGGTACCTATTCGTACCACACAAAGTTCAGTAAACTGACAAAGAAATTATAATAATAAGATGTCAAAACGTTAAAGAAGAGGCATGCCAAGTGACTCCACAGCTCAGAAACTAACACAAGTCTACAGAGCATGCAAACCCGCCCGATACACTGTTTCAGTTTCAAACCAGCACACCTCCATGGAGGCAAAGCGGCAGACTAAAAGCATGTTCACATCAATTCTTTGTCATCCATGTCAAACATAGTGGCTATCAAAAGCGTAGAAGGAAGACCACATTAAAGGTTGGTTTTTTTTTAAATGTAAAACTTTTGCCTCGTTTTGGCGAGGCGCGTCCCGTTCAACCTAGTCGGTTATATTAGGGCGCATGTCCAAATATAAAAGACCCTTAGGTCTGGGATTATATTAAAGGTGATCATGTCTCAGAAATGCTGCAAATGTCTCACCACACGGAAATAACATTTTTGGTATTGGGTTGGAAAGTCAGCTAGCATCAGCTACGTTCACAGACAGAAAATAGTATGATATAGATATTAGTATGCAGCCAAACTAGCTCATTACTTCAACAGCAGATTTGGCTACAGAGCGTGAGAGTGACAGATAGAGTGGGGGATAGACACTCTTATAGAAACATCAAACGGCAGATGCTGGAGTGCAAAATAAAGTGTGTTCATATCAAAGCTGCATTTCACAAGATGTGTCTGGGGTTCTAACAAAGCAGATAAATGTCTCTACGAAATGTATTGTTTCCAACTCCTGAGGTTATGGTGACTTGGGTGTTGATCCAAATGACACTGGGGCAGACTTGTGTTATGAAGGAAGAATGGAAGATGAACTGGTAGGCTTTGGGTCAGCTCAAGAAGCTGTTTAAATTTCTCTGCTCCCTTTGATTTTATGAAAAACATTATAACCAGCAGTAACCACCTCCGTTATATCTTCAGCTGCTCAAACATTTCTTTAAACATTTGCAAAGCGTCCGTAACACCACACGTAACTTTGATGCTACTTTTCATAAAGTAAATGGTATACGACGTTAGATCATCCAGGTTCTTTGGTATTAGAAAAACTTCCGCAAAATTATGCAAATTCTAATGTGTAGCTCTCTTCCTGATCATTGTGGAATGATTTCCGGCTTTTTTGTAAAAGCTCTTGCCACTTCTAACACTTCAGGTTCTCGATAGTTCTCAATTAATACTTCAATGTCTGCCTCGATGACATCAGCAAAGATGACACATGCAAGATTTTTTTTTTAAGCGCCACGGACATCTGCGAATTAGAGCAGATCGCAGTTTCTTTGAGCACAAACTGAAATACAATTCGTACAACACAAGTCCAAATTTAAATACAGGCATACCTTGGAGTTATTGCGGGTTCGGTTCAAGACCACCGCAATAAAGCGAATTTCGCAATAAAGCGGGTCACACCCATTTTTTGGCTTACCAGCGCATATAAAAGCCGAAAACCATCTTTACACCATGTCTATTAAATGCGCAATAGCGCTAGGTCTAAAAATAAAAACAATGTACTGTCAAATTTAAAATAATTTATTGCTAAAAAACATGCTAATCTTCATCATCTGAGCCTTCAGCCAATCGTTATCGTTTTGCTGGTGGAGAACCAAAATCTATCGGAAGAAGAAGGCACGTTCTAATAAATGAACATGAATAATTTGAAGAAGAAAAAAAATAGCGCAATATCTGCGAAGCGCAATAAAGCGAGGTATGCCCGTACACTAGAATGACATAGTGCAGTAACTATACACGATTACAATACGCACATATAATACACATGGGAAGATCACTCCTGGCTTTTGCTCATTTAGTGGCACAATGTACCAGAATCTTCGTTGTGCCGTTGAAAAGTTTAATTTTTTTTTTTAATTTATAATTTCCGAGTGCGCACAGCTAAATTTGCGAAAGTTAAATGCTCGTATGATCCAACACAAATCTATAGTATATATGGCCTGTAAAATAAACAGCACAGAATGCTATACGATACGCCAAAATTAAGCGAACTAAGGTTTGAACTCTTATCATACGACTCGCTCACTAAAGCTTGACACTGAAACAAAGCTTGTGAAAAAAATCAGACGTACCTAAAATGTCGTTCTGCAGAAGGAATCTCTTTATTACAGGGGAAACAAATAATGACAACGAAAATGCCCTCTTCCCCCCACCCCACACAAATAACCAAGAGCACTAATCAAATTATAGGCCTACTGAAACAATCAATGGAATGAGAACGGTCTGGAACATCATGGTAACAACAGACTGGTAACGGTGAAAGAAAGACTTGGGGCGACACATCAGGAAGCATTAAAACGGCTAAAACAAATGCTGAGAGAATAAATAACAACTCTCTCAAACAGACAGAAAGAGTCCGTTCTTCCTGTAATGGTATGACAATAAACTCCTGAAGGCAAGGCACCTGAAACCTAAAAAAGCAAAATACTTCTCTCTCTCTCTCTCTCTCTTTTTTTATTATTTTTATTTGCAAAAAAAAGTGATGTGTATACAGAAGCTTTTAATACTGTACTATCAAAAGGAAGAACAAGTAACAGTATCCAGTAATACCATAATAGAATTAAAGAAGGGATGGGTAATAGTATTCACTATTGTCTGAATTATTCACATCAAAAACAAACATGTTTCAGTATAAGATATATAAAAACTAAAGATACAGACATTTAAGATAATATACTCACAGTCTCACGTGCTCAAGTTAAAAACAAGAAAATCTTAGTAAGATAAGATAAACACTGTTTTAAGTGTTCATATTCAAATATTGACAATAAGAAAGTTAAGTAAAAGAATAAATACACTGTTATAACTGATCATTATTAAACACATGAGAACTTCAGTCAATAGTTAAGCAAGGGAGATTACAAGAGTATTCCATCTATTAATATTAAATAGAAAGAAGTTTTATGTTCTAGTGGTTTAAGAGAACACAAATGCTGTCATGAATGTTTATCTTAAACATAAGAACGTATGCATTCATCTCTGGATGATTATGTGTACATGCAACTTTCATAAGAGAAGACAGCTGACTAGTCTCCAATTTTAAACTACAGGAAGGACAAAATGCTTACAAAACAACTGATTTCAAGTAACAAGTAACCCAGATCTAACGTTGCTGCCAAAAAAAAATTTACTTTTCAAACTTTACAAAACTGCATCAGTAGTGAAACCATTCAGCAAAATGGAAATGACAATGCAGTAATTGTGGCCACAGTGTATAACAGCTGTAAAAATGAAACATAAAAAAGCAATAATACTTTTTTTTTTTTAAATACCAAGGTATCAGCCAATAAGGCCTTTTTAAGGACAAAAAAAAAACAACAACAAAATGACAGACTTGAATTTTAAAAAGGCAAATAAAATTATATTGGTTCCAAAGGTTGTTATTGCCGGAAGTTGTAGTGAGGATAAGCTTTCACTGCAGATAAAATACTTCTATGGCACGCGCCTCAAACAGCCTCTGACAACCAAGTCCAGCTCCCGGCCTTCACGTGTGGCTCAATTTGAGCCCGGCGGAACTGTTTCCACTGACGGGAGAAGGGGCAAAGGCGAGCGACTGGCGCCTTAAAACCAGCAGCTTCGGGCAGATAGGGCTCGTGATCCTTGGTTGGTAGCTTATCTAAGAGAAGGAACTCTGAATTCAAACCACCGCTGCCTTGCGGGAATATCCATTTGTGGAAATGGCTTCGGGAGTAAACCCTGAGGATAAATCCGGAGTCGGAGTCCCTAAGGCAGTCTAATGTCGATTCGACATTATTCTGGCAACTCCTGCGACATGGCTGGTACCAAACTGTATCGGCTACTGCCGTTCCTTTGGATCTACCGGCTGTGTGGAGAGGGGGAACATGCTGCATGGGCAACAGCTTGATCTCCATATAACTGTGCCCAAGCTCGCGCCCTGGAGAGGACACTCCAGCTTCACCCTATAGGTGTCGGCAAAACACGGGAAGTAGCAGTTACCGGTTATATGCATTTTGCCCAATTGGCGTAGGGCATGGCGCCAGGGGCTACTTCCGACAGTGGGAGAGGTTCTAGGATCTCACTGGACAGCTACCGCCCGCTTCAAGCTGGGCAGCCCCCAGTCAATAAGGTGTTGTCCCGCCACTGTCTGCTTTCCCCATTGGATGCATGGGGATTAGGGTCAAACCCGAACTGTGGACAGAAAATTTTGCACCAAGCAATTATCGAAAAAACAGAAATAAGCAAACTCTCAGATTGGGATGCTGGAACGTCCGGACTATGTTGACTGGACTATCCGAAAACCTACAGGATGTAAACGATGTAAGGAAGACAGCCATAATTAATGATGAGCTTAAACGACTTCAGGTGGATATAGCTGCACTTCAGGAAACGCGCCTGGCGGGCTCTGGAACGGTGAGCGAGAAGGACTACACATTTTATTGGCAAGGGAAAGATCTTAATAAAGCTAGAGAACACGGAGTAGGTTTTGCGGTCAAAAAATCGCTAACTAAAATGGTTGAACCAGGCGAGAATGGATCAGAACGCCTGTTAACGCTCCGCCTGCAAACTAGCACAGGTCCCATCACCCTTGTCAGTGTGTATGCTCCTACTCTGTACTCTGCCTCAGAAGCTAAAGATGAGTTCTATGAGAATCTAGCAGCAGTAATCAAAAGCATACCTAGGCAAGAACAGCTTGTTCTCCTTGGTGACTTTAACGCTAGAGTGGGTCCCAATAATGTTTCATGGCCTTCATGTCTGGGCAGGTTTGGTATTGGCAAGATGAATGAAAATGGACAACGGCTCTTAGAGTTGTGCGTCCACCATGATCTCTGCGTGACCAACACCTACTTTCAGACAAAACCCCAGCATAAGGTGTCATGGAGACACCCACGATCCAAGCACTGGCACCAACTTGACCTGATTCTCGTCAGAAGGCCACTCCTCAGGTCTGTGCTCTCCATGCGCTCGTACCATAGTGCAGACTGTGACACAGATCACTCCTTGGTTTGCTGCAAAATCAGAGCACAACCAAGAAAACTCTATCGTGTCAGACATGAAGGGAAACCACGCATTGATACCAGCAAGATGTCAGACCCTTTCATGATCGCTCAATTCACTGCGACCTTCAAGAAAGTGCTCAGTAGCCATCAGCATGGTGATACTATTACAGAGAACTGGGAGCATCTACGGAACACCATTCAAAGTACTGCACTTGCCACCTTTGGTAAGAAAACAGCAAAGTCAAATGACTGGTTTGACGCTTCATCAGATGTGATGGCACCTGTTATTGAAGCTAAGCGCAGTGCTATGAATGAATACAAACGTTCACCGAGTGCCAGAACCCTACAGATCCTGAGGGCTATGAGAAGCAAAGTTCAACAAACTGCTCGACGCTGTGCAAATGACTATTGGCTCCAGCTCAGTGAGAGCATCCAGATCGCAGCGCAAACAGGCAACATTAGACAAATGTATGACGGTATAAAGAAAGCACTTGGCCCCCATAAAAGTAAGACGGCACCGCTAAAAACCATCAGCGGAGAGAAGCTAACCGATAAGGGTAAGCAGATGGAGAGGTGGGTCGAGCACTACTCTGAGCTTTACGCTAGAGACAATACCGTTACGCCTGCAGCCCTTGATGCTGTCAATAGTCTGCCAACTATGGAGGAGCTGGATGCGGAACCAACATTAGAGGAACTCAGTAAGGCCATTGATAGCTTGGCCTCTGGCAAAGCACCAGGCAGTGATGGGATTCCTCCTGATTTAATCAAATGCTGTAAGAGCACGCTATTACATCCCCTGCATAGGATGCTGTGCCAGTGCTGGGAAGAGACAACTATTCCTCAAGACATGCGAGATGCCAAGATTGTAACACTGTATATAAATAAAGGAGACAGAAGTGATTGCAATAACTACAGAGGCATCTCTCTTCTTAGTATTGTTGGTAAGGTTTTTGCCAAAGTCATCTTAATGCGACTACACAAGTTAGCTGAGCGCATATATCCAGAGGCACAGTGTGGATTCCGAGCTGGCAGATCAACAACAGACATGATCTTCTCTCTCCGCCAGCTTCAGGAAAAATCAAGAGAGCAGAAAAGACCATTATATATCGCCTTTATAGACCTCACAAAAGCATTCGACCTGGTTAGTAGGGATGGACTCTTTAAAATCCTCCTAAAAATAGGCTGCCCTTCTAAAATGCTGGAAATGATAAAGTCATTCCATGACGACATGAAGGGAACAGTCCAAAATGCTGGAAGCACGTCACAGCCCTTTGATATACGAAGTGGCGTTAAACAAGGCTGTGTTCTGGCTCCGACCCTCTTCGGAATCTTCTTTGCCTTACTCTTGAAACATGCATTCAGAGATGCAACTGAAGGAATATGCCTTCACACTAGGTCAGATGGCCGTCTGTTTAATCTTTCAAGGCTGAAGGCAAAAACAAAAATCAGAAGGGTCACTATAAGAGACTTGTTGTTCGCTGATGATGCTGCAGTCGTCACTCAAAGCCAACAGGAGCTTCAGAGCTTGATGAATCGCTTCACTAAAGCATGCAAGGACTTTGGCCTCACAATAAGTCTAAAGAAAACGAATGTGCTGAGTCAGGATGTGGGTGCTGCACCAGTTATCACTATCGATAACTATGAATTGGCAGTGGTGCACCACTTCACATACCTAGGGTCTACCATCAATGACAAACTCTCACTGGATACAGAAATCGACAGCCGCATTGGCAAAGCTGCAGCTACCTTTGCCCGCCTCACATCGCGTGTTTGGGGAAACTCTAAACTCACAATGAAGACCAAAGCTGCGGTATATAATGCCTGCGTCACCAGCACACTCCTATATGGCAGCGAGACCTGGACGACCTATGCTAAGCAAGAAAGAAGGCTCAATACCTTCCATTTGCGGTGTCTACGCCGCATCCTCGGCATCTCGTGGAAAGATAAAGTGACAAATGTCGAGGTGTTGTCACGTGCTGGCCTTCAAAGTATGTATACGCTGCTTAGACAGCGCAGACTTCGCTGGCTTGGCCATGTTCGCCGCATGGAAGATGGTCGCATCCCAAAAGATATCTTCTACGGACAATTAGCAGATGGCAAGAGAACAGTTGGGCGACCACAGCTGAGGTTCAAAGATCTGTGCAAGAGAGATATGAGGGCACTGGACATGGATCCAGCAACATGGGAGGATGAAGCTGCCGATCGCACTAAGTGGCGATGCTATTTACGGCACCACCTCAGATTGGGCGAAGAGAGGCTCACACAAGAAGCAGAGGTGAGGAGAAAACGTCGAAAGGAGCACCAGGAAAATAAGCAGTTGTGGGCTGTCACCTCAGGGGCGCATTCCCATAGTCAGTTATGACTGAAGGGGCTATTATTATTATTATTTGTCATAGACACTGATCATCCAGCATGATGTATACAATTCAAAAAAACATAAGTGCAATGAGTTTTCCATTCACAATTCTGTAAAATTCATTGCTATTTTGTGGTACATTTTACCCTTTTGACAAACAGTTAATAGCGTGGTCATGTGGCAGTTTTTTGAAGTTTCTTTGGCTCTAAGTTTCTACAGAATGGAACCCTCCTTAGTCAGCTTCTACATCGTGCCTGGTAGGGAGCAGTGTTACTATTCTTTGCTCCTCTTTCAGACCCTGGCATATTCTGATTTTATTTTTAAAATCCTCTCATAATATCAAGAAGAAAATTATACTTATCTTCTTCAGTGTTAACAAGGTTACAATGTAATTGCTGGCTCTGAATATGGAGAATAAAAAATAAAAAAAAACAACCAAGAAGTTGCAGACTTTCGTGAAACAGGTTCTTGCACTAAACAGAAAGATTAAAATGTTATGACTGGATCACCAATTTGGTAGCGATAAGTGCCAAGCAGTGAGAAGAATGATTGGCGCTGGATAGGACACACACTGAGGAAACTAGCTGATAGGCACAACAATGTCATAACAATGACAAAGCAGCCATTGTTCTAGAATAAAAAGACCCTAAAGATGTGGCAATTGAAGACGGACACAAAATAGGATAAAAAAGAGATGGGAAGACCTTGACAACAGTTGACATAGGACAGAATGGAAAGGCATCAATTTTATGAAGGCCACCACTCGGCAGAAAGATAACGTGTAATCAATGAATGAAATGGTCATGTGGCAGCTGAAAGTGTATGGTTTTATGCAACTTAAAGTTCTATAGCCTTATGATGGCTGAATGTTTTGTAGCCTTATTACAACAGGAAATTCTGTGGACTAATGATAGTGGAAATTTTTGCAGTCTTAGGTTAGTAGAAAGAGTTGTTTTGTTTTTGTTTGTATTAAAGCAGAAAGTTTTATGGTCTTATGACAGAAGAATGTCTTTTTGTCTTATGGCAAAAGAAAGCTTGTGGTCCTCAGACAAAAGAAAGTTTTGTGGTCTTAATAATAACACAAAGTCTTATACTCTTCTGACAGCAGGAAGTTACATGATCTTAAGACAGCAGAAAGTTACATGATCTTAAGACAGCAGAAAGTTATATGATCTTAAGACAGCAGAAAGTTACATGATCTTAAGACACCAGAAAGTTATATGACCTTAAGACAGCAGAAAGTTATATAATCTTAAGGCACCAGAAAGTTACATAATCTTAAGACACCAGAAAGTTATATGACATTAAGACACCAGAAAATTACATGATCTTCATGTTGGAAGCTTATTTGTTTGAGATGCTTCTTTGGGTTCTTGAAGACTGCTAGTATTGGTGCCATTATCATTGTTCATTAAAGAGTTTATTATTCTTTCTTTCTTCACGTTTTAGTGTTAGATTATTTTATGTTCAGATTGTAATTTCAATTATTCTATTCTTCTTATAATCTTGCGCCACGTAGCACTAGGATTTTGTTCATTATCAAATGTTAAACATCAACATCAAGGAATAACAGTAACAGTCCTCCAATACTTGCAACGGATAAAGAAATTCATCAAGAATAAAACGCCATCATGGACGACTGCTTACATTTATTTATCTAATACAGCTCGTGGCAACAAACAATGTAACTTCACACTACTACTCTGTCAATAGACTTTGAACAACTTCATACAATTTGTACAGACCGTTGTGCATTAGTTACAATTATCACGCTTCGCAGATTTCTCTAACTCTTCTGCCATCGCGTTAGACATTTATTCTATTATATTATTTCACATTTTATTTACGTCTCCATAAACATTCTAGCTTTGCTAGCGTAGATTCAATCTGAGTTCATATTTATGTTCATTTGGCTTGCAACGCCATTTTTATTACTAACACATCGATTATTGATCACTCTGGCATGATGGCCATTACAAATGTCATTCGACCACTATCAAATTATTCAATCTCTTTTGCAAGATATATTTAATGTTATTACACACTGTAGGGTGGTTAAAACCCCATTGATCAAAATATGAAGGCCCGATAGGCATAACGCAGACTTTCACTATACATAAATTAGTGGCCAAGCCACATATTTCAAAGAACACGTTCGATAGGCACTAAGGCCACAGGCAGATTGTTTGTAACTATGTATTTCACGTCATCATCCCATCTGCGATAAATCTAAGTGTGTATCTAGTTGGGATGCTAAATGGTGCAATCATCCCGACTGAAAATAAACCAGCCCACCATGAAGCAGTCCTCAACACTTCAGATATTAACACAAGTTAATAAAGTTAAATGATCTTAAGACACCAGAAAGTTACATGATTTTTAAGACACCAGAAAGTTACATGATTTTAAGACACCAGAAAGTTATATGATCTTAAGACATCAGAAAGTTACATGATCTTAAGACACCAGAAAGTTGCATGATCTTAAAACAGCAGAAACTTTTGTGGTCCCATGACAGCAGAAAGTTTTTTTCCTTTAAATAGCTCCCACTAACATATCCCAGAAGAATATTTTTATAGTAAGTGTACTCACATAAAGCTTGTCGTGCCGGTTGCCAAAGAAAGGGAACATGACTGTCAGGTTGATTCTTCCAGAACCACCGTCGTCTGAACGTTCAGTTGTAAGGTCACTGTTGGTGCCAAATGGGAAAAATTCTGACACAGGAATACAGGAAGCTGAGCGAGGCCCCTGAACCAGCAGGGTGCACAAACTCAATAGGAGCACATGCACAAACACACTGATGGGTGAACTGTAGATTCTGGCTGGACTTAGTGAGTGGGAAGAGCCTCTGCATGTACACATTATATTCAGCGAGCATCAAGGGGGAGGTGGTGGTATAGAGTTCGAAGCAATCTGACGATGACAACTGGTGATGATTAAAGCTGCAGAAACCTGGTGTTAAAGTTGGGGGACTCATGTCGGATGCTTCGTGGTCAAAGGACCAAGCAAGGTCAAGTTGGAACACACTGTCAGTTCAGCTGAAGCTTGAGGTAGTGGTGGTGTGGGCCTAAAGTTCAAATTCTCACAACAAACTCTACAGGATGATGGCCCACCTTGACGTGCAGACTGATAGCATAAATGCATGTCCCAGGAAACATTCACATTATCGACAGTTACCTGTTTACAACCACCATCTTAATCATACTTAGCACTACTGTACTTGACCATGGATAAAAAATTCTTTACTGATATCTTCTTTTACATGGTATAGCACTGTAAACATAAGGAACACAATTATTATAATAGATATATAATCACCAACAAGAAACTGTGGACAACGGTTTGAACAATAATGGATGTAGAAGTAAATATACTGTGAATCATTTCCAGCGGTATTTTCAAAGGGCAAAAAACTGCTTACAAGTTAGCCTAAATGTTGAGTGTATGAGGATGGCTTCAGTTCCTGAACGGATATCAGGTAATCCACACTAGAACATGTACAGAAATATGGCTGAATCACTCAGAAATATGACATCAGTATTATTATATAACAATACCACGATTCACTTGACGTTAAAGTTAGCCACAGAGTATTAACAGCTCTAAAATCGTGCTACAATCACTTAAAACTACGTAAATGTTTCTGTATAGTCTGTGTCATACCAAGGTCATGATATGATTGTTATAGCGAAGATGAGTGTGTACGCACGACTCGCGTATTTTCATAGTGCTGCATACAATGCAACAAGCCTACATAACACAGTGATATATATCTAGGGTTATTACAGAGTATACGCGCAGAACTGTCGAAAGAACGCGGTACCTTTCTCCGGAGTATCTTTTTTTTCGTGAGAATACGAAAAAATTAATTGGTAGGTCTGTACAGAATATCAATTTAAAATTCTAAGTTCCTAATTTTCCAGCTCGGGATATGCAATTTCAAAAATTATATCCTTATCAGAATAAAAAAATAGAATTAATAAATATCACAAGTAATTCGAAATCCCGTAACTTGCCGTTCTGAATAGCCTACACGCACACTCAGATTACCCTATAGCACTGACTCTCTATTTAACACTTAGAACCTTAACACTACTTAACTGTACGTTATGTAGGTCACGCCTTTACCAGTAGGTGTGGTCGAATTCTTTCAAAATCTACTAAACGAAACCATAAATATTCTCACTGGAACGGAAGACTGACCTTTTCTGTACGTCTGGATAATATTATTGCAATTCTACATGGCTCGGGGAATTAGAGCGGCACTTTTCATTCAGCCCTCGATCTATTGTTTCCAAGTTCTTCCCCCCATGTGTCGGCCAGTGTTGCCAACTCTGAAAATTATTTGTAGCTTCTTATTCAAGTACCATGCCTAGTGACGTAGGAGATCATGTCTCTCCGCTACTTCCTGTCTCCAGCACAATTTATCAATTCTGTTGTTGACCTCCTTCCAAGCCATGTTGTCAAACTGGCCAGTATTTGCTATCTTTGTCTTCCTCTCTTTTTCCCTCCGTCTTGTCTGTGTTACGATATATTCCAGCTTTCCTCTTCTCATAACATGCCCCCAAAAAAGCAGATGGCTCCTTTCTAACTTGTGAAATAAGTTTCCTTTGCGTATTAGCCTCTTTCAGGACATCTTCTTTACTTTTTTTTTTTTTTGGCTGTCCGTGGTATTTTTAACATTCTTCTGTAAAACCACATCTCTGTGGTCTCAAGTGCTTTCCCTACTTGTTTTTTAACTGTCCTTGACTCACTCGCAAACGTCAGGATTGGTTCTATATCACTGAAGAACTCCCTTTCTTACTTTCATTGTCATAGAACCATTGTATTAAAATACTTTTCGTTTTATAGAATGTTTTTTTTTATGCCTGAGCTATTCCGCTCTTCACTTCTGAGATGCATCTTCCATCCGCTGTTATTAATGTGCCCAGGCATTTGAATCTAATGACCTGTTTTAAAACGGTTCCATTTCCTTTGATATTACATTCAGGGGAACTCATTTTCTTTGAGACGACCATTACTTCTGTCTTTGTGCTTTTAAGGCTGAGGCCTTTATTTTCACTTTCTGTCATTATTGTATCAACCATTTTCTGCAGCTCTTTTTCACTTTTTGCTATTAAGACTGTATCATCAGCGTATCTCGTTGTTTATATTATGTCCACCAACGGATATTCCTGGCATGCCCTCTTCTTTTATGATCAATAGCCGCCGACTGTCAAGGCAGTCAGTGGCCATCAAGCCTGGCGGCGTCTCGTAGGGCAGCAACAAACTGCTTCGATCTTGCTTGGTCGGCGACCATCCTTCGTACAGTGCCCCAGCTCTGGTTCATTCTTTGCATCTCGGCCTCCACAGTTCTCCGCCAAGTTGTTTTTAGTCGGCCTCTTTCGCTTTCCTTCAGGGGCATGTCATTTTGGGATCTCACTATATTTTCACTGTACAGATTGAACAGATCCTGGACAGCACACATCCTTGCCTGACATCCTTTTTTACTTGCTGAAACGCTCCTATATGGCTGCTAATTCTTACAGCTCCTGTTTGTTGCCAGTACATGTTATTTATTATCCTCAAGTCTTTACCATCAATCTTGATGCTTTCTAACATTTTAATAATTTCCTCATGTTTCACTTTGTCAAATAAAAAGAGTAAAGGATCCCGTTACACGCCCGTTGAGGCATATTGATAATATGGTGTTAGGCCCATATTTTCTTGACCTTCGGCACACTAGGGGTGGTGTGGTCAGCATCACGCCGGCCGCCTTAACCTTCCCAGAAGTTACTCTGGTACCCAATTCATAAGGCTGGGTCGACCCTGGAGTCGTTTGCGGTCTAAAAAATCCCACCTCAACTGGGGATCAACCCATGGTCCACCGAGATAGGAAGACAGTACACTAACCACTGCGCTACCACGTAAAATGCCTTAGTGTAATCTATAAAGCATAGGTACAGATTTCTACTCCAAATTTTCTCAAAGCTTCCATTTCCTCTACTGTAATATTATCTGGTCCAGGCGCTTTGCTTTTCTTCGTGCGGCGCATAGCATCCTCTACCTCTGCCACAAGTATTGGTGGTTCTTCATTTGTAGCTAGACGACCCAAAATGTAGCAAGACAAAAATATGCAAGAATGACTTCTATGGGAAAATGCATGAGTTCAAATTTTAAATATAATGTAATGTTTCTAACAAAAGCTTCCGTACTGTTTTCAAAATACCATTGCAGTTGTTTACTCTTGCATGCGCTCTCTTTGTCTCTCAAAACACACACATTAATAATTTGGCAACATAACAGTATACAAGGTATATTCTATCAACTAAACCATGTGCAGTAGAACTTTTCTGAGTTCTGACTGTACTCATTGACAATATCCACAAATGTGATTTTAAAACAGAAATCACATGCAATTATAACCAAGCTTAAACTCGAAAAAAAAAACAGCAACAAAAATATGACTTTAATAAACACGCTGGAACAAAACTTCAGGTCCCCGTGGTTCACAAGGAGAGCGAAAGGGGCGTTCGTTTATTCAACACAATTTCAGTCATTGCCCTGATGTACTGTATGAAAATAATGAATACTCTGTTTATTGTCAGGTTTCTTCTGTTCCTTTACTATGTGGCTGCAGGGGAGTACAGATTTTGTGTGTTGGGGTCGGAGTGGCTAAGAGGTATGGCGTCCGCCTCGAATTCCAGAGGTACCGGGTTCGATTCCCAGTTGAGGGAATATAATTTATTGAAATTTTTTTTTCAGAACCAGTGGTCCTAACGATGTCATACTTCCCCCCTGGTGTCCTGGGTAGTGAGATCGGATGCCTAGCCTTCTCGATGTTGAGGATGGTTGCATGGTTTGCAAGCATCTGGGTTTGAGCTCGATTCGGATGGTTGCACCATGAAACACCTCAGCTGAATAAATAAATGAAATAGATCGCATATATCGCGTTAGACATAATTACGATAGTCTGTGTGTGGCCTTGGAGCCAAATGGCTAACCCATTTAAATCAGTGAAAAGCCCATAAGACTCGGATACTGGCGAAAAAATAGGAATGTCTCGTGTGCAAGTTGCGCACGTTAAAAATCCCACGGCAGTTGGAAATCGTAAAGAGTAGGTCTATTAGGACGTTGCCCTGGCAAAATTTAAAAATTAGAAACCTACCCACCACCAAAATATTTATAGAATGTGTGATTCATATATACACACATTGGGATTCTCGCTGGTGCTACGGAGTTCGTGCACTGTGCTGAGATCCTACTTTTTATCTAAACTATCGTTACTAAACAAAACATTCATACGTCATATCTATGGTGCACCTCACTTTCAATATTCCCAATAGTGCCGCATTTATCAGCACTGACTCTGCATGTTGATTAGGTTATACCTGTCGTAAATTTATTTGAGAGGAAGAGTCTTGGAAATAGTGGTCCTGTTTAGAGTGGAGAATGATGGAAAAGGCTACGTGATAGTAAGGGTTTTAGAAGTAAATAGTTGATTCACAGAGTGCTGGGAAGAGTAAGGACAGACTGTTTTACGACAATTTGCCTCTCAATTCTACTCCAATAAAACTCTTCTGGACAAACAATTATTTGCCAGTTTCCAGACTCACAACTGCGCTCACACCGATTTGGTGCTTCAGACACACAGACGCACGTGAATACAAACAACGATAACGAATATGGGAAAGTTTGGGTTTGGGCCTGCCAACACAAATGCTAAAAGTTTTATTCCTTTTATTTAGCATTTTAAAAAATCAAGTCACAAACAATTATCAATTTACATGCAGAAATCGAAGTTTCAAAATACAAAAAAAAAAAAAAAAAAAAACTAGGAGGGTGGGGGGTTGTTGAAGAGTAGTGTTCAATATGCCCTTCCCTCTTGTACAGAAAAATGGAAAAAGGAACCCGGTCCAAATGACAGGTAGTTAATAGAAGTAGATAAGTTAACCCAACAGTCAATTAATCTATCCTGAAAAGAGGGATTAGGAAACTAGTCCTATTTTCTTTAACTGTTTTCCCTTCTACTAAGCAGACTAGGAAGGGGAAATAACAGAGGTTAAGAAATCCCACTTATAAAGTGAATCATGTAAGGAATAACTAACAAACTGTCTACCAGGTACAGCAATTAAAATAGTTGCACATAAATCTCCTTTTAGTCATGCACGCACGTGTTGGCCAACACACAAACTCACACACAGACTTACCGATCTTAGAAGCAGGCAATCCATAGAATTATACAAAAAAACTCATCAATTAACACTTGACATATTGAGAGTGTCTGTTACTTCAATGTCCGGCCCCAGATTTAGCGAGGTTTGGCTGGTAGCAAATATTCCCGCTTATCGCCGGTCGTGAAGACTAAATGTTCTTGTGGTTTATTTTTTCTGATATAAAAAAAGTCTATGGGATGGCACCGTCGCAGTTAGATACTGGTGAGAATGGGGTGTGGCTTCTTAGATTTCACCGCTGGTGGTGAACCTTTTGCTTTAAAAAAACCGAGGTGACTACAACTGTCCAGTGAGGTAGGTTTTAAATCCGGTGAGGAAAAACTAGGTACCGTCACAGTTCAGGTAAATATGTACTCTCTCTCTCTCTCTCTCTCTCTCTATCTATCTATCTATCTCTCTCTCTCTCTCTCTCTCTCTGTAGCAGTAATTTTAATAAAAAAAAACGCTGGCGATTGTTCTTCTTCCAGTTACAACTGAATATACTTAGTGAGGTGTTTAAATTTGTCAATGGGGGTGCTTTCTTTCTATTAATTTAGATAGCTGGATCCCAAACATAGGATCGCCTCAAAGATTTAAAATTTAATACACAGTCTCATCAGATTCTGGAAGGGGGTATAAGAACTGAGTCTGGGGACTCTTTACCAGGTTGTACTTCTTCTTGCTGGGATCGCTAGGGTAACGATCACTCTAGATAAAAGATAGAAAATATGTAATTCATACCGAAAATCAAGTATCCTTTCCAAAGCGCGATAAATTTACAGTTAACTATTTATACATTCGCGTCTATAATTTTTATAAAATTCAGGAAGAACTACACGCGAATTTAATAGTTAAAACATACGTAAAAACTAGAACTAAACTCAATTAAATTTAGTTATAAATTCCCTCGCGTCTTTAAATGTTACTTTAAGCATTTAAGTATCTATCATTTTGGGAAATAATATAATAGATATTTCATTACCTATTCCACTGGAACTATTTGAGATAAGTTTAATTTAATAGCTTTAAGTTAATCACAAAATCCAATGAAAAAAAATGAATGAATTAACTAGACCACTGATCACTTTAAAACAAATATATTATACCGTTTAGCACAGAATATAATTCACTGCAAATAAGTTGAGTATTGTAGTGGATTTGATGGTACTGTATGGTTGTGATATTACCTAGTGTGATGCATGAGGTCAGCTGTGAAGGCTCCTGAGATAAATGTAGCTGTGAATTTACAGAAGGCCCTTCTTGCTACCACTTACGACCTCACACATATCTTTTTTTACTAATGAATGTGGCTACGTTAAAAATCTAGGGTACTGATATGTAATGTGTTGTGGTAGATTACATACACACACACACACAGATATTTAATAAGTCTAATAATATTAATAAAGATTTATAACACACTGAACTAACTCAAGCTGTGAAAAATTTTGATATTTAAATTTTCTTTAAGTTTATTTGTTCTGAACCAAGGTTTTATTTTGGTCAGAACATATGAAAGGTTTTGAAATTATGAATGAAATGCATAAATATATGGCATAATAAATAAAAGGTGTGTACATATGTATTTTACAAGACTAGTTAATATTACTACTGTTTATATTTGTAATTTATCTGGGAGAACGATTAATGGATGTGCTGTTGGGGTGGCTTCATCACTCCCAGTCTATGACTACCAAACATTGTCCATTTACTGATGGGAGGAATACAAGTTTATTTCCCAACATGGTATGTTCTATTTGATGGGAATATAGTTGGGTGTTAGTTATTAAATAAGTTGGTGAATGTCCAGCAGGCCAGACGCTCACGTATCTTTGACTGAGTAGTTCTGGTGCTGGAATCTGGTGGCCCCACCTCTCCGTGCTTGGGGGCAATCTAAGGCTGCTCTGCCAAAATACTCGACTGCACGGGTCCACACTTGTATTTTACAACACAGCATTTGACACCACTTTGGTGCCAAATAAAAAACTCACAGTTCTGAAATAAAAGTATTGGGTCATGTGTCAGAACTCTACCTCCTGAGCCACTTCTACACTCAACACTACACAACAACACCACATAGACGGGGTCAGATCTCTCTGACCATACAGCACATCTTACCAAGTTGGTTTCACATAGTATAAGTCCCCCAAGACTACATATTCTGAAATATGTTCATTAACTTCCTGCCATTGAATAGGATAGGTGATATGTTCCACTGATCTCAACACTTGATCCGCCCTTCATAATTCTTGCTGGCGTTTATGTATTTTGTTTGTCTCTAGACCCTGAACTGGGGCTGGGGATCTAGAGCGAATCCTTACTTGTTGTAAGGGATAGATTATGATATGGCAGTATCAAATCACTCGAAACATTAAACAATATTAAAATATACAAAGAAATACTTTCAGTCTTACCAGAATTATGAATAGAGAACACAGTTATATGCTAGCAAAACTCAGCTGAGCTGCTGGCTCTAGTATGGCGTCCCTCTAAATATTGCAATTAGCTTCTGGGAATTACACCACTGAAGAATTACTGTGTCTACTACTGGACAATTTATGATGAATGGCAAAATTGCGCGTCTGAGCGCCGATAATATGTTTATCTGTGACCAATCACCGCCTTTCCCCCTTTTCAAATTTCAAACCTCCTACCAAAAGTCAATTCAGTCATACCTCAGTCAAGTATGTATTATTGTCTGTTGGTCCGTCTGTCTCTACTTGCGTTTTTTACAAAAACACACTTGTTTATACATGCATTTCCTACACGAATCTGCCTCTAGAGTTATTTTTAGCCACAACTTTCCACTAATTCCCCCTCTTTTTCATTCATCTAGATTTTAGCACTTGAGTCTTTTTTTTTTTTTCTTAACCAGCGGCACTTGGGCTTTCAGCCCTTCGGCCCAATGACATGTCATTGCGAGGCTGGGGAACCTGAGGACTTTCCTTCCAACCCGGTCAGGAGCTTCGCTCCTTCCCATCCACAGAGGGTTTATCACAGGAGCCGTTCAGGTTATTCAGTCAAATTTCCGGCCGTAAACATTCCTTCAAACGCTGACGCCCGGGTTTGAACCATGAACACCTGGTCGCCAGTACAACACCGAAGCCATTACACCAGCGTGGCTCCCAGCACTTGAGTCTCAAGGCCGCAATTTTTTGAAAATTAGTGACATGTTTTTGTTTCAATGCAGTCGCTCGCTGATATGAACAACACAGTCTTTTGTCAATATCTTCATTATTATCTATCCGTCTGTATAAATGAAAGCATATTATTTCTCTGCTCAAGATGGTCTATCAAACTAGCTAGTTTTTATATTCCTAACATTATTATTAAGAAAAAGTTACTTTTCAAGGTTAGTTGTTTTTTTGAAATATGTTCGAGCATCTTCTGTAATGCGTTTGCCGCTGAATTCAAATAAAGGGACTAAGTATCGTAAAAGCGTCCAAGAAATGACTGTTGCGTATAATAGCTAAGGTCCCTTTTGTCCATTTCTTTACCTTGTGTCAACTTGGGGACGTGAATTTTTTTCCTTTCCCCACCAATTGCGTCTTTTTAGCCTTGCTAGTTTCAAGCACGTGTTCAGTCATATTTTTCTTTTTGATCTCCGTTCCTTCCCATCTCCAAGGGTAAACGTTTTGCCTTCACGTCTAACAAGTTAATTTCATGGCGGGTAGTGACCCGCGGCATGGGCGATCATGTCTTCTAGTAGCTTACGCATTATTTTTATCCCTACATTTTATCTTTGGAGATATTTTAACGTTGTATCACGGTTAATTTTATCACAAGTATCCAGAGTGAATCAGACAGGATTTCACTATGCTAGTGCTTCTGTCAAGGTCTGGCGAAATTAGTGATTAAAGTTGCATTCTTCAGGGTCTGTATACATCTAAATGGAATTCAAGATGAGTGGGACCTGTTAGATTCTAGCGCCTCTTTAGAACCCAGGAAAAGTCGAGGTTTCTAGCCGTCGTGTTAACCGCGATTGCCCCCTGGCTTCCGATCTCCGTCTCTCCTGTTTCTCAGTCTTTCGGGCAAGTCTGCCGGTTGCCACAGAAGTGCGAGGTCTGCAAGAAGCTTTCTTCGTCTACTCTGGTTCGCACTGCCGTGTCATCTTCCTGCGAGACGTTGCTCTGTTCACTGCCTCCGCTTTCTTCTGACCGCTCTGGTCCATCTTGCGAGCGGTTCAGTGTTCGCACGGAGAGGAGAAATTCCTGCGAGAAACTTGCTTCTCTGTTCTGGGGATCGTCTCGGTGTCTTTAGATCTCATGCCGCATACTTAATGAGCCCCGGTGGAATCGGTTCGCTCTGGCGAAACAACAAAGTTACAACAAATGTTCAGGGGTTCTAATGTTATGAAAAGCTTAAAGTCCCTTTAATCATCCATCAAATCAGGGAAAATTCACTTGTCGAACTAGACGTACGTCACAATACCTGATAATAGTTAGAATTGCAGACTTCTTCGCTAGTTGTTGCATCATTATAGTCCATTACCGTGAATGCTTCACGTTAACACTCATAAATGCCTCACACCAGCAGGCAAGTTGAAATAAGATTCCCAATAAAACTTTATTAATACTCTTTATTTATACCCAGCAGATGATGCCTTACCAAGTAGAAAAAACTCATTTATCATGTATTACTGCATTGGTTTTACTGGCACATGTGACCGTCATTGACGTCTAATAAAGTTGAGAAATATATCTATTTTGAAATGTTAACAAAGCTTTTATTTATTTTAATTTATAAATTAATATTGTTCTGTATTGTATTGAATATTAGCATTAAGTAAACTGAACTAATTGTTATAAGTGACACTTCATGAAAAAATAAATATGAAGATCACTGAAAATCAGATGTGAAAATTTGTAACAGAATGGGGCGGCCCCTACCGATCTTTGTTCCACTCCGGCAGTATCGGTACATTTGTGGTACTGATTTTATTGTGTGCTTTCATTAGTCGCACTTTCGTTCTTTCTTTTTCTGCTATGTGTTGCAGATATTACGTATTTTCCTTTTTACACTCTTCTGAGGGATAAGTAGACATGTCTGGTTGTTATCCATTTCTCCCTACGCTGCAAGGAGTGGCAGCGACCTAACCATGTTGGCTATCGTGGGCGCAGCGATATCAGTATACAGATTAACACGTAAATCGCCTCAGCGCAGTGCTTAATCACTGATAGGACACGGGTACGCGCATCACCACAGCTTGGAATACGTGGAGACAACTGATGGACAGACACAGATAAGAGATTACTTTCTGATAAAAGTAATGATTGTTACATTGGGAACACGTTGTTCTATGAGTTTACCGACATGTTCGTAAGTTTGTACCCAAGGGCAAGCGGATGTGTACAGCCCATTTTCAGAAAAGTAGTGTTTGAAATGTTGCATTAGCTGAGTCATGCAACATATTCAAATCAGATTGGTTGATCCTTTGAGGCGCACATAACAAATACGTGGGAAGGCAGTGAATTTAATATGACCATTTTCTCAAGCTATGTCACTTGAGAAATCGCTCGCCTAGATACCAGACCTTGCTACAGTGAAGAATTAGAATTCAGAATTCCTTCCTAACATACCGGACACCTTTTATTGGAGAATTTTAGACGGACTTTCATAGCCCAAAAAATCTCTTTCATATTAAATAGGGAAACTGGGACTGAGGAAACTGAAGGACCACACACGAAGTCAGAGAGGAAACTTATTAAATTAACGACACCCCAGACGCGTGTAAGAGGCCGATTCAAGTCTCTTTTATTCATTTGAGCAAAATTTATGTGAGCCAGAATTGGCGTAAGTTGTGATTGACATTTCATATTTTATTACTAACATGTGAACTAACAAATATATATATATATATATATATATATATATATATATATATATATATATATATATATATATATATATATATATATATATATTACCATGGGAAGTTTAATATGTGAAACTCGCTAGTGGATGTCACAGTCATTTGAGGCTTGCGACCTTGTCATGGAATATTCTAATCCACATATATAAATTATCAATTAAATATAAAGCCTAATAAATACATATAATAAAGAAAAGAGCAATGGTAAAATGACAGTGCTATCACAAAAGAATGTACTCGAAATCCCCCTTGTTTTCTGCTTCGTCTGCAAATTGTAACGCTTTCACGTTGATAGTAAAGCTTACTGTATTATTACCCGCCTTCTTCAATGAAACGTGTGCTGTATTTCTTGGAAAAGCATTGAGACGTACTGCGTAATGACCTAAATTAACCCTAACATTAATTATACTGCGTTACCAAAACGAACGAACAGATGGACTAAAGGGATAAAAAGAGAAGGGAGAGGCAGAAAGCCGAACACTAAACCCGCTTCGCGCGATACACAATTACTACCATCACGCGTGTAAGTCTACATGCACTAATTTTTTTTCAGACGGACAGTGATAAAATACACTACCCTTTCCCAGAGTTAGGTTTATAAATCATAACAGACTCTTATTAGAAAAGACAACATTATATGGGTTTACGTTTGAACACATAACAGTACCCAGACAGCACATCTTCTAAACAGGAGATAGAAGAAATTGCATATTTTGAACGCAGCCACGTAGCTCCTTTAAATTAGTATTTTTGGGTTCCTTAGGGTTTGCTGACAAATAATATGTAAAACGTTACGCAAATAGTCCAGGAATTAATAAATTATACCCAAAATAAAATATTGGGGGTGCCTGACAGCATAAAATCATTTCTGCTCATAAGATTTTTTATAACGTGTTTGAAAAAAACCTTACGTTACAGAAATAGCCTACAATGTAAACTTCAAATTGATTGGAGCGCAACAAATGAAAGCCTAACCACGATTGGTCGGGCTATAAATACTATCTTGGTTGTTAGGGGAGACGGGAAAAGATAACATTTTTTCAAACACTTGTCGAAACGTGGCTCATTGGCCAGTCTCGCTGATATACACACTTGGGAGCGTTAGTTCGAGACCACTAATTCAAATAAGCTTGATAAAGCGACAGTACGTTGAAGCCAGCTCACATTTTTGCTAAAATAAAAGCCTGGAACATAGGCAGAACGGAATTTGTGCCAGTTTGTGCCAGAATTCATTGCTAATCAACGTATCTGTGTTTATTTCCATGAAATTGTGGTAAGCTTGAACCATTCAGTATCTTTTAATGAAAAATTGAATGTGAATTGTTGATTTATGCCTGTATATATATGTGTAGTTCAGTGGCAAACGTGAGGTAAAGCCTATAATGCTCCAGCCTGAACAGAGGGTGTCGGAGAGAAGTAAAACGGCATGGAATGGCCAAATAGTACACTGACACCTGGATGATGGACTAGAAAGAAATAATGCTGGAAGTGCAGAGGCGTAGTAACCATTAAGAAGGGTAATACTGGAATAAAGTATTTCAAATGAAGCTGACTGTTGGCCTAACGCTCTGAACGCAATGTTTGTGCTGTATTGTGATCAGTGTAAAAGAGAATATAAATTAGTTATGAAGTAGAAGGTACATCCTTCTTGATTTCAGGGACAGTGGTCTTGATGGTACTGAGCAGCATCTGGTCAGAGATTTGCTGAATCCAGTGTCGGACAGCATACTCCTTGGTCCTTTTAGCTATCAGTGAGGTGTCTCCAGAGCCCAGAAGAGAATTCGAGCAGAGGAGTCCTCTCCTGCCGCCATCACTCAAGATAAGCAGAGTTGGCCAGCTGAGCTCAACATTATGTCCCCTCATCTTGAAATAACTTTATAAAAATACCATTCAGAGGGGAATTTACTTGTCTTAAAATCAGGAACTGTGAACATCTCCAATAATAGTCCCTAAAGACAAACTATTGAAGTCATGATGACCAATACCAACAGAGCTTGAACAAAACAAAACCAGTATTACCTCATTTTACTACTACACAACTGACACACATAGAACATTTGTACTAATATATGTCACTACAATATTCATATTAAATACATTCTGTACATAACTTGTAATTTAAATTGATTGTGATTCCTGGTTCCCTTGTAGTTGAATCAGGACACATATTCATTCATGCCAGTAATGAATACATATTGTTATTTGAAAGTTCATCAGTGACTCTTTTAAGATATCTTTGTAGAGTGTTATATGTATGTGAGTGTCACAGTGTTGTCAAGAGTAGTGGATTAAATTAAATTGTTTATCTGTCTGTTGTTGTGACTTACACTTCACCATACTCATACCCTAGACACATAACGTAGCATCACACTATTCCAGAATAATTCTGACTGAGATATATAGATATGTGGTAGCAAGTAAGGTTATCTATAATACACTACTCTTAATAGATATAGATACCTTCACAGCTGATCTCAGTCAGTACACTAAGTTCCCTATAAGTATTTATAACTTCCCACTTCACCACATATATTGGGGTCTCGCTCTTGGGATTTTGAATCTTTCACTATTAAAAATATTGGGGGTAATTCACTTCAGGGAATATAAGAATTAAAAGGTATCCTTGGGTGGAGTTAAATAAGGTTGAGCTCACGGTGCCTGTGTTGTCCATTAGAGATTGAATTGTTGGTTAGACATTGTATAAATTTACATAATAGACAATGGCGGACCTGGCCAAATTTCGATCTGCTGCGGTTCAGACTGCAAAAGAGTTAGGATTAGATGGGCAAGTTATGGTTGCCTATGTCACAACGGAATGTGACAAATTTATTGAACGCGAAGAAAGAAGATTAGAAAAAGAAGCCGAAAGAAGGTTAGAGGCTGAAAGGGAAATTAAGAAGTTACAATTTGAAGCTGAGGCTGAGACTAAGAGGTTGCAGATTGAGGCTGACAAAGAGGCTAAAGCATTGGAAGCCGAGGAAAGAAGACAAGCTGCAGAAAGAGAAGAGAAGAAATTAGCTGCAGAAAGAGAAGAGAAGAGATTAGCTGCAGAGAGGGAAGCAGAAAAGGAGGAGAAGAGATTACAAAGGGAACATGAGTTACGACTAAGGGAGTTTGAGTTTCAAGGCCATGCTCCTGAAAATGGTGCCAGTCCCTTTGCCTCTGATGCTACGGTTACTCAAGGAGCCTCAATCTCAGCTATGAATTTTCATTTAGATCATTTTGTTGAGAAAGACGATGATATTGAGAGCTATATAAATAGGTACGAACTATTAGCTACCACGTATGGGTTAGAGAGAGAAAGGTGGAGCTTAAAGTTATCTCAGGGACTTCGTGGGGCAGCTTATGAAGTTTTTGCAAAAATGAGCAGAGGTGATCAGGAAAATTATGACATGCTAAAGCAGGCTCTTTTGTTAAGGTATGAAAAGAATGCAGAGTTTTACAGGAAAAAATTTAGGAATGCTAAACTACTGTCAGGTGAAACCTATCACCAGTTCTCTGCACGAATAGAGACATACTTGGAGAAATGGACTTCTCTGGGGAAAACCCAAGATCTTAAGGAAATGGTCCTTATAGAGCAACTAAGAGAGTCCATGGCTCCAGACCTGAGAAAGTTTCTCATGGAACAAGGTGCAGAGAGGCTGGGTGAGTTGCTAAATGTTGCTGAAAGGTATCAAGCAGCTCAAGCAGAGGTAACAGGTAATAAAAAGAAACAGGTGGACAACTTTAGGGCACCACAGAACTTTAATAAATTTGATCCTAAGGATCAAAATAAAGGTAAGCACCAATTTGATAGGCCACGGTATGACAATAAAAATAAATTCCCACAATTCGATGAAAGGAAATATGATGAAAGAAAATCTTTCAACCAAGGAAAAAGGTGGTGTAAAAATTGTAAGATGAACAATCATGACACTGACCATTGTAGAAGGAAACCTCCTCATTTTGCTGCTATGACATCGGGGAAAAAGGAAAAGAAGGGCAAACCTGAAGAATTACAGGAACCATACCACCCCCCAGTGTGTGAAGATGTCATTTGTAATGGTGTCACTATAAGATGTTTATATGATACCGGTTTAGATTACGATTCCGTTGTGAGTTCTCACCTGGTGCAGGCCGATCAATACACCACAGAAACAGTGGAGATTCAAACTGCAACCAAGGATGTAGCTACCATGACACTTCCCGTCGCCCGAATAAAAGTGAAAACGCGATATGTGGAAGGAATCATAAAAGCAGCAGTGATAAATGAGCCAATCTACCCTCTAATATTGGGGTGTAGATATGTCTTCTTGGGGAATCCCAAGAGACCTGTGATATTGGCAACAGTGCAGACCAGATCACAGACAAAGAAGGAGGAGGATAATCCCATAAATACTCACCCAGATGAGATGAGGAAGGCACAGGCTGAGGACAAAACACTCAAGCCATGTTTCAAGAAGTTGCCCAAATCTCATACACCTCCAGGCAAGGGAGAGTTTTATATGAAGAACAAAATTGGAAGGCTGGATCTGAATCCAATGGTCACGGACAGCTGGTCCTTCCCACTTCATATAGGACTAAAGTGTTGGAACTAGGGCATGCGATTCCCTTCAGTGGTCATATGGGAATCAGCGCAACAGGACAGCGAATAGCTTGTCACTATTTCTGGCCAGGAATAACTGAAGATATCAAACGATATGTAAAATCCTGTCCAGAGTGCCAACGAGTAGCACCTAAACATTGGACTGCACCAGCAACTCTGGGGGAAATGCCCATAGTGGGAACACCCTTTGAGAGAGTTGCCGTGGATCTTGTGGGACCTCTCACCCGAACCAAGAGAAGGAACAGCTACATTCTGACTCTGGTGGACACTTGTTCTATGTGGGGAGAGGCAGTAGCCCTGTCATCGATTGATTCAAAACATGTGGCAGAGGCATTGCTCACAATTTTCACAAGGTTAGGCTTTCCCAATCAAATCTTGACTGATAATGGCTCTCAGTTCAAGGGGAAACTAACTGAAGAAGTTTTCAGGATCTTCCAGGCCAAACACTTCCATTGTAGTGTGTATCATCCCCAAGGGAACGGCCAAGTGGAAAGATTTAACGGCACATTGATGTCGATCCTGAGAAAGTTGGCACACGAAAAACCAGATACATGGGACCAGTACCTGCACGCCGCCCTCTTTGCTTATCGGGAGGTACCCCATAGTTCAACCGGTATGGCCCCGGCAACATTATTGTTTGGAAGGCCAATAAAAGGTCCACTTGAAGCTATGTTAAGAACGTGGACTGATGAAAAGGCAGAGGAAAACATTACATCTTCATACCAGTATGTGAATGAGCTGACCACTCGGTTAAAAACTGGCTGGAAACTTGCCAATGAAAATTTGAAACAAGCCAGGAAGAAACATGCTGCCTATTATAACAGGAAGGCGAAAGACAGAAATTTGGCTGTGGGAGAGAAGGTACTGCTTCTTTTGCCCGGGAGTCAGAATAAGTTACAAATTGGATGGCAGGGTCCATATACAGTTCTAGAGAAGGTGTCTAGAACAAATTATAAGATAGATAAGAAGGGGAAAGAAAAAATCTATCATGTGAATCTCCTGAAGAAATATTTGGAAAGAGAACATCAGGAAGAGACACACTTGTTGACCTTGTCCATCGCCATGGAGATGAAAAAGGAACCACTTTCATCATTTGAATATCCATTACACCCCTGTGAGACAGCAGCACAGGTGAAAATCAGTACACATTTAACGAAAACTCAGAAAGAGAGAGTGCAACAGGTTCTAAATAATCATGCAGAGGTGTTAACAGACCGACCAGGGCATACAAACCTATTGGAATATGATATGAAATTAATAGACTCCACACCTGTCTGTATGAAACCATATTCGATTCCGTTTGCTAAGGAAAAAGCTTTGAAGGAAGAGATAGACTATCTGTTGAAGGAAGGAATTATTTCGCACAGTGAGTCTTCGTATAGTTCCGGTGTTGTACTTTTAAGGAAGCCCTCTGGAGAACATAGACTCTGTATAGATTACAGGAGACTGAATGCTATTACAGAAGGACAGGTGGATCCATTGCCGGATACAAATCAGCTGTTTGCCAGACTAAATAAAGCTAAATATTTCTCAAAAGTGGATCTGAGTAAAGGATACTATCAGATTCCAGTAAAGCCTGAGGTTAGACCATACCTAGCTTTTAGTACCTCAGAAGGACACTATGAGTTTAATAGATTGCCATTTGGATTGAAGAATGCGCCTAGTGTCTTCTCTAGAATGATGAGAAAATTATTGGATCCTCTGAATAATCCCTGTATAACAAATTTTATGGATGATATCCTTATAGCAACAGAAACATTTGAGGAACACATTGACTCTCTGAACATGCTGTTTGATCGACTTAGGGAGGCAAATTTAACAGCCCGACCAACCAAATGTTGCGTTGGATGTAAAGAATTGGAATTTTTGGGACACACAGTTTATCAGGGAAACATGACCCCTGACCCAAAGAATTTAGAGAAACTACAGAAAGCCCCGAGACCACAAACCAAGAAGGACGTGAGATCCTTTGTCTCATTATGTGGTTTCTACCAGAAGTATATCAAGAACTTTAATTCCATATGTGCACCGTTAACTGAATTGACACGTAAAGGACTTCCAGATCGCATTACATGGACACCACAATGTGAAATGACTTACCAAGAATTGAAGGAAAAGCTCACAAGTAAACCCATTTTGAAATTACCTGACTTAAGTCAAGAATTCATAGTAAGGACGGATGCAAGTAATATTGGGCTAGGTGCAACTTTACTACAGAAATCAGATGCATTGGATGGGGAATTAAGCCCAGTGGCATATGCTAGCAGAAAGTTGAATAAAGCTGAAATCAACTACTCAACTAGCGAAAAAGAATGTCTTGCAGTAATATGGGCAATAAAGAAATTCAATATTTATCTATATGGGAAGGCATTTAAGTTGCAAACTGACCACAAACCTTTATCGTTTTTAGCACAGGCTAAGCATGAGAACTCTAGGTTACTCCGATGGTCTTTGCTTCTGGCTCCATATAATTTTAGCATTGAATATATATCTGGAAAAACCAATCTGGGAGCGGATTTTTTAAGCCGCCATCCGTGTGATGAGAATCACCGTAAAACCCAGAAATAATAATAAATTTCTCTATGTGTATATAGAATAAAGGACTGACATATAATGTCTGTTTTAAGAGGGGAGGTGTCATGGAATATTCTAATCCACATATATAAATTATCAATTAAATATAAAGCCTAATAAATACATATAATAAAGAAAAGAGCAATGGTAAAATGACAGTGCTATCACAAAGAATGTACTCGAAATCCCCCTTGTTTTCTGCTTCGTCTGCAAATTGTAACGCTTTCACGTTGATAGTAAAGCTTACTGTATTATTACCCGCCTTCTTCAATGAAACGTGTGCTGTATTTCTTGGAAAAGCATTGAGACGTACTGCGTAATGACCTAAATTAACCCTAACATTAATTATACTGCGTTACCAAAACGAACGAACAGATGGACTAAAGGGATAAAAAGAGAAGGGAGAGGCAGAAAGCCGAACACTAAACCCGCTTCGCGCGATACACAATTACTACCATCACGCGTGTAAGTCTACATGCACTAATTTTTTTTCAGACGGACAGTGATAAAATACACTACCCTTTCCCAGAGTTAGGTTTATAAATCATAACAGACTCTTATTAGAAAAGACAACATTATATGGGTTTACGTTTGAACACATAACAGTACCCAGACAGCACATCTTCTAAACAGGAGATAGAAGAAATTGCATATTTTGAACGCAGCCACGTAGCTCCTTTAAATTAGTATTTTTGGGTTCCTTAGGGTTTGCTGACAAATAATATGTAAAACGTTACGCAAATAGTCCAGGAATTAATAAATTATACCCAAAATAAAATATTGGGGGTGCCTGACAGCATAAAATCATTTCTGCTCATAAGATTTTTTTTTAACGTGTTTGAAAAAACCTTACGTTACAGAAATAGCCTACAATGTAAACTTCAAATTGATTGGAGCGCAACAAATGAAAGCCTAACCACGATTGGTCGGGCTATAAATACTATCTTGGTTGTTAGGGGAGACGGGAAAAGATAACATTTTTTCAAACACTTGTCGAAACGTGGCTCATTGGCCAGTCTCGCTGATATACACACTTGGGAGCGTTAGTTCGAGACCACTAATTCAAATAAGCTTGATAAAGCGACAGTACGTTGAAGCCAGCTCACATTTTTGCTAAAATAAAAGCCTGGAACATAGGCAGAACGGAATTTGTGCCAGTTTGTGCCAGAATTCATTGCTAATCAACGTATCTGTGTTTATTTCCATGAAATTGTGGTAAGCTTGAACCATTCAGTATCTTTTAATGAAAAATTGAATGTGAATTGTTGATTTATGCCTGTATATATATGTGTAGTTCAGTGGCAAACGTGAGGTAAAGCCTATAATGCTCCAGCCTGAACAGAGGGTGTCGGAGAGAAGTAAAACGGCATGGAATGGCCAAATAGTACACTGACACCTGGATGATGGACTAGAAAGAAATAATGCTGGAAGTGCAGAGGCGTAGTAACCATTAAGAAGGGTAATACTGGAATAAAGTATTTCAAATGAAGCTGACTGTTGGCCTAACGCTCTGAACGCAATGTTTGTGCTGTATTGTGATCAGTGTAAAAGAGAATATAAATTAGTTATGAAGTAGAAGGTACATCCTTCTTGATTTCAGGGACAGTGGTCTTGATGGTACTGAGCAGCATCTGGTCAGAGATTTGCTGAATCCAGTGTCGGACAGCATACTCCTTGGTCCTTTTAGCTATCAGTGAGGTGTCTCCAGAGCCCAGAAGAGAATTCGAGCAGAGGAGTCCTCTCCTGCCGCCATCACTCAAGATAAGCAGAGTTGGCCAGCTGAGCTCAACATTATGTCCCCTCATCTTGAAATAACTTTATAAAAATACCATTCAGAGGGGAATTTACTTGTCTTAAAATCAGGAACTGTGAACATCTCCAATAATAGTCCCTAAAGACAAACTATTGAAGTCATGATGACCAATACCAACAGAGCTTGAACAAAACAAAACCAGTATTACCTCATTTTACTACTACACAACTGACACACATAGAACATTTGTACTAATATATGTCACTACAATATTCATATTAAATACATTCTGTACATAACTTGTAATTTAAATTGATTGTGATTCCTGGTTCCCTTGTAGTTGAATCAGGACACATATTCATTCATGCCAGTAATGAATACATATTGTTATTTGAAAGTTCATCAGTGACTCTTTTAAGATATCTTTGTAGAGTGTTATATGTATGTGAGTGTCACAGTGTTGTCAAGAGTAGTGGATTAAATTAAATTGTTTATCTGTCTGTTGTTGTGACTTACACTTCACCATACTCATACCCTAGACACATAACGTAGCATCACACTATTCCAGAATAATTCTGACTGAGATATATAGATATGTGGTAGCAAGTAAGGTTATCTATAATACACTACTCTTAATAGATATAGATACCTTCACAGCTGATCTCAGTCAGTACACTAAGTTCCCTATAAGTATTTATAACTTCCCACTTCACCACAGACCTCAGCGTATAGAATGATGATTCATGAACCACCACTGCACGGGCTGGTGATTCCTTTATTGCTTGTTTCGTAAAGAGAACTAAAAGCATAAAGTAATTCCAGGTTCCATATGGAGCAGAGAGGGAAAGATGAAAGAAATGATGTACATTCTAAGTACAATACTTTCATGTTCAAACCAGTGTAAATGTTTATGTGAAAATATTTATTTTAAAGGTAATGGAAGTTTCAAACTTTTCAATCAGTGTAAACATAAATGAAAACATATTCAATTTATATTGTGAACACTTTTCAATCAGTGGCGATGTATATGTAAACACTCTATCTGTATTATTAACCTTTTAATTTAAACATAAAGTAAATATGAAAGCTATTCTATTTAAATGTAAAGGAAGTTTTATCCCGAGGGATTAAATTTAATTCTCATCGAGGGTAAAGTCTTAGTTAATTGGGATGGTGGTATGGGAAGAAAGGAACCCATAACTATGGGGTAGAAAACGCCATACTCAGAAGAGCGTTTCGTTCTATTCTTTTACCATAGTTATTGGTGATACCAGCAGAAAGTACTATCTCTGGAACAAGAAGGGAACCGTGGCCTAAGCTTTAAGACGAAGCACCCACGTGGTAGACTCTCCTTGACATTTATGGGAAACGAGCTACACCTGACATCCTTGACCAGAGACGAGCGTGAGCAGTGTGAAAAGAACCAACCCATAAGAAGGAGCAGAACCGTCATTGGCAGCTAAGTTCAAATCTATGCTGCCACTTGAACTTCTTGTAACATTTTACAATCCATAGCGACCGTGATGATAACTTTTCTTGATCCATAACTATTCAAATTATTTTCCAACTGTTAAAACTTAAGTGATTATTAAATTTTGTTATTTGTAATTATACTAATTTAACTTCGATTTAATCATTTTAAAAGCAGTATTGTTCTCGCTTATTCTGAATATCCTGTGAAGACTCCCTGGAGATAGAAGCGTTTTTTTTCTTTTATTTACATCTCTGCCAAGAGTACTCTTGTGCGAAGGTAGACACCTTTGAAGCCCATATTAGATATTCTTGAGTTTTGGCCACTGTTGGACTACTACTGCAAAGCAGGGGAGGCAATACCGTCACAACATTGTCAACATTAAACGAAATATGATTCTTTTAAAGCTTTCATAAAGATACGTGTTTTTTATGTGCTCTTGTGTCGTAATTCAAAAACAGCTACTTATCTACAACAACGTGCACTCGATTACAATTAAACTTATTACGGACGAAAAAATATGCATCTGCCGTTGCCAGCGCCGCGATTATTAAGTTCTGGCCAAAGAGAAGGTTTATTTCACAATGCTAGCAGATGACGCTTGTCACAATAGTATATAATTTGTGAATAGATTATGTCTGAGTTCAGACAGCGTATGAATGCAAAGATGTGAAAATAGATGAGAATAAAGTCACTAATGAAATTATTAGAAGAGATATGACTTCTGAAGCGTGGTTGGGCCACGTCTTCAGACTACTGTGACTTATTTACTAAGACAATCTGCTTCTCTCCCTCCTATGCTCCAAATGGCAGTAAGGGACAAAGTTATGACACACAGTGACAGTTATAAAAGAAGAGATCCTGACCACAGGATATGTTTTTATGTTTATTAAACAACTCATAAAAAAACGATACCACAGCATGAACAATAGCAAACCCCATCTGTATGCCTTCACAGTGTCTGACGGCTACAGAGGTACATAAAATTCGTAGAGTACAACAGTTATATACACACTCTTTAACACACGACTAGGCTCAAACGTACACACACGCCAAACCTCGCCTCGCTACCCCTCCACGCACACTCTTACTGGCACGCTTAAAATGTCGGAATAAAAGGGTTAGGCCCCCAGCTATCAACACAATGACAGCGGCCAAATCCTTTTAGGGCACTAAAGCTTGTCAGGTACTCTCCTAGGAAAAAAATCACTCTGTTCCACCTAAGGTATTAAATCCTCGGAATACGGAGTTAAGTTCCCACTGGAAACAGGTAAATAAATCCCAAGAATCACACTTAATATCGCAGGTGGCCACCACTAATTCAGCGAGCTACCAGTATCCCTGGCTCAAGCGAATTTCTTGCACTGATTAATATATATATATATATATATATATATATATATATATATATATATATATATATATATATATATATATATATATATATATATATATATATATATATTCCAAGTGCGAATCAGTGACTTTCAGCTAGAAAATCAGGTTATCCAGAAACAATGCGAGGCGGAGGCACCTCTGATAAAGATAATGACGACTGGAAAAATCGCTGGCTTCTACTGAGTGTTGGCGTAAAAATCTCCACGATGACGGAGCGTAAGTGAAGGTCAAGGTTGCTCAATAAATGGATGGCAATGGCATCAGCCAAAGGCGCTAGTGCTTTGTACTATGCCATGAGTACATTATTCACTATGGACTGGCTAGTGGCTATTAACTGAAGACTGCAGTACTCGTAGACTTAGGGCACATGAATTTACATGCCACTAATAATTCTGGATGGTTGCGTAGTGCCCGATCCAAGAAAAAGAACACAGTACCTGGGACCAGAGCTGAAATAAACAGACAGTCAAGAAAAAGTTTATACCATAATATAGTAATTACTAGCGCGCACTACACAGTACTTTCTCTCACTTCATCACAATCACAAATACGTCCTCTCCACACGTCTTCCCCTCCTCTCACTTATTCATTACAGAAATTACCACCCACTATTTTGGTTCCCCCCTTTCTCTCTGATAAGCCTAAACAATAGTACTGGTAGCTTCACCCAGGCGTGACTGCTGGCCCGCGCAGGCGCGCGCGTCTGACCTCTCACCCACTCGGTTATTATGCCGACATTATAGACAATCCAGGTTACTCATTCACAACGTGAAATGGGAAAATACAAGCGCCCACATCAACATCGATAATTGGGACTGTACTGGACGTTATAAAATTACTGTGACGATGACACACACTACTTACAAACGAGTATCAAACTCTATACATCTATTAAACACGAACATACAACACCAAAATAAAATAAATCATCTCCCCCTTTCTGTCTTCAACTTATATATCTCTGTCAAATATCTCTTCAGTCTTGCCGTAATTCTTAGTGAAGTTAAAATTAGTAGCTAGCGGAAATGAAGTTATATCTCCCGGGTTATGTCCAACAATTACTTATATTAAGCCATATATATTAAGAGTAAGACAGTAATTAAGTCTCCTAACTCTATATTATTTATCTACCCATATATATTGGAAGAATTAAGTCTCCTGGCTCTCTATTATTAATCTACCAAGGAAAAACGAAAAACCCCAGAGGAAAAAACATCGACTAAACAAATGTGCTTACCAAAACGAGGAATTCCGATTTACACTCTCTAACTATTGTGAGCTTTCAACTCCACAATGTCACTAGACGACAAAATCCAAGAATTGACATCTGGTAAAAGAAAGAAAATAAACAAACCATGGGTTACAGGTGACATTCTGAAGTTATGAGATACACGGCGGGAAATGAAAAAGGTTAAGAAAGAGGTTCTTGAAGCAGCATGGCAATACAGTATGGTGAATAAAAATATTAGAAAGAAAATTAAACAGGCCAAAGAAAAATGGGTAGCTGATCAATGTGAGTCCATTAATACGGGGCTAATAAAAGGTAACAGCAAGGCAGCTTTTGACACATTAAGAAGACTATCAAAACCCCAACAGCCCAGGGTAACTGTCATAGAAGATAGCAATAGGGTTCTGCTCAATGAAAAAAACAGCTGTAATGAGAAGGTGGACAGAACATTGTAAAGAATTATATAACTAAACTCGACACTGACTATAGCATATTAAACAACATTAAGTGCGAAAACAGGGAACTCGGAAATGCAGCAATATTACGGGAAGAAGTGGAAGAGGCTATATGTTCGATGAAAGGAAGGTAGTCACCGGGTGTGGATAATATCCCATCAGAGCTCTTGAAATATGGAGGACCAGATATAGTAAAAATCATGACAACAATTTGCCAGAAGATATGGAGTACAAAAAAATGGCAAAAAGAGTGGACGCAGTCATTAGTAATACCGCTTCCAAAGAAAGGAAATCTAAAAATGTGCAAGAACTACAGAACCATTAATCTTATTAGTCATCCAAGTAAGGTGATGTTAAGGATACTTTTGAACAGAATAAAACAGAAATCAGAAGAAATCTTGTCTGAGGAACAGGCTGGCTTTAGACCAAAAAGAAGTACCTCAGAACAAATCTTCAAAATTAGATTACTGATAGAAAAACATCTCCAGCATCAACACGATTTATACCACAACTTCATCGATTTCACAAAAGCCTTCGATCGAGTCTGGCATGAAGGCTTATGGCAAATAATGAGAAAATTTAATTTTCATACCAACATCATTGATATCATTGAAGCACTATACAAGGACGCAAATAGTGCTGATTTTGCAAGCAATGACATTGGAGAATTTTTCAAAACAACTGTAGGAGTTCGCCAGGGATGTATCCTGTCCCCAGAGCTCTTCAATATATATCTAGAACATATTATGCAGGAGGCTCTCTACGATTATAAAACAACCATATCGATTGGAGGCCGACCTCTTTGCAATCTACGTTTTGCTGATGATATTGATCTTATAGCTGGAACAGAATCAGAACTTCAAGATCTTACCTCTAGACTGGAGAAAGTAACAAGAACGTATGAGATGGAAATTAATATAGAAAAAAGCAAGATATTGGTGAATAGCCATAAGAGACATGTTCCGACCAACATAACGTTAAATGGGCAAACGTTAGAAGAAGTTAACACCTTTAAATATCTCGGGTCCACTATATATAGTGATGGAAGATCAAGTAAAGAAGTCAAGACAAGACTTGAGATGGGCTCAGCTGCCATGACAAGGCTGAATGCGATCTGGAAAAGTAACATCAGTTTTCCTGTGAAGTTCAAATTATACAAATCACTTGTATTATCTATTCTCTTGTATGGGGGTGAGGGCTGCACACTCACTGCAGATACGGAGTGAAGGATTCAGGCTTTCGAGTATAAATGTTATAGAAGAATTTTGCGCATTTGCTATAAAGAGCACAAAACAAATGTCTATGTTAGAGAGAAAATAAACACGTATGCAGCCCACCAAGAACCACTTTTGTCAGTAGTGAAACGTCGAAAGCTTGCCTGGTTTGGGCATGTAACTCGTCATGACTCCCTTTCGAAAACGATCCTCCAGGGAACAGTCGAAGGTAAACGGAGAAGAGGAAGGCAAAGAAAATCCTGGGCTGATAACATCAAAGAATGGGCAGAGCACGGTTTTTCCACACTTGTACGCATTGCTGAGGATAGAGAGCAGCGGAGGACCCTGTCTACTGATGCTTTCACCAATGGCACCCCTACGACCCATGACGGGTTACGGGTTGAGATGATGAGAGTGAAAGATAGAGACATGAACTTAAATAGTGAGACAGAATGCCGGGGTCCGAAGAACGCTTTCCCGCACGTGTTCGGATGAAACGTAAGACAGCCGTAAGAGTGTTTACGATCTCCCGTTCGATGCTCGCCCCTGTTCAGGATGAAGGATCGAAGGCGGCTGGACATGAAAGAACGAGAGTTCTCCGAGCGACCAGGGTCACAGAAACTAGCCGCTCGCTACATAGAGACTTCTTCGGCAAGAAATGCCGCTGAGAAACTTAGAGGAGCAAAGAGTTCCTTGTTTTCCCCCACGCATCAGAGATACCATGGCCCTTTTAACTTCCCTGAATGCCAACATGAAAAGATCGATAGACATCCAGCCGCTTTGCACGTGCAAAGAGGTGTGTCTAAACTGGACTATAGCAAAATTGACAGAATCGGAGAGAAAATAAGAGCTGTTAAAATCAAAAATCACAATGGGCTGATCACTCATTTGCCAGTCACTTCGATTACGGAAACAACAGCAAATGGGTTGATTTGCCGTTGCCCTAAAGACGCCACTAGGCGTGATGGGAAACAATGGCAAAGAAAACCTATCTGCTGTTGCCCTAAGACGCCACTAGGCGTAATGGCCACTGACTGCTTTGACGGTCGGTGGCTAAGGACAGAAGAAGAAGAAGAAGAAAATCAAAAATGACAGAATAAGTGGGCGGTAACATGAAATAGGAAAATAACTGACAGGTTAACTTCAGACTAGGGCAGACAATTCTAACCATCTGTGACAAGGCTATAAATTATTTGACTTTTTCTATTAAGGTAAAAAATAGTTTTTAATGGTCTTTTGGTAAAAGTTGTTACTAAATAAGCAATACACGTATTGTTAAGAGATTAGACGTAAATTGATTTTCGTTGGTCAGATCTATGTTTCGAAGGAAAGTCATCTATCCAGTTTTACTTTATCATTTGTGCAACCGAGTGAAGGAGCAAATATCGAGTAAGTAGGAAAAAGGCATCGTACACAATTCACAACAGGTGTTACTTTAGAGGTAGGTGTAAAGACTTCCTCGAAAAGTTAGTTTTTAAAGAGAATGCCCTAATTTAGCTGTTTAAAGTATGCATAAAATAAAATGCACCCAGGAGACTAAAAGAGTTTTAGCTACGAAGACAAAGATTACACCAATTTTCAAAAAGGGTGACAATCGACAGTGTAGAAACCATAGAGTCATATCCCTTCTCAGTGTCCCTGGTAAAATCTACTCTAGAATCCTAGAGCAGAGACTCCGACGCCTAGCTGAGCCACAACTGGATGAGGTTCAGTGCGGATTCCGAGCAAACCGAAGTACTCAAGACCTAATCTTCACACTCAGACAGCTGAGTGAAAAGGCCCTTGAGTATAAGAGTGAGATCCATCTTTGTTTCATAGATCTAGAAAAGGCGTTTGACAGGGTCCCCTGGAGCAAACTTTGGGATTGTTTGGCAAGGAAGAACATTCCAGCACCTCTGATTCATGCTATACAGAGCTTCTACAAGTCTTGCAGAAATTATGTGAGGACAGCAAACCACAAGTCAGAAGAGTTCAGGACCACCACTGGTGTAAGACAAGGTGATATCCTGTCACCTTACCTTTTCATACTCCTCATGGACGATGTCATTAAGGCATGTAAGGAGAGAACAAGAAAGTATTCAGTGAGGTACTGGAAGATGAGACAGGTTTGTATTTCGGAGCTGGCATTTGCTGATGATGTTGCCCTGATTGCTAAATCAGAGGCACATCTCCAATTCAACCTGCAAGTCTGGAAGGAAGAGCTGGAGAAGAGAGGGATGGTCATAAGCAGCTCTAAAACAAAATCCATGGTGATATCACGAGAAGAAAGAAGACATCAAATTAAGCTGGGAGAACAGGTCCTGGAGCAGGTAGACCACTTTAAATACCTCGGAGCTATTATTGTCTGAAAGGGAGGCATCAAATAAGAGTTGGCCACTCGAAAAGCAGCAGCTGGGAGACTTTTTCAGGCCATAAATCGAGGATTCCTCAGCAAGAAAGAGGTTGGTAAGAAAACGAAGATGGCTGTATACCGCTCCACCTATGTCCCAGTCTTGACATATGGATGCGAGTCATGGGCAATGACTACAACTCACAAAAGCCAGATCCAAACCTCAGAAATGAGGTATCTGAGGAAGGGGGTTGAAGTAACAAGAAGAGACATGGTCCACAACCAGACGATACGTCAAGGCCTTAAATCCCACCCCCTGCAGACCCAAGTAGAACAGTCCCAACTAAGATGGTTTGGCCATGTCTGCAGAATGGGAGAAGATCGGCTACCACGACAAGCATGGGAAACAAAGAGCCAAGGATCCAGACCCCCAGGACGACCCAGAGTCCGCTGGGAGGACATTATTAGACAATCTTTGAAGGACCGAGGACTAGAATGGAACCAGGCCAGGAGGAAGACAGCCGATAGGATAGTCTGACGCTCTCTCTTCCAAACCTCTACACCTCACGGTAGAAGGGGAACGACTAAGTAAGTAAGATAAAGATTAATTCAGGGTATAATTTAAGCCTTAGATGAATAAAATCGCTCCAGAAATAAGAAAGATAAGGAAGAAACTAGTTTTTCATAATTGAACAGAGAGACAAAATATGCCTCATTTTGGGATTCGCAATACCCCGTTAGCCCCCTGCTTTCCGATACGCCGGATGTGCTAATATAAATAGACCTTGCCCTTGCTAAATTGGGGCCATACGATTTGAAAAACACAACGAGCTGAAAGAAGCGGTAACTTGTAAATGAAGACTGCCTTTGCCAGTTGTACCTGAGAGCAGATCAGGTTTGCCATTAACAGCTCGTCTGTGTGTGCCTGAGGGTAAGATATATATATATATATATATATATATATATATACATATATATATATATATATATATATATATATATATATATACGTATATAATTATATGAGTTGCTATTGATACAGTGTGTTGGTAAGTGTGTAGACGTGTTTCTGCAACTATTGTGTAATTTCTGAAGGACTTACCCACCTGTGTACATTCAAATTAAATTGAGAATGATAACAGAATTGTGTCTGTAGGTTTGGAAAAGCTTTTAAAGAAATATTTCTTGAGGAAATGGGACACATGCCTGGAATATAAGAAAGAAGAACAGAAATTGTTTTAATGTATGGATCAAGGTATTACTTAGTATTTTATACTAGACCAAATCATTGTATGGAGGCGGATCATGGACAGATGGATCTAAGGTTTTAAAAGGAAAGTGTAGTCACGGTGAACTGGATGTGGGTAGTGCTGGTATATATTGTCCTGTGCATTTGCTAGCACATTATCTGACACTGTCTATCGTCCCCATCTAGTGTAATAATGGAATAGTGATGGACCATATAGGGGTTACGTTTATTTTTGTTTCAGGTTCTATCCTGACAACTACAAAACAAAAACTTTATAGAGTCATCCACCTCTGCTGGACTCTGTGATGCAAGTGCCCTTGTGGTTAACAGGGCCAGATACCCAGCTTCCACCGCCTGGAAAATTCAAAATACGTGTTCGTCCATGGCAGGAGAGTGACAGATCTCTAAACACAAGATAAGTGGCAAAACAAAGCCACTGATCAGCGTATCCAGATTATACCCCTGTACTAAAAGACAAGATGCAAATAAACATACAGTGAATGATGAAAAGTGGACATAAATGTACCCATTACTAGCTTCACGGTCAAGAAATAGTGACAAACTCATTAGTATCATATAAATGTTCTTTAAAAGGAGATAATTAATCCAGTTGATAACCTTCAACAATTGAATGACTTTTGATATTGTTAATTATTTTCAATGTTTATTGATTTATTGTTGTAAATAAATTTGATTTCATTTCAAACTTTCCAGACCGAAAAGAGAAACGGTATAGGCAAAATAAATTGTAAATATTTACCAACAGACTTACTTATTAAAGTTGAGTTCATGTTCTTGTTGGAAATAATTTTGTTAATATCCCCAAACAGAGTCAACAATAATAATAATAATACAATAATCAAGGGAGGATCTTGAGAGGGAGCCCATAGGGATCCAGGATAATACACTAACATCATACCTGGAAACTTATACAGCTTGACCCTACCTTTGATATCCATATACCCTTACTCTTTTCAGAGAAGGGGGTTGTGGTGAAGTGGGATGTTATAAATATTTATAGGGGACTTAGTGTACTGACTGAGATCAGCTGTGAAGGTATCTATATCTATTAAGAGTAGTGTATTATAGATAACCTTACTTGCTACCACATATCTATATATCTCAGTCAGAATTATTCTGGAATAGTGTGATGACTACGTTATGTGTCTAGGGTATGTGTATGATGAAGTGTAAGTCACAACAACAGACAGATAAACAATTTAATTTAATCCACTACTCTTGACAACACTGTGACACTCACATACATATAACACTCTATGAGAATATCTTAAGGAGTCACTGATAACTTTTCAAATAACAATATGTATTCATGGTTATCATAAAGGTATATGTGTCCTGATTCAAATACAAAGGAACCAGGAATCACAATCAATTTTAATTACAAGTATATGTACAGACTTTATCAATATGAATATTGTAGTGACATATATTATTAAAAATATCCTATGTGTGTCAGTTGTGTAGTAGTAATATGAGGTAATACTGGTTTTGTTTTGTTCAAGCTCTGTTGGTATTTGTCATCATGACTTCAATAGTTTGTCTTTTGGGACTAGTATTGGAGATGTTCCCAGTTCCTGATATTAAGACAATTAAATTCCCCTCTGAATGTTATTTTTACAAAGTCATTTCAAGATGAGGGGACATAATGTTGAGCTCAGCTGGCCAAATCAGCTTATCTTGCGTGATGGCGGCAGGAAAGGACTCCTCTGCTCGAATTCTCCCCTGGGCTCTGGAGACACCTCACTGATAGCTAAAAAGACCAAGGAGTATGCTGTCCGACTCTGGATTCAGCAAAGCTCTGACCAGGTGCTGCTCAGTACCATCAAGACCACGGTCCCACAATTTCATGGAAATAAACACAGATACGTTGATTAGCAATGAATTCTGGCACAATTACTGGCACAAATTCCCATCTGCTTATGTTCCAGGCTTTTATTTAACACAAATATGAGCTGGCTTCAACGCACTGTTGCTTTATCAAGATTATTTGCACTAGTGGTCTCGAACTAACGCTCCTAAGTGAGTATATCAGCGAGTCTAGCCAATGAGGCCACGTTTCGACAAGTGTTTGAAAAAATGTTACCTTTCCCCGTTTCCCCTAACAACGAAAGATAGTATTTATAGCCCGACCAATCGTGGTTAGTCTTTCATTTGTTGCGCTCCAATCAATTTGGAGTTTACATGGTAGGCTAATTCTGTAACGTAAGATTTTTTTCAAACACGTTATAAAAAAATTTTATGAGCAGAAATGATTCCATGCTGTCAGGCATCCCCACTATTTTATTTTGGGTATAATTTATTAATTCCTGGACTATTTGCGTAACGTTTTACATATTCTTTGTCAGCAAGCCCTAAGGAACCCAAATATCCAAATTTAAAAGAGCTACGTGGTTGCGTTCAAAATATGTATTTTCTACCTCCTGTTTCGAAGATGTGCTGTCTGGGTACTGTTATGTTTTCAACCGTAAACCCATCTAATGTTATCTTTTCTAATAAGAGTTTTTCAGGATTTATAAACCTAACTCTGGGATGGGTAATGTATTTTATCACTGTCCGTCTGAAAAAAAGTTAGTGCATGTAGTCTTACACGCGTGATGGCAGCATTTGTGTATCGCGCGAAGCGTGTTTAGTGTTCGGCTTTCTGCCTCTCCCTTCTCGCTATCCTTTTGTCCATCTGTCTTTTGATCTTGGTAACATAGTGTAGAAAAAGACATGAATGGAATTTAAAATTTAGGTCAACTTGCATATTTCAAGGTTTTTCTTAGAAAGGCAGCACATTTTATTGTGTGTTTGGGAAACGCGTGTATGTTGCAGAAGGCCTTTAATATCAACGTGAAACGTTACAATTTGCCGACGAAGTAGAAAACAAGGGGAATTTCGAGTACCTTCTTTGTGACAGCACTGTTATTTACCATTGCTCTTTTCTTTATTAATTTTATTTGTTAGGCTTCATATTTACCTAATAATTTATATATGTGGATTAGAATATTCCACGACAGGGGTATACTTATAAGACCAGACTCTTACCTGGCACTATCTTGGTATCACCTGATACAACTTTTTGTCCAGGATATCTTATATTTTAATAACATCTCAACCCTCTCGCGACACTGGTGTTACAGTGCAGTCCGCAAAGGAGTTTGGGTTAAGTGGGGAGGCCCTTATTCAATATGTCACTTTGACAAGTACTAAAAGTAGGAAGTTCAAGGTGCCTCAAAAGCTGGTGCCATGAATTTCTAAACACTTGGACCCATTTGTGAAAAGGGAGGCTGAGAGAAAGAGGATGACATTGAGTCTTACCTAAGTAGGTGTGAGAGGTTAGCCACTAACTATGGCCTAGAGAAAGAGAAATGGAGCCTTAAGTTATCACAAGGCCTGAGAGGAGTCTCTTATGAAGTTTTCGCAAAACTTGAAAAAGAAGACCAGGAGGATTATGACATCTTGAAGCAGGCATTACTGGTTCGATATGAAAAGAACTCAGAATTTTATAGGAAGAAATTCAGAACTGCTAAGCTACTTTCTGGAGAAACTTACCACCAATTCTCTGCCAGATTAGAAGTGGACTGCTCTGGGAAAATGTCAAGACCTAAAAGAAATGGTCATGATTGAACAAGTGAGAGAGTCTATGCCTCCAGACATGAGAAAATTTCTTATGGAACAGGGTGCAGAGAGATTGGGGGAGATTTTAACAGTTGCTGAGAGATATCAGGCAGCTCAGAAAGAGATAGCAGGAATTAGGAAGAAGCAGGTAGAAAATAGTAGGCCACCCCCAAACCAGGATGAGTATGATAATAGGGACCAACAACACAGATACAAACAAGACTATGACAAACCCAGATTTGATCACAGAAACAGGGTCCTCAGGTACAACATAGGAAACCCTACAGACAGGGTGATAAATGGTGTAAAATTTGTAAAACGAACAACCACAATACACTGGAATTTGGTAAGAAAGTCCCTCCATATCACGCTGCATGTATGATAACTGTGGGAAAGGGCAGGAAGGAACCGACAGCAAGTCATGTAGATCTCCATCATCCCCCCACTTGTGAAGAAGTAACATGTAACGTCACTAAGATTATGTGCCTTTATGATACTTATTGTACTCATTTTAATAAGGATCTCACAATAAAAAAAAAGTCATGTAAATGTTTTGTTCACAGCAAAAATTTGTAGCATTTTTAAATGACTAACTAACTAATACAAAAACTGAATGCTGGATGAACCCTTTTTAATTTGGCACCCTTAGCTGTCTGCGCCCCCTGCCTTGCAGACCTCGCATACAGGCAAGCGCGGGCCCTGCTAATAGGCGATCATTAATTGCCCTCAGTTTCTCTCCCTTATCAATATCCACCTTCTATGGGTGCTCTTGAAGATAGTCTGTCAGCTCTTTCACATGCCGCCGTACCCCTGCATGACCAGGACCGTAGATCCACATCAGTTCCTGAAGATTCGAGGCTTCTATGGAGGTGTTCCATTCATGCCGGAGCCATCCCCATTGGACCTTTGAGTCTGATACAAAAATTGCCCTTGTTAATGAAGTTTAAGACAGCCATCTTAAGGCTGCAGTAGCTGCCTCTGACTCCATTCTCATGCTGGAGGTTGTTCTCATGTTCGGAGACGATTCTGCCCTTTACTCTAGCAGAGAATCCCCACCCTGATTTCTTACTACAGATTACAAACTCTTAAAGTGTACACAATGGCATCATCATCCCCAGCGTGATCATACATCAGCTGATCAGTGTCCAGCTCTGCCCTCCCATTGGCCCAAGTTCTGCACTGTCTACCAAGGGTGATAATTACTTGCTGGTGGTTCGTCCAGTTTTCACCTGACTTACTCCACTCTTCCCCCTTGAATATATTTTCAACTGTGGTCATCAATCTAAATGTTTGCTTCTGTCTGCGCAATCCATGACATACCCCTCTTTATTCTTGCTCCTTCGTGGAAGGACAGAGTGACAAATATCGAAGTGCTATCACATGCTGGCCTTCAGAGCATTTATGCACTGCTTAGACAGCGCAGACTACGCTGGCTTGGCCATGTTCGCCGCATGTAAGATGGTTGCACCCCTATAGATATCGTTTACGGACAACTGGCAGATGGCAAAAGAACAGTTTGGCGACCGCTGCTGAGGTTCAAAGATGTGTACAAGAGAGACATGAAGGCACCTGGAAGGATGAAGCTGCTGATCGCACCTCAGATTAGGCTAAAAGAAGCTATCACAAACAAGCAGAAGAGAAAATAACACGCCGAAAGAATAGCAGGAATAAAAGCAGCTGAGGGCAGTCATCTCAGGGGCGTATTCCCATAGTCATTCATGACTTAAGGAGCTACTACTAGTATTATTTCTGTCTTCAATCCTCTTCTCTGTTTCTCGGTCTCACTCTACGTGTCTTGCTCTAAGGATTCCAGATTAGTGATTGCCTGGTAATGCTATCAACTTCTTCAAGTACCATGCCTAGTGGCGTAGGAGATCATGTCTCTCCACAACTTCCTGTCTCCAGCACAATTTATCAATTCTGTTGTTGATCTCCTTCCGTGCTACGATGTCAAACTGTCCAGTATTTGCTCTCTTTGTTTTCCTATATTTCTTTTTCCTTCAATCTCACCTGTTATTACGATATATTCCAGCGTTTCTCTTCTCATAAAAGAGTGGATTGCTTCTTTCTCTAACTTGTGGAATAAGTTTCATTTACGCATTAGATACCTTCTTCTATGGACTACTAGCAGATGGCAAAAGAATAGTTGGGCGACCGCAGCTAAGGTTCAAAGATGTGTACAAGAGAGACATGAGGTCACTGGACATAAATCTAGCAACCTGGGAGGATGAAGCTGCCGATCGCACCGAGCGGCGATGCTCCATACGATGCCACCTCGATTGGCTACTAGTAATTCCAAAAGTAGCCAGATATGTCGTTAAGCAGCGGGTCGTAATAATGTGCAGCTCTGCCAGAAATGTGCCGAATTGAACTATACAGTAGCTGAGTTGGCAACACTGGCGTCGGCCTGTGTAGTAAGGTTCCGCACCGTGATGACGTCATCAAAGATCTAGAGTAGACCAAAGCCGTGCGGCGTCTGCTATATCAAGGGATATTACTCCGCGGGGAGTACTGTTCAAATTTTCATTATTATCGTCCCTGTTGCAACAGACGTGGCGGAAACAGCTTTCTAATCAGAACATGTAAAAGAAAACTCATGTACATTATGTGTAGTAAGGTGACCATACGTCCCGGTTTTTCCGGGACAGTCCCGGTTTTCGACCATTTTTGATAATTTGTCCCGACTTTTTTTCGATGCAATCCGGGACGCTAATTTGTCCCGGTTTTGGATGAATTTGCCAATTTGGCATAAATCTCACAGATTAAAAAAAAAATTATTATTCCGTGGCTGACTTGAGGGAATTTTTAATTATTAGTGAACTGGCGCCGAAACAGCACAAGAGGTTGTCAGGACCGCGAATTAGTTTTGTAGTTCCAATGTGATATTCGCAGTTATTTGAAATTTTAGGTAGTGGTAAAGTACCAAGATTTTGCGTACGGTAGCCTATACGTTTGATTAATTTAAACGGTGAACCATTTGTGCATATTTTGTTATTGTTGTAAGAAAATGGTACCAAAGCGTAAATGCAGTTTCAATGAAGATTTACAAAAGGAATATCCGTTTATTAAAAAGAGTACATCAAACTTCAATGTATGATGCAATATATGTGCCTCCGGGTTTTCGATATGCCATAGTGGACGTGGTGATATTAAGAACCACATAAGCAGTGAGAAACATAAGAGAGCCGTCCTTACAGCTGCATCAAGCTCGTCGTTAACCACTTTCTTCAGAGCTGATAAAATTGGTGATCAAGAAGAGCAATTAGCTGCTATAGAAGGCGCCTTTGCATACCATACAGTGCTACACAATCATACTTTCAGGTCTATGGATTACACATCAAAATTACTTCAGGTTACTTTAGAGCCAAAATGTTCATGTGCACGTACGAAAACAGAAGCCATTATTCGAAATGTCTTGGCACCCCATATTCTAAATGAGTTAAGATGTGACCTAGAAAAGTCTACATTTATTTCTGTACTGATAGATGCATCCAACCACAAAGAATTCAAGATTTTTCATTTGCTTGTCAGATACTTTGATCACAGTAATGGAGTGAAAATTAAAATATTAGAGTTAAAGTCATTGCCAGGTGAAACATCTGATACCTTGGACATGGTCTTATAGGAGTTGAGTGTGCAGGTCATATTTTCCACAACACTGTTCGAACAGCTGCAGATGCACTGCCTGTTGATGTCGAGCTGATTATTGCTAAAATTTATCTACTCTTCAAATCATACACAGTACGAGTTGAAAGACTCAAGGATTTTTGCCAGTTTGTGGAAACAGACTTCCAGATGATCTTAGGTTATGCTCAGACTAGGTGGCTTGCTCTGCTGCCTTCTGTTGAAAGGGTTCTTCAGATGTTCCTGAATCTAAAATCATATTTTCAATCTCAAGACAGATGCCCAGTTTTTATACAGACATTCTTTGAAAATCCTCTATCTGAGGCATGGCTTGTTTTGTTCACAGTCAGGCCTCTCCATTCCAGGAAGCAGTGCAAAAAATAGAGGGACAGACGGTCACTGTGTTTGAAGTCATTGACTGCATCAACAGGTTGAAAACTATTTTGAAGTCCAAACTGGAAAACTGTTTCTTGCCATCAAGAGTTAAGCTAATCCTTGAAAAGCTGGAAATGGAAGGACTTCCAAAGGAGAATGTGAAAAAGTTTCATGCTAGCGTTTCTTCGCTCTATGAAACAACTATCAATTATTTGAATAAATGGGCTGCAAAAAATTTTCAAGACCTAGAATCCTACAGCTGGGTAACGCTGAACAGAATACCAATTTGGGCAGATATTGAGATATCATCATCACTAGTGATTCAAACATTACCTTCAGCCCACTTTACAGAAACTGAAATTTATGACGAATATGTCTGTATGAAGCAGTTTGTTACTTCTCAGAAAGTTAGTGAATGGAGTGCCAAAAACACATTGCTACCACAACATTGGATTGAAATGGTTTCCCACTTCAAAAACAATAATGTGACATTTTCAAATATTTTGAAGTTAGCAAAGTTTTTTTTTTTTTGCCTACCTGGAACAAATGCTACTCAGAAAGAGTGTTTTCTTTGATGAACAGCTTATGGGCAAGTGATAAAACACAGCTAGGTGTTGAAACTTTGAAAGCTAAGTTGACAACCAAAGTGAACTGTGGGGAAACATGTGTCGAGTTTTTTAACATGCTGCTTGCAAAGAAGGACCTATCGATACAAATCCACTCATCTGAAAAGTACAGTAACTCAGCTTCGCCTTAAGTAAAGATTATTGATGTTTTTCTCTCTTATTAGTTTAAGTAGTTAAACTGTTACAGTAAAATGTATGTTATTCAATGTTATTCAAATGTATATATAAAATGTATATTATTTTAAATTGACATCAACTTGATTTTTCCGGGACATGTCCCGACTTTTGACCTTTTCTTTACCCTTTTGTCCCGATTTTTTGCATTGAAATAGGTCAAATCTACTATTTTGTCCCGGATTAGGGTTTTGAAAATATGGTCACCTTATGTGTAGAGACATGTCGTAAAGGGCGATTAATGTGAAGTTGTGAATGGGGCTGCCAACCTCATCATTTAAAACACATTGCAACAGAAACTACAGACGCAAGTGTTTGTGCTTCGACTTAGGCTCATTCGAAAGCGCCATCTGCAGCGGTGGCTCCATCTTCCATAATGAGCAGGAAATCAGATAATAAATGATGATCATTTACTAGTCTAGACCGCACAGTCATATAGAGAATGCCGTGACACGGTATCATGCTTTCAACATTTAAAATTCATTAACATAATTGAAGACTTCAGTTAAGAGACGACCAGCAGAAATGTTCAAATCTCAGTGTTTACATTAGGTAATTGGGTCACACAACAGAGTCGATTTTTACATAAGTGAAAGACGATCTTCCTCGTGTTCAAGAAATAGATAATGAGACAGAAAACAGAAAGGAGGACATAATAACCAATATGATTAAAACAACAACAACAAAATAAACTATAAAATCGGGATTGTGCGGATGGCGTTTGTCTTCAGGATGGAAATATCTAATGACAGATTTGCATTCAGCGCTTTCCGGCCAATATATATCATGGAACTTATTCCTAAGAATAAAGCAGTTAGACTGTTCAAGACAATTATAAATACATTATAGTCTACTATCTGGCTTGGAAACGCGGCAGTTTGCCAAAAATATAACATCCAAACTCCACACATTCACTACTAGATACCGCATGCGTGTCTTCTGTATCAAGTAGCCAAAAGTAATAACAAACACATACCCGTAGAACAGAACAAGACAAGCACTACAGCGGGACATAAAGCAAATAAAACGGAGGTGAATACGGACACACCCTCAGGAGACTACAAATTAACTTAACCAGACATGGCGTTCTGCCATCAATGGTGTCTAACCTTATAGCGGCTTGCGTACCCTGACAGACCCTAGACTCCTAGAGCTATGTCAGCGGGAGTTTTACTCCTGGCAGGTTCTACCAAGCTGGTCAGGTCTGCGCGGGTAGGAGTCAGACTAAAGCAGACACCCTGGTCCTCCACGTTGAGGGTTTTAACACAGGGACGACCCCCCTGTCTATGTAAATGTTGCGAGTATGGAAGAAGATGATGTCTGAGTTTAGACAGAGTATGAATGAGTAATGTGAAAATAGAGAAAAATAGTCACTAATGAAAATAAGGAGAGAGATATGACTTCTGGAGATATAATCAGATATCTAATGTCTTCTTCCGAGCCATACTCGAGACTTTGTTTAAGATGTCATACCCTCAACCGTCCTCTCTTTCTAATGTGAAGTCAGTACTATTACTGTATATGGCTCTGAAATATGGAGAACAACAAAGACAACAACCAAAAAGCTACAGACTTTCATAAATGGGTGCTTGCGTAGAATAGAAGGATTAAAATTGTATGACAAGGTTACCAACGTGGAACTGATGACAAGAACCAGACAAGTGCCAGTGGAACAAGAGATGAGAAGAAGGCGATGGATAGGATACACATTGAGGAAACCAGTTGATAGCATTACAAGGCAGTCCTTGTTCTGGAACCCCCCAGGGCAAGAGAGGCAGAGGTAGACCAAGAAGCACATGGAGAAGAGAGCTGGAAACAGAGGTGAAAATGATGAGGAGAACGTGGAAAGAACTTTAGATGATGGCACGTGACAAGAGGACTTGGCATGTGTTTGTTGAAGGCCTATGATCCTTTGGGAGTGGAGGGTTATGAATGAATGAATCTACTGACAGAGGGTGTGGCCCCCAGTTCTCTGTGACGAAAACGGCCGATTCTGTGTTAAAAATCCTGGAATATAAATTACTCATAAGGAAGGGAAACCCGAGGCCTGTAAACAGTAAATTAATATTAGACAAACATAAAGGTATGTTTTCAGGCACTCGTAAGAAATAAAGAAGTAGAACACTTGGACAACAGAAAAACAACAGACGTGAGTGGCTTACCCAGGGTTCGAACCCCGTACCTTCCGTACGACAACTCCGCCTAGCTATCAAGCGAATCACACTGACCCCACGGCCAGCTAGGCATCCCCAAAAAAAGATGCTTTACTGGCTATTTATCAGTAAGAAACACAAGATAACACCGGAAGTATACAGTGGGCAACTCAGCCCCTTAATGACGCAATCACTTCTGTTGTTCCACTATTAACAGTATGTGTCAGTCCAAACAAGACAAAGACCTTGATACTGGGTCCAGTAAATAGTAGAAGACTAAAGGACAATAGTATAGAACAGTGGGTAGGTTTGGTATTGTATGAACATAAATAACACATAAGGAAGGGAAACCCGAGGCCTGTAAACAGTAAATTAATATTAGACAAACATAAAGGTATGTTTTCAGGCACTCGTAAGAAATAAAGAAGTAGAACACTTGGACAACAGAAAAAACAACAGACGTGAGTGGCTTACCCAGGGTTCGAACCCCGTACCTTCCGTACGACAACTCCGCCTAGCTATCAAGCGAATCACACTGACCCCACGGCCAGCTAGGCATCCCCAAAAAAAGATGCTTTACTGGCTATTTATCAGTAAGAAACACAAGATAACACCGGAAGTATACAGTGGCAACTCAGCCCCTTAATGACGCAATCACTTCTGTTGTTCCACTATTAACAGTATGTGTCAGTCCAAACAAGACAAAGACCTTGATACTGGGTCCAGTAAATAGTAGAAGACTAAAGGACAATAGTATAGAACAGTGGGTAGGTTTGGTATTGTATGAACATAAATAACACATAAGGAAGGGAAACCCGAGGCCTGTAAACAGTAAATTAATATTAGACAAACATAAAGGTATGTTTTCAGGCACTCGTAAGAAATAAAGAAGTAGAACACTTGGACAACAGAAAAACAACAGACGTGAGTGGCTTCAAGTGTTCTACTTCTTTATTTCTTACGAGTGCCTGAAAACATACCTTTATGTTTGTCTAATATTAATTTACTGTTTACAGGCCTCGGGTTTCCCTTCCTTATGTGTTATTTATGTTCATACAATACCAAACCTACCCACTGTTCTATACTATTGTCCTTTAGTCTTCTACTATTTACTGGACCCAGTATCAAGGTCTTTGTCTTGTTTGGACTGACACATACTGTTAATAGTGGAACAACAGAAGTGATTGCGTCATTAAGGGGCTGAGTTGCCCACTGTATACTTCCGGTGTTATCTTGTGTTTCTTACTGATAAATAGCCAGTAAAGCATCTTTTTTTTGCGGGGATGCCTAGCTGGCCGTGGGGTCAGTGTGATTCGCTTGATAGCTAGGCGGAGTTGTCGTACGGAAGGTACGGGGTTCGAACCCTGGGTAAGCCACTCACGTCTGTTGTTTTTCTGTTGTCCAAGTGTTCTACTTCTTTATTTCTTACGAGTGCCTGAAAACATACCTTTATGTTTGTCTAATATTAATTTACTGTTTACAGGCCTCGGGTTTCCCTTCCTTATGTGTTATTTATGTTCATACAATACCAGAAACCTACCCACTGTTCTATACTATTGTCCTTTAGTCTTCTACTATTTACTGGACCCAGTATCAAGGTCTTTGTCTTGTTTGGACTGACACATACTGTTAATAGTGGAACAACAGAAGTGATTGCGTCATTAAGGGGCTGAGTTGCCCACTGTATACTTCCGGTGTTATCTTGTGTTTCTTACTGATAAATAGCCAGTAAAGCATCTTTTTTTGGGGATGCCTAGCTGGCCGTGGGGTCAGTGTGATTCGCTTGATAGCTAGGCGGAGTTGTCGTACGGAAGGTACGGGGTTCGAACCCTGGGTAAGCCACTCACGTCTGTTGTTTTTCTGTTGTCCAAGTGTTCTACTTCTTTATTTCTTACGAGTGCCTGAAAACATACCTTTATGTTTGTCTAATATTAATTTACTGTTTACAGGCCTCGGGTTTCCCTTCCTTATGTGTTATTTATGTTCATACAATACCAGAAACCTACCCACTGTTCTATACTATTGTCCTTTAGTCTTCTACTATTTACTGGACCCAGTATCAAGGTCTTTGTCTTGTTTGGACTGACACATACTGTTAATAGTGGAACAACAGAAGTGATTGCGTCATTAAGGGGCTGAGTTGCCCACTGTATACTTCCGGTGTTATCTTGTGTTTCTTACTGATAAATAGCCAGTAAAGCATCTTTTTTTTGGGGATGCCTAGCTGGCCGTGGGGTCAGTGTGATTCGCTTGATAGCTAGGCGGAGTTGTCGTACGGAAGGTACGGGGTTCGAACCCTGGGTAAGCCACTCACGTCTGTTGTTTTTCTGTTGTCCAAGTGTTCTACTTCTTTATTTCTTACGAGTGCCTGAAAACATACCTTTATGTTTGTCTAATATTAATTTACTGTTTACAGGCCTCGGGTTTCCCTTCCTTATGTGTTATTTATGTTCATACAATACCAGAAACCTACCCACTGTTCTATACTATTGTCCTTTAGTCTTCTACTATTTACTGGACCCAGTATCAAGGTCTTTGTCTTGTTTGGACTGACACATACTGTTAATAGTGGAACAACAGAAGTGATTGCGTCATTAAGGGGCTGAGTTGCCCACTGTATACTTCCGGTGTTATCTTGTGTTTCTTACTGATAAATAGCCAGTAAAGCATTTTTTTTGGGGATGCCTAGCTGGCCGTGGGGTCAGTGTGATTCGCTTGATAGCTAGGCGGAGTTGTCGTACGGAAGGTACGGGGTTCGAACCCTGGGTAAGCCACTCACGTCTGTTGTTTTTTCTGTTGTCCAAGTGTTCTACTTCTTTATTTCTTACGAGTGCCTGAAAACATACCTTTATGTTTGTCTAATATTAATTTACTGTTTACAGGCCTCGGGTTTCCCTTCCTTATGTGTTATTTATGTTCATACAATACCAGAAACCTACCCACTGTTCTATACTATTGTCCTTTAGTCTTCTACTATTTACTGGACCCAGTATCAAGGTCTTTGTCTTGTTTGGACTGACACATACTGTTAATAGTGGAACAACAGAAGTGATTGCGTCATTAAGGGGCTGAGTTGCCCACTGTATACTTCCGGTGTTATCTTGTGTTTCTTACTGATAAATAGCCAGTAAAGCATCTTTTTTTTGGGGATGCCTAGCTGGCCGTGGGGTCAGTGTGATTCGCTTGATAGCTAGGCGGAGTTGTCGTACGGAAGGTACGGGGTTCGAACCCTGGGTAAGCCACTCACGTCTGTTGTTTTTCTGTTGTCCAAGTGTTCTACTTCTTTATTTCTTACGAGTGCCTGAAAACATACCTTTATGTTTGTCTAATATTAATTTACTGTTTACAGGCCTCGGGTTTCCCTTCCTTATGTGTTATTTATGTTCATACAATACCAGAAACCTACCCACTGTTCTATACTATTGTCCTTTAGTCTTCTACTATTTACTGGACCCAGTATCAAGGTCTTTGTCTTGTTTGGACTGACACATACTGTTAATAGTGGAACAACAGAAGTGATTGCGTCATTAAGGGGCTGAGTTGCCCACTGTATACTTCCGGTGTTATCTTGTGTTTCTTACTGATAAATAGCCAGTAAAGCATCTTTTTTTGGGGATGCCTAGCTGGCCGTGGGGTCAGTGTGATTCGCTTGATAGCTAGGCGGAGTTGTCGTACGGAAGGTACGGGGTTCGAACCCTGGGTAAGCCACTCACGTCTGTTGTTTTTTCTGTTGTCCAAGTGTTCTACTTCTTTATTTCTTACGAGTGCCTGAAAACATACCTTTATGTTTGTCTAATATTAATTTACTGTTTACAGGCCTCGGGTTTCCCTTCCTTATGTGTTATTTATGTTCATACAATACCAGAAACCTACCCACTGTTCTATACTATTGTCCTTTAGTCTTCTACTATTTACTGGACCCAGTATCAAGGTCTTTGTCTTGTTTGGACTGACACATACTGTTAATAGTGGAACAACAGAAGTGATTGCGTCATTAAGGGGCTGAGTTGCCCACTGTATACTTCCGGTGTTATCTTGTGTTTCTTACTGATAAATAGCCAGTAAAGCATCTTTTTTTTTGGGGATGCCTAGCTGGCCGTGGGGTCAGTGTGATTCGCTTGATAGCTAGGCGGAGTTGTCGTACGGAAGGTACGGGGTTCGAACCCTGGGTAAGCCACTCACGTCTGTTGTTTTTCTGTTGTCCAAGTGTTCTACTTCTTTATTTCTTACGAGTGCCTGAAAACATACCTTTATGTTTGTCTAATATTAATTTACTGTTTACAGGCCTCGGGTTTCCCTTCCTTATGTGTTATTTATGTTCATACAATACCAGAAACCTACCCACTGTTCTATACTATTGTCCTTTAGTCTTCTACTATTTACTGGACCCAGTATCAAGGTCTTTGTCTTGTTTGGACTGACACATACTGTTAATAGTGGAACAACAGAAGTGATTGCGTCATTAAGGGGCTGAGTTGCCCACTGTATACTTCCGGTGTTATCTTGTGTTTCTTACTGATAAATAGCCAGTAAAGCATCTTTTTTTTTGGGGATGCCTAGCTGGCCGTGGGGTCAGTGTGATTCGCTTGATAGCTAGGCGGAGTTGTCGTACGGAAGGTACGGGGTTCGAACCCTGGGTAAGCCACTCACGTCTGTTGTTTTTCTGTTGTCCAAGTGTTCTACTTCTTTATTTCTTACGAGTGCCTGAAAACATACCTTTATGTTTGTCTAATATTAATTTACTGTTTACAGGCCTCGGGTTTCCCTTCCTTATGTGTTATTTATGTTCATACAATACCAGAAACCTACCCACTGTTCTATACTATTGTCCTTTAGTCTTCTACTATTTACTGGACCCAGTATCAAGGTCTTTGTCTTGTTTGGACTGACACATACTGTTAATAGTGGAACAACAGAAGTGATTGCGTCATTAAGGGGCTGAGTTGCCCACTGTATACTTCCGGTGTTATCTTGTGTTTCTTACTGATAAATAGCCAGTAAAGCATCTTTTTTTGGGGATGCCTAGCTGGCCGTGGGGTCAGTGTGATTCGCTTGATAGCTAGGCGGAGTTGTCGTACGGAAGGTACGGGGTTCGAACCCTGGGTAAGCCACTCACGTCTGTTGTTTTTCTGTTGTCCAAGTGTTCTACTTCTTTATTTCTTACGAGTGCCTGAAAACATACCTTTATGTTTGTCTAATATTAATTTACTGTTTACAGGCCTCGGGTTTCCCTTCCTTATGTGTTATTTATGTTCATACAATACCAGAAACCTACCCACTGTTCTATACTATTGTCCTTTAGTCTTCTACTATTTACTGGACCCAGTATCAAGGTCTTTGTCTTGTTTGGACTGACACATACTGTTAATAGTGGAACAACAGAAGTGATTGCGTCATTAAGGGGCTGAGTTGCCCACTGTATACTTCCGGTGTTATCTTGTGTTTCTTACTGATAAATAGCCAGTAAAGCATCTTTTTTTTTTTGGGGATGCCTAGCTGGCCGTGGGGTCAGTGTGATTCGCTTGATAGCTAGGCGGAGTTGTCGTACGGAAGGTACGGGGTTCGAACCCTGGGTAAGCCACTCACGTCTGTTGTTTTTCTGTTGTCCAAGTGTTCTACTTCTTTATTTCTTACGAGTGCCTGAAAACATACCTTTATGTTTGTCTAATATTAATTTACTGTTTACAGGCCTCGGGTTTCCCTTCCTTATGTGTTATTTATGTTCATACAATACCAAACCTACCCACTGTTCTATACTATTGTCCTTTAGTCTTCTACTATTTACTGGACCCAGTATCAAGGTCTTTGTCTTGTTTGGACTGACACATACTGTTAATAGTGGAACAACAGAAGTGATTGCGTCATTAAGGGGCTGAGTTGCCCACTGTATACTTCCGGTGTTATCTTGTGTTTCTTACTGATAAATAGCCAGTAAAGCATCTTTTTTTTGGGGATGCCTAGCTGGCCGTGGGGTCAGTGTGATTCGCTTGATAGCTAGGCGGAGTTGTCGTACGGAAGGTACGGGGTTCGAACCCTGGGTAAGCCACTCACGTCTGTTGTTTTTCTGTTGTCCAAGTGTTCTACTTCTTTATTTCTTACGAGTGCCTGAAAACATACCTTTATGTTTGTCTAATATTAATTTACTGTTTACAGGCCTCGGGTTTCCCTTCCTTATGTGTTATTTATGTTCATACAATACCAAACCTCACCCGTGTGTTACCGGGGCCCGAAAGGGGAGCAAAGAATAGTAACACTGTCCCCTACCAAGCATGTCGTAAAAAGCGACTAAGGAGGGTTGGGCATGGGGCCGGTTACACCATCCTGTAAAAAAATTTTAAACCACAAAAAAACTTAAACAAATATGGACAAGTCAAATAAAGAAAATAAAACACAGCCATCCAAGACAGGGGAAGGTCCTCTCGCGGGGAGGCGTATGATGCAACACAGAGAAAGCCGAAAGGAGTCTGTGTTGCTGACTAACCTTCTTTCTTCTAGGAGAACTTCCAGATTTGGCACCTGGAATGTTCGGACATTAAACGAACAAGGGAAAGTGGCGCAAGTAGCAGCAGAAATGAGGGAATACAAAATCGAGGTTCTGGGAATGTGTGAAACAAAGTGGAAGGGGTAGACAGGAAGAAACTCATCACAGGTGAATTGGTGCTGTCCTCAGGACATGAAGACGAAAGTTCACACCACAGTGAAGGGGTAGCTCTTATGTTATCTAAAGAAGCACAGAAAGCACTAATTGAATGGGAAGCTGTTGGACCCAGAATAATAACAGCTTCTTTCAAAACAGCTAAAAAGAAAATTCATGTAAATGTCATCCAATGTTATGCACCAACTAATGACAAAGAAGAGTCTGTGAAAGAAGCATTTTATACTAAACTACAGGAAATTATGGATAAAGTAAAAAGAAGAGACATCACAATTTTGATGGGTGACATGAATGCAAAGATAGGTACAGTCAACACTGGATTTGAAGAAGTCATGGGAAAACATGGGCTAGGAGTAATGAATGAAAATGGAGAGCTATTCGCAAACTTCTGTGCTTCATATCAACTGGCTATAGGAGGAAGCATGTTTCCACATAAGAGAATACACAAGGCAACATGGATATCACCAGACCATAGAACAGAAAATCAGATTGATCATATATGCATAAACAAGAAGTTTAGATCATCATTGCAGGATGTAAAGGTATATAGAGGAGCAGATGTGGCATCAGATCACCATCTTCTGATAGCCAAAGTAAAAATGAAACTCAAGAGATATGCAACAATGCAAAATTATAGACAACTGTTTAATGTAAGACAGCTAAGAAATCAAGAAACAAGAGACAAATTTGCGGTCACAGTATCCAACAAATTCCAAGTGCTCCAACAGCTGGAAGATGTAGAGAATACAGAAGACTATTGGCAGCAGGTCAAAACAGTATGGAAGGAGACATGTGAAGAAATACTGGGGAAAAGGGAAAGACAACAAAAAGCATGGATAACAACAGAAACCATCAATAAGATAAAAGACAGAAAAAACAAGAAAGCAGAGTTAAACACAAGCAAAACTAGAAGCTCCAAAGCCAAGGCTCAAGAAGTGTACACAGAAGCAAACAAAGAAGTAAAAAGAAGTATCAAAAGAGACAAGAGGAAGTATATTGAGGAGTTGGCAAGAGAGGCAGAAGATGCTGCAGCCAAAGGAAATATGAGAGAACTGTATAGCAGCACAAAGAAGCTAACAGGGAAATACAAGCAAACAAGTTGCCTCATAAAAGACAAGAATGGGAAACTGCTCAGCAATATACAAGAGCAAATGAAGAGGTGGACAGAATATTTTGGGGACCTTCTCAATAGACCAGCTCCACAAAACCCGCCGGACATCCAGCCAGCAGAAGAAGAGCTACAAATTAACGGTGAAAGACCAACGAAGGAAGAAATAAAGAAAGCCATAAAGCTTCTAAGAGAGGGAAAAGCGTCTGGACCTGATGGCATTCCAGCAGAGGCCATCAAAGCAGATATCGACACGGCTACAGAGATGTTATATAAATTACTTGGTAAAGTCTGGGAAAAGGAAGAGATACCAGCAGAATGGAAGGAAGGATATCTGGTTAAGTTGCCTAAGAAGGGAAATTTACAAGAGTGCACAAATTATAGAGGAATAATGTTACTATCAGTGCCAGGAAAAGTATTAAACAGGATTATCCTTGAGAGATTAAAAGAGTCCATAGACAAGAAACTGAGAGATGAACAAGCAGGTTTTCGACAAAACAGATCATGTACAGACCAGATAGCCACTTTGAGAATAATAGTTGAACAAAGTCTGGAATGGAATTCACCACTATACATCGGATTTGTGGACTACGAAAAGGCATTTGACAGTGTAGACAGAGAATCACTTTGGAAATTGATGAGGCATTATGGAGTTCCCCTGAAGATCATTAATTTAATAAAGAAAACATATGAAGACATGACATGCAGAGTTCTTCACGAAGGACAGCTTACAGAACCGTTTGGGATAAGAACAGGAGTGCGACAGGGATGCCTCTTGTCTCCATTTCTTTTCTTGCTGGCAATAGATTGGGTTATGAGATCATCGACAACACACAATAGAAATGGAATCCAGTGGACTCTGACTAAGCAGTTGGATGATCTGGATTTTGCTGATGACTTGGCTCTTCTGTCCCATAACCGTAATCAGATGCAGGACAAATTGAAAACACTCGATGAGAGGTCACAGCAATTGGGTCTGAAAATACACAGGGAAAAGACAAAAATAATGAGAATAAATGCAGGTAATGATAACAGGGTTGAACTTGAAGAAACACCAATTCAAGATGTAGAATCATACACATATCTTGGCAGTAATATAGACAAAGTTGGAGGGACAGACAGCGATATCAAAATAAGAATACAAAAGGCAAGAGGAGCTTTCATTGCATTGGGAAATATATGGAGATCAAGAGAAATCGGATCCAACACGAAAATAAGAATCTTCAATTCAAATGTGAAGTCAGTCCTATTGTATGGCTCGGAGACATGGAGAACAACAAAGACAACAACCAAAAAGCTACAGACTTTCATAAATGGGTGCTTGCGTAGAATAGAGGGATTAAAATGGTATGACAAGGTTACCAACGTGGAACTGATGACAAGAACTAGACAAGTGCCAGTGGAACAAGAGATGAGAAGAAGACGATGGCGATGGATAGGACACACACTGAGGAAACCTGTTGATAGCATTACAAGGCAGTCCTTGTTCTGGAACCCCCCAGGGCAAGAGAGGCAGAGGAAGACCAAGAAGTACATGGAGAAGAGAGTTGGAAACAGAGGTGAAAATGATGAGGAGAACATGGAAAGAACTTGAGATGATGGCACGGGACAGGAGGACTTGGCATGTGTTTGTTGAAGGCCTATGCTCCTTTGGGAGTTGAGGGTTATGAATGAATGAATACCAAACCTACCCACTGTTCTATACTATTGTCCTTTAGTCTTCTACTATTTACTGGACCCAGTATCAAGGTCTTTGTCTTGTTTGGACTGACACATACTGTTAATAGTGGAACAACAGAAGTGATTGCGTCATTAAGGGGCTGAGTTGCCCACTGTATACTTCCGGTGTTATCTTGTGTTTCTTACTGATAAATAGCCAGTAAAGCATCTTTTTTTTTGGGGATGCCTAGCTGGCCGTGGGGTCAGTGTGATTCGCTTGATAGCTAGGCGGAGTTGTCGTACGGAAGGTACGGGGTTCGAACCCTGGGTAAGCCACTCACGTCTGTTGTTTTTCTGTTGTCCAAGTGTTCTACTTCTTTATTTCTTACGAATGCCTGAAAACATACCTTTATGTTTGTCTAATATTAATTTACTGTTTACAGGCCTCGGGTTTCCCTTCCTTATGTGTTATTTATGTTCATACAATACCAAACCTACCCACTGTTCTATACTATTGTCCTTTAGTCTTCTACTATTTACTGGACCCAGTATCAAGGTCTTTGTCTTGTTTGGACTGACACATACTGTTAATAGTGGAACAACAGAAGTGATTGCGTCATTAAGGGGCTGAGTTGCCCACTGTATACTTCCGGTGTTATCTTGTGTTTCTTACTGATAAATAGCCAGTAAAGCATCTTTTTTTGGGGATGCCTAGCTGGCCGTGGGGTCAGTGTGATTCGCTTGATAGCTAGGCGGAGTTGTCGTACGGAAGGTACGGGGTTCGAACCCTGGGTAAGCCACTCACGTCTGTTGTTTTTCTGTTGTCCAAGTGTTCTACTTCTTTATTTCTTACGAGTGCCTGAAAACATACCTTTATGTTTGTCTAATATTAATTTACTGTTTACAGGCCTCGGGTTTCCCTTCCTTATGTGTTATTTATGTTCATACAATACCAAACCTCACCCGTGTGTTACCGGGGCCCGAAAGGGGAGCAAAGAATAGTAACACTGTCCCCTACCAAGCATGTCGTAAAAAGCGACTAAGGAGGGTTGGGCATGGGGCCGGTTACACCATCCTGTAAAAAAATTTTAAACCACAAAAAACTTAAACAAATATGGACAAGTCAAATAAAGAAAATAAAACACAGCCATCCAAGACAGGGGAAGGTCCTCTCGCGGGGAGGCGTATGATGCAACACAGAGAAAGCCGAAAGGAGTCTGTGTTGCTGACTAACCTTCTTTCTTCTAGGAGAACTTCCAGATTTGGCACCTGGAATGTTCGGACATTAAACGAACAAGGGAAAGTGGCGCAAGTAGCAGCAGAAATGAGGGAATACAAAATCGAGGTTCTGGGAATGTGTGAAACAAAGTGGAAGGGGGTAGACAGGAAGAAACTCATCACAGGTGAATTGGTGCTGTCCTCAGGACATGAAGACGAAAGTTCACACCACAGTGAAGGGGTAGCTCTTATGTTATCTAAAGAAGCACAGAAAGCACTAATTGAATGGGAAGCTGTTGGACCCAGAATAATAACAGCTTCTTTCAAAACAGCTAAAAAGAAAATTCATGTAAATGTCATCCAATGTTATGCACCAACTAATGACAAAGAAGAGTCTGTGAAAGAAGCATTTTATACTAAACTACAGGAAATTATGGATAAAGTAAAAAGAAGAGACATCACAATTTTGATGGGTGACATGAATGCAAAGATAGGTACAGTCAACACTGGATTTGAAGAAGTCATGGGAAAACATGGGCTAGGAGTAATGAATGAAAATGGAGAGCTATTCGCAAACTTCTGTGCTTCATATCAACTGGCTATAGGAGGAAGCATGTTTCCACATAAGAGAATACACAAGGCAACATGGATATCACCAGACCATAAAACAGAAAATCAGATTGATCATATATGCATAAACAAGAAGTTTAGATCATCATTGCAGGATGTAAAGGTATATAGAGGAGCAGATGTGGCATCAGATCACCATCTTCTGATAGCCAAAGTAAAAATGAAACTCAAGAGATATGCAACAATGCAAAATTATAGACAACTGTTTAATGTAAGACAGCTAAGAAATCAAGAAACAAGAGACAAATTTGCGGTCACAGTATCCAACAAATTCCAAGTGCTCCAACAGCTGGAAGATGTAGAGAATACAGAAGACTATTGGCAGCAGGTCAAAACAGTATGGAAGGAGACATGTGAAGAAATACTAGGGAAAAGGGAAAGACAACAAAAAGCATGGATAACAACAGAAACCATCAATAAGATAAAAGACAGAAAAAACAAGAAAGCAGAGTTAAACACAAGCAAAACTAGAAGCTCCAAAGCCAAGGCTCAAGAAGTGTACACAGAAGCAAACAAAGAAGTAAAAAGAAGTATCAAAAGAGACAAGAGGAAGTATATTGAGGAGTTGGCAAGAGAGGCAGAAGATGCTGCAGCCAAAGGAAATATGAGAGAACTGTATAGCAGCACAAAGAAGCTAACAGGGAAATACAAGCAAACAAGTTGCCTCATAAAAGACAAGAATGGGAAACTGCTCAGCAATATACAAGAGCAAATGAAGAGGTGGACAGAATATTTTGGGGACCTTCTCAATAGACCAGCTCCACAAAACCCGCCGGACATCCAGCCAGCAGAAGAAGAGCTACAAATTAACGGTGAAAGACCAACGAAGGAAGAAATAAAGAAAGCCATAAAGCTTCTAAGAGAGGGAAAAGCGTCTGGACCTGATGGCATTCCAGCAGAGGCCATCAAAGCAGATATCGACACGGCTACAGAGATGTTATATAAATTACTTGGTAAAGTCTGGGAAAAGGAAGAGATACCAGCAGAATGGAAGGAAGGATATCTGGTTAAGTTGCCTAAGAAGGGAAATTTACAAGAGTGCACAAATTATAGAGGAATAATGTTACTATCAGTGCCAGGAAAAGTATTAAACAGGATTATCCTTGAGAGATTAAAAGAGTCCATAGACAAGAAACTGAGAGATGAACAAGCAGGTTTTCGACAAAACAGATCATGTACAGACCAGATAGCCACTTTGAGAATAATAGTTGAACAAAGTCTGGAATGGAATTCACCACTATACATCGGATTTGTGGACTACGAAAAGGCATTTGACAGTGTAGACAGAGAATCACTTTGGAAATTGATGAGGCATTATGGAGTTCCCCCTGAAGATCATTAATTTAATAAAGAAAACATATGAAGACATGACATGCAGAGTTCTTCACGAAGGACAGCTTACAGAACCGTTTGGGATAAGAACAGGAGTGCGACAGGGATGCCTCTTGTCTCCATTTCTTTTCTTGCTGGCAATAGATTGGGTTATGAGATCATCGACAACACACAATAGAAATGGAATCCAGTGGACTCTGACTAAGCAGTTGGATGATCTGGATTTTGCTGATGACTTGGCTCTTCTGTCCCATAACCGTAATCAGATGCAGGACAAATTGAAAACACTCGATGAGAGGTCACAGCAATTGGGTCTGAAAATACACAGGGAAAAGACAAAAATAATGAGAATAAATGCAGGTAATGATAACAGGGTTGAACTTGAAGAAACACCAATTCAAGATGTAGAATCATACACATATCTTGGCAGTAATATAGACAAAGTTGGAGGGACAGACAGCGATATCAAAATAAGAATACAAAAGGCAAGAGGAGCTTTCATTGCATTGGGAAATATATGGAGATCAAGAGAAATCGGATCCAACACGAAAATAAGAATCTTCAATTCAAATGTGAAGTCAGTCCTATTGTATGGCTCGGAGACATGGAGAACAACAAAGACAACAACCAAAAAGCTACAGACTTTCATAAATGGGTGCTTGCGTAGAATAGAGGGATTAAAATGGTATGACAAGGTTACCAACGTGGAACTGATGACAAGAACTAGACAAGTGCCAGTGGAACAAGAGATGAGAAGAAGACGATGGCGATGGATAGGACACACACTGAGGAAACCTGTTGATAGCATTACAAGGCAGTCCTTGTTCTGGAACCCCCCAGGGCAAGAGAGGCAGAGGAAGACCAAGAAGTACATGGAGAAGAGAGTTGGAAACAGAGGTGAAAATGATGAGGAGAACATGGAAAGAACTTGAGATGATGGCACGGGACAGGAGGACTTGGCATGTGTTTGTTGAAGGCCTATGCTCCTTTGGGAGTTGAGGGTTATGAATGAATGAATACCAAACCTACCCACTGTTCTATACTATTGTCCTTTAGTCTTCTACTATTTACTGGACCCAGTATCAAGGTCTTTGTCTTGTTTGGACTGACACATACTGTTAATAGTGGAACAACAGAAGTGATTGCGTCATTAAGGGGCTGAGTTGCCCACTGTATACTTCCGGTGTTATCTTGTGTTTCTTACTGATAAATAGCCAGTAAAGCATCTTTTTTTTTTGGGGATGCCTAGCTGGCCGTGGGGTCAGTGTGATTCGCTTGATAGCTAGGCGGAGTTGTCGTACGGAAGGTACGGGGTTCGAACCCTGGGTAAGCCACTCACGTCTGTTGTTTTTCTGTTGTCCAAGTGTTCTACTTCTTTATTTCTTACGAATGCCTGAAAACATACCTTTATGTTTGTCTAATATTAATTTACTGTTTACAGGCCTCGGGTTTCCCTTCCTTATGTGTTATTTATGTTCATACAATACCAAACCTACCCACTGTTCTATACTATTGTCCTTTAGTCTTCTACTATTTACTGGACCCAGTATCAAGGTCTTTGTCTTGTTTGGACTGACACATACTGTTAATAGTGGAACAACAGAAGTGATTGCGTCATTAAGGGGCTGAGTTGCCCACTGTATACTTCCGGTGTTATCTTGTGTTTCTTACTGATAAATAGCCAGTAAAGCATCTTTTTTTGGGGATGCCTAGCTGGCCGTGGGGTCAGTGTGATTCGCTTGATAGCTAGGCGGAGTTGTCGTACGGAAGGTACGGGGTTCGAACCCTGGGTAAGCCACTCACGTCTGTTGTTTTTCTGTTGTCCAAGTGTTCTACTTTATTTCTTACGAGTGCCTGAAAACATACCTTTATGTTTGTCTAATATTAATTTACTGTTTACAGGCCTCGGGTTTCCCTTCCTTATGTGTTATTTATGTTCATACAATACCAAACCTACCCACTGTTCTATACTATTGTCCTTTAGTCTTCTACTATTTACTGGACCCAGTATCAAGGTCTTTGTCTTGTTTGGACTGACACATACTGTTAATAGTGGAACAACAGAAGTGATTGCGTCATTAAGGGGCTGAGTTGCCCACTGTATACTTCCGGTGTTATCTTGTGTTTCTTACTGATAAATAGCCAGTAAAGCATCTTTTTTTGGGGATGCCTAGCTGGCCGTGGGGTCAGTGTGATTCGCTTGATAGCTAGGCGGAGTTGTCGTACGGAAGGTACGGGGTTCGAACCCTGGGTAAGCCACTCACGTCTGTTGTTTTTCTGTTGTCCAAGTGTTCTACTTCTTTATTTCTTACGAGTGCCTGAAAACATACCTTTATGTTTGTCTAATATTAATTTACTGTTTACAGGCCTCGGGTTTCCCTTCCTTATGTGTTATTTATGTTCATACAATACCAGAAACCTACCCACTGTTCTATACTATTGTCCTTTAGTCTTCTACTATTTACTGGACCCAGTATCAAGGTCTTTGTCTTGTTTGGACTGACACATACTGTTAATAGTGGAACAACAGAAGTGATTGCGTCATTAAGGGGCTGAGTTGCCCACTGTATACTTCCGGTGTTATCTTGTGTTTCTTACTGATAAATAGCCAGTAAAGCATCTTTTTTTTGGGGATGCCTAGCTGGCCGTGGGGTCAGTGTGATTCGCTTGATAGCTAGGCGGAGTTGTCGTACGGAAGGTACGGGGTTCCAACCCTGGGTAAGCCACTCACGTCTGTTGTTTTTCTGTTGTCCAAGTGTTCTACTTCTTTATTTCTTACGAGTGCCTGAAAACATACCTTTATGTTTGTCTAATATTAATTTACTGTTTACAGGCCTCGGGTTTCCCTTCCTTATGTGTTATTTATGTTCATACAATACCAAACCTACCCACTGTTCTATACTATTGTCCTTTAGTCTTCTACTATTTACTGGACCCAGTATCAAGGTCTTTGTCTTGTTTGGACTGACACATACTGTTAATAGTGGAACAACAGAAGTGATTGCGTCATTAAGGGGCTGAGTTGCCCACTGTATACTTCCGGTGTTATCTTGTGTTTCTTACTGATATATAGCCAGTAAAGCATTTTTTGGGGGGGATGCCTAGCTGGCCATGGGGTCAGTGTGATTCGCTTGATAGCTAGGCGGAGTTGTCGTACGGAAGGTACGGGGTTCGAACCCTGGGTAAGCCACTCACGTCTGTTGTTTTTCTGTTGTCCAAGTGTTCTACTTCTTTATTTCTTACGAGTGCCTGAAAACATACCTTTATGTTTGTCTAATATTAATTTACTGTTTACAGGCCTCGGGTTTCCCTTCCTTATGTGTTATTTATGTTCATACAATACCAAACCTACCCACTGTTCTATACTATTGTCCTTTAGTCTTCTACTATTTACTGGACCCAGTATCAAGGTCTTTGTCTTGTTTGGACTGACACATACTGTTAATAGTGGAACAACAGAAGTGATTGCGTCATTAAGGGGCTGAGTTGCCCACTGTATACTTCCGGTGTTATCTTGTGTTTCTTACTGATAAATAGCCAGTAAAGCATCTTTTTTTTGGGGGATGCCTAGCTGGCCGTGGGGTCAGTGTGATTCGCTTGATAGCTAGGCGGAGTTGTCGTACGGAAGGTACGGGGTTCGAACCCTGGGTAAGCCACTCACGTCTGTTGTTTTTCTGTTGTCCAAGTGTTCTACTTCTTTATTTCTTACGAGTGCCTGAAAACATACCTTTATGTTTGTCTAATATTAATTTACTGTTTACAGGCCTCGGGTTTCCCTTCCTTATGTGTTATTTATGTTCATACAATACCAAACCTACCCACTGTTCTATACTATTGTCCTTTAGTCTTCTACTATTTACTGGACCCAGTATCAAGGTCTTTGTCTTGTTTGGACTGACACATACTGTTAATAGTGGAACAACAGAAGTGATTGCGTCATTAAGGGGCTGAGTTGCCCACTGTATACTTCCGGTGTTATCTTGTGTTTCTTACTGATAAATAGCCAGTAAAGCATCTTTTTTTGGGGATGCCTAGCTGGCCGTGGGGTCAGTGTGATTCGCTTGATAGCTAGGCGGAGTTGTCGTACGGAAGGTACGGGGTTCGAACCCTGGGTAAGCCACTCACGTCTGTTGTTTTTCTGTTGTCCAAGTGTTCTACTTCTTTATTTCTTACGAGTGCCTGAAAACATACCTTTATGTTTGTCTAATATTAATTTACTGTTTACAGGCCTCGGGTTTCCCTTCCTTATGTGTTATTTATGTTCATACAATACCAAACCTACCCACTGTTCTATACTATTGTCCTTTAGTCTTCTACTATTTACTGGACCCAGTATCAAGGTCTTTGTCTTGTTTGGACTGACACATACTGTTAATAGTGGAACAACAGAAGTGATTGCGTCATTAAGGGGCTGAGTTGCCCACTGTATACTTCCGGTGTTATCTTGTGTTTCTTACTGATAAATAGCCAGTAAAGCATCTTTTTTTTGGGGATGCCTAGCTGGCCGTGGGGTCAGTGTGATTCGCTTGATAGCTAGGCGGAGTTGTCGTACGGAAGGTACGGGGTTCGAACCCTGGGTAAGCCACTCACGTCTGTTGTTTTTCTGTTGTCCAAGTGTTCTACTTCTTTATTTCTTACGAGTGCCTGAAAACATACCTTTATGTTTGTCTAATATTAATTTACTGTTTACAGGCCTCGGGTTTCCCTTCCTTATGTGTTATTTATGTTCATACAATACCAAACCTACCCACTGTTCTATACTATTGTCCTTTAGTCTTCTACTATTTACTGGACCCAGTATCAAGGTCTTTGTCTTGTTTGGACTGACACATACTGTTAATAGTGGAACAACAGAAGTGATTGCGTCATTAAGGGGCTGAGTTGCCCACTGTATACTTCCGGTGTTATCTTGTGTTTCTTACTGATAAATAGCCAGTAAAGCATCTTTTTTTTGGGGATGCCTAGCTGGCCGTGGGGTCAGTGTGATTCGCTTGATAGCTAGGCGGAGTTGTCGTACGGAAGGTACGGGGTTCGAACCCTGGGTAAGCCACTCACGTCTGTTGTTTTTCTGTTGTCCAAGTGTTCTACTTCTTTATTTCTTACGAGTGCCTGAAAACATACCTTTATGTTTGTCTAATATTAATTTACTGTTTACAGGCCTCGGGTTTCCCTTCCTTATGTGTTATTTATGTTCATACAATACCAAACCTACCCACTGTTCTATACTATTGTCCTTTAGTCTTCTACTATTTACTGGACCCAGTATCAAGGTCTTTGTCTTGTTTGGACTGACACATACTGTTAATAGTGGAACAACAGAAGTGATTGCGTCATTAAGGGGCTGAGTTGCCCACTGTATACTTCCGGTGTTATCTTGTGTTTCTTACTGATAAATAGCCAGTAAAGCATCTTTTTTTGGGGATGCCTAGCTGGCCGTGGGGTCAGTGTGATTCGCTTGATAGCTAGGCGGAGTTGTCGTACGGAAGGTACGGGGTTCGAACCCTGGGTAAGCCACTCACGTCTCTTGTTTTTCTGTTGTCCAAGTGTTCTACTTCTTTATTTCTTACGAGTGCCTGAAAACATACCTTTATGTTTGTCTAATATTAATTTACTGTTTACAGGCCTCGGGTTTCCCTTCCTTATGTGTTATTTATGTTCATACAATACCAAACCTACCCACTGTTCTATACTATTGTCCTTTAGTCTTCTACTATTTACTGGACCCAGTATCAAGGTCTTTGTCTTGTTTGGACTGACACATACTGTTAATAGTGGAACAACAGAAGTGATTGCGTCATTAAGGGGCTGAGTTGCCCACTGTATACTTCCGGTGTTATCTTGTGTTTCTTACTGATAAATAGCTAGTAAAGCATCTTTTTTTTGGGGATGCCTAGCTGGCCGTGGGGTCAGTGTGATTCGCTTGATAGCTAGGCGGAGTTGTCGTACGGAAGGTACGGGGTTCGAACCCTGGGTAAGCCACTCACGTCTGTTGTTTTTCTGTTGTCCAAGTGTTCTACTTCTTTATTTCTTACGAGTGCCTGAAAACATACCTTTATGTTTGTCTAATATTAATTTACTGTTTACAGGCCTCGGGTTTCCCTTCCTTATGTGTTATTTATGTTCATACAATACCAAACCTACCCACTGTTCTATACTATTGTCCTTTAGTCTTCTACTATTTACTGGACCCAGTATCAAGGTCTTTGTCTTGTTTGGACTGACACATACTGTTAATAGTGGAACAACAGAAGTGATTGCGTCATTAAGGGGCTGAGTTGCCCACTGTATACTTCCGGTGTTATCTTGTGTTTCTTACTGATAAATAGCCAGTAAAGCATCTTTTTTTTTTTTTGGGGATGCCTAGCTGGCCGTGGGGTCAGTGTGATTCGCTTGATAGCTAGGCGGAGTTGTCGTACGGAAGGTACGGGGTTCGAACCCTGGGTAAGCCACTCACGTCTGTTGTTTTTCTGTTGTCCAAGTGTTCTACTTCTTTATTTCTTACGAGTGCCTGAAAACATACCTTTATGTTTGTCTAATATTAATTTACTGTTTACAGGCCTCGGGTTTCCCTTCCTTATGTGTTATTTATGTTCATACAATACCAAACCTACCCACTGTTCTATACTATTGTCCTTTAGTCTTCTACTATTTACTGGACCCAGTATCAAGGTCTTTGTCTTGTTTGGACTGACACATACTGTTAATAGTGGAACAACTGAAGTGATTGCGTCATTAAGGGGCTGAGTTGCCCACTGTATACTTCCGGTGTTATCTTGTGTTTCTTACTGATAAATAGCCAGTAAAGCATCTTTTTTTGGGGATGCCTAGCTGGCCGTGGGGTCAGTGTGATTCGCTTGATAGCTAGGCGGAGTTGTCGTACGGAAGGTACGGGGTTCGAACCCTGGGTAAGCCACTCACGTCTGTTGTTTTTCTGTTGTCCAAGTGTTCTACTTCTTTATTTCTTACGAGTGCCTGAAAACATACCTTTATGTTTGTCTAATATTAATTTACTGTTTACAGGCCTCGGGTTTCCCTTCCTTATGTGTTATTTATGTTCATACAATACCAAACCTACCCACTGTTCTATACTATTGTCCTTTAGTCTTCTACTATTTACTGGACCCAGTATCAAGGTCTTTGTCTTGTTTGGACTGACACATACTGTTAATAGTGGAACAACAGAAGTGATTGCGTCATTAAGGGGCTGAGTTGCCCACTGTATACTTCCGGTGTTATCTTGTGTTTCTTACTGATAAATAGCCAGTAAAGCATCTTTTTTTGGGGATGCCTAGCTGGCCGTGGGGTCAGTGTGATTCGCTTGATAGCTAGGCGGAGTTGTCGTACGGAAGGTACGGGGTTCGAACCCTGGGTAAGCCACTCACGTCTGTTGTTTTTCTGTTGTCCAAGTGTTCTACTTCTTTATTTCTTACGAGTGCCTGAAAACATACCTTTATGTTTGTCTAATATTAATTTAATATAAATTACTCCTCAGCTAGGAAAAACCTTATCCCCCCCCCCTTCCCCCCATATTAGGGTGTTCTCAGGCGATGGAGCTCTGCTCTCACTGTGGCAAATATATTTTAAATCCAGATGCTTTTAACTGCTTCTGTCTTGAGCCGATAATAATAGGCGAGTGCTTGGGACAATTAATCCAGATTATATATATATATATATATATATATATATATATATATATATATATATATATATATATATATATATATATATATATATATATATATATCATCTCAGCCCGTAACCCGTCATGGGTCGTAGGGGTGCCATGGTGGAAGCATGTGCAGACAGGGTCCTCCACTGCTCTCTATCCTCAGCAATGCGTACAAGTGTGGAAAAACCGTGTCCTGCCCATTCTTTGATGTTATCAGCCCAGGATTTTCTCTGCCTTCCTCTTCTCCGTTTACCTTCGACTGTTCCCTGAAGGATCGTTTTCGAAAGGGAGTCATGACGAGTTACATGCCCAAACCAGGCAAGCTTTCGACGTTTCACTGTTGACATAAGTGGTTCTTGGTGGCCTGCATAGGTGTTTATCTTCTCTCTAACATAGACATTTGTTTTGTGCTCTTTATAGCAAATGCGCAAAATTCTTCTATAACATTTATGCTCGAAAGCCTGAATCCTTCGTTCCGTATCTGCAGTGAGTGTCCAGCTCTCACACCCATACACGAGAATAGATAATACAAGTGATTTGTATAATTTGATCTTCACAGGAAAACTGATGTTAGTTTTCCAGATCACATTCAACCTTGTTATGGCAGCTGAGGCCATCTCAAGTCTTGTCTTGATTTCTTTAATTGATCTTCCATCACTGCATATAGTGGACCCGAGATATTTAAAGGTGTTAACTTCTTCTAACGTTTGCCCATTTAACGTAATGTTGGTCGGAACATGTTTCTTATGGCTATTCACCAATATCTTGCTTTTTTCTATATTAATTTCCATCCCATACGTTCTTGTTACTTTCTCCAGTCTAGAGGTAAGGTCTTGAAGTTCTGATTCTGATCCAGCTATCAGATCAATATCATCAGCAAAACGTAGGTTGCACAGAGGTCGGCCTCAAATCGATATGGTTGATTTATAATCGTAGAGAGCCTCCTGCATAATATGTTCTAGATAAATATTAAAGAGCACTGGGGACAGGATACATCCCTGCCGAACTGCCGAATATATATATATATATATCCAAAAGATGGCTTCTGCTCGCGAAACGAGTAACCATAAGGGGTCTAATGACGCATCTCTGGTACTTGTTAGTGAAGACTTGACCACAAACATGTACCGAGTACCAGTATCTGACTACTCCTCTATGACGTTATGTCAGTAAATGCCATCTGACCCTGATATCAATGGGTATGACCGTATTGCTCACAATCATGGATGGCAATGGAGGTAGCCCGTATGTGCTGGAGTGATGCGTAATGGCAAATGGCGGCAATAGGTATTGTAGGTATGTAATCCAGGAAGGTGGACTACGGCTAAACACTGCAGTATAAGCAATCGATGTGGTATTTTATAATCCAGGAAGCGGCAGTATAGACTGGGAAACTGCAGCATAATGGGACTGCAGTATAGCAAATAGCTCCAGGATACAACAAAAAAGGCAGTTTACCAAATAAACTGCTGTATAACTAAAAAGTTTATATACCAAGATCAAAGATCTCGACTGAAAGAATATTCCTAAACTCAATACAACTGAGATTGGCAATTAGCACTGATCCACTTTGTAAGACAATGGTATGGAGTGTTAGGGACGCCTAGCAAAGATAAAGTCTACAGGTAGGTCGCCCGTGCGTTAAGAACGGTGTAATAAGACGTAATGACCTCGAGAGTTGTCTCCCTTGCGTCCCTTGATAAAAGAAAGATACATAATCCATAGCAATGCTTATATTCTTTTCAGCAATACTTAGGCGGTACTTCGAACGAGGCGCTCGAACAGAAGAGAGGCCAAGGTCGACTCCCTATGTTCCCGGGCTCTCTGTGAATCAAAGAATCAGGGGACTTGCCGTCATCTACAAGAAAGGCAGAATAAAAGAATCTTAAGCTAGATGCCGATGCCCACGTATAAATGGGTGGAATTTAGCCTGTCCAGCGTAAGAGACACGTGACTAATTCAGTGAAATTTAGCTGATAGGAGATCTTATACAGAAAAGTGGGAGGAGACCAGCAGAAAATAAGACAGACAGATCGCTTGTGGCGAAAGGTTTTTATGAGTACAGTTGTCAGTAGTAGTTAATGATAGAACAGAAAAGAATAGTTCTGAAAAGAATATATCCCCAGTGTCAGAGAAGAGCACTGGTATCACAGGATAGTCACGGCTGTGAAGGTCTCTACTTCAGATAGTAATCAGATCAAAGTTAGAGCTTAAGATGCCACCTTTGCTAGTAACTAATATATGATAATCAATAATTCAATAAAACTCAAAATGCAACAATATAAAATTGATAAGTCAGAGAAATACAATTACTGAATCATTTATTATGTACATCTATCTTTTGTTTTCTTCTTGTGCAAAGTACGAATGATGAAACTGATGAAAATTGAACGAATAAAAGATTAATTACACAATTACTCAATAGTTGAGTTTCAATTATTAACTAGACAAAAGTCCTCTTCTGTAATCTTGGAAATAGAACAGAAAATTCATCTAACTTTTCCTTTATAACTAAATTGTATCTTGTTGCCAAAGATTGCCCTCCCCCATGCTTTGCAGTAGTGGTCCAACAGTGACCAAAACTCAAGAGTATTTAATATTGGCGTCCAAGGTATCTACCTGCGCGTAAGATTACTCTTGGCAGAGATGTAGATAGAAGATTAATGAAACTTCTACCGTAAGGGAGAATTCACAAGATATTCCCAGACGTCAAGAACAAAAGCTGCTTAGGGCTGAGCAATTTGTTAACTTATTATCTGGTCCGTCGCCTTTTGTGAAGGATTTAAGCAATGGTTTAGCCCGTTCAAACCCCCAGTTGGTGTAATCCAACGAAATCCCTCTTATAAGGTATAGCTTTGTTTAGTGTAAATATATGTCTAAGTATTTATGTATATATATATATATATATATATATATATATAAACTATTCTGGCTCATACGTTTGCTTTCATACATATAAACTGAATCAACTATTATTGTTTAGTTTTAAAACAACAGGTAAATATTTTAATAGTGAAATAGTCTTTAACAGGTTAAAATAAATATGGAAAGATTAGTGGAATTTTGATAGTTATAAATTTGTCGTCATTGAGACGTAGGTGGGAATTAAAATTTATACTTAAAGTTTAACTGAAATGTCCTTTTTGCTGGTGCCTTTTAGTTAGCACTTAGCTTGTATGAGTGAGTCCTGCAGCTGTGGTTCATCAATTCTGTGATGATGAAAGCCTTCTCCACACTCTCTTCCACAGTAGGCGGTTATGGTGGATGCTTTTCTCTCACCTAGTGGCGTTAGTACCACAAATCGTCTGATGGCTTGTAACCACAAACTTTAGACAAATAGAAAAAAAACAAATGCCTGCTGAGCACATTTGTTCGTCGCTAACTAACAGGCCTATTGTCATGCGCTCCACCCACCAATGTTAACTTCTCAGAAGAATTAAATTCCCGAGCACACAGTGTAACTCAGGGAATATGATGAAAATTCACCAATATCCTTCTGGGTGTTAAGTAGGAAATTGCGTCTAGAGTGTGTAAATAATGATTTGCCTGAATTACAATTAAAAAAAGGTACATAAATCTCCCAAGATAATATGTTACACCTTAGGCACATTTGAGGTAATCATCACTCATTACTCATCACTTCTCCCATCGAAGTCTGGGTGTCGCTCTGCTGTCGGGTTTCCCGAATGACTAGTCAGAAACAATCATCAGCTCTTGCAGTAGTAGTTCATGCATATACCATTTTCATATGTTAAGGTTGCCAGCTTCATATATAACCACTTAGCAAGAAACCTGTAGAATTTACATTAGTAAATAAATTGTTTACTTACTTACTTACTTAGTCTTTCCCCTTCTACCGTGAGGGGTAGAGGTTTGGAAGAGAGAGAGAGAGAGCCAGACTATCCTATCGGCTGTCTTCCTCCTGGCCTGGTTCCATTCTAATCCTCGGTCCTTCACAAAGATTGTCTAATGTTGTCCTCCCAGCGGACTCTGGGTCGTCCTGGGGTCTGGATCCATGGCTCTTTGTTTCCCATGCTTGTCGTGGTAGCCGATCTTCTCCCATTCTGCAGACATGGCCAAACCATCTTAGTTGGGTCTGTTCTACTTGGGTCTGCAGGGGGTGGGATTTTAGGCCTTGACATATCGTCCGGCTGCGGACCATGTCTCTTCTTGTCACCCCAACCACCTTCCTCAGCTACCTCATTTATGAGGTTTGGATCTGGCTTGTGTGGGTTGTAGTCATTGCCCATGACTCGCATCCATATGTCAAGACTGGGACACAGGTGGAGCGGCATACAGCCATCTTCGTTTTCCCACCAATCTCTCTCCCGCTGAGGAACCCTCGATCCATGGCCTGAAAAAGTCTCCCAGCTGCTGCTTTTCGAGTGGTCAACTCTTCTTTGATGCCTCCCTTTCGGTCTATAATAGCTCCGATGTATTTAAAGTGGTCGACCTGCTCCAGGACCAAATTGTTTACACTTATCCCAACATTTTGGGAATACACAATCTCCTTGCACAGATTTAGACTGAACACAGCTCTGTATTAGAAGCTTCGAAATCACTTAGGGGAAATTATAGTTAATTCTTCTGACGGCGGGTGTTCTGCGAAGGCCTGGGAAAACGTTTGTTTAATTCCTCTATGCTGCCATCAATGGTACCTATACCTTGTAGCGGTATGGCAGCTTGCGTACCCTGACAATCCCCAGAGCTATGCCAGTGGGAGTTTTACTCCTGGTAGGTTCAACCAAGCTGGACTGGTCTGTGTGGGTAGGGGTCAGACAAAAGCTGGTACCCTGGTCCTCCAGGTTGGGGGTTTTAGCATAGGGCTGACACCCCTGTCTATGTAAAAAAAATAATGAAGTTACGGAAACAACATCAAATGAACAAACTTTGCTGCGGGATGGACATTCGGAGTCTGTGGCTCGTATGACTGTCAGTGGTGAAAGCCGAAAGGAAGCCACTGACATGAAAACGGATGTCCTGACCGCAAAACAGGATACAAGAATAGGATTTTGGAATGTCAGGACAATGTACGAGACAGGTAAACTAAGATAGGTCACGGCAGAAATGAGAAACTATAGGTTACACATCCTGGGGATAAGCGAGAGCAGATGGACAGGGGCAGGAAAAGTTAAAACAGCAACAGGAGAAACAGTACTTTACTCTGGAAGAGAGGATGGACAGCACAGTGAAGGCGTAGCCATTATTCTACAGAAAGGGATAGAAAGGACATTACTGGAATGGAAACCCATCAACAACAGACTGATACGATTGAGATTGAGAGGGAGATTCACCAACACTACAATAATACAATGCTACGCACCAACGAATGATAGCGATGAGGAGGTCAAGGATGAATTCTATCAACAACTGCAGAAAGAAATGGAGGACACACCTAGATATGATCTTGTTATAGTAATGGGAGACCTCAATGCGAAAGTTGGTACACACAATACATATAATGAAAGAACAATGGGGAAATGCGGCAGCGGAATAGCAAACGAAAATGGGGATAAGCTAATAAGTTTCTGTAGCATTAACAACCTGGTCATTGGAGGAACACTTTTCCCACATAAGGAAATTCACAAGTTAACATGGGAATCACCAAATGGTCGGGACAGAAACCAGATAGACCACATCATGGTTAACGGTAGATGGAGACATGCATTACAAGATGTGAAGGTAAGAAGAGGTGCAGATGTGGGAAGCGATCACCATTTAGTAGTAGCAAAACTGAAAGTGAAACTAAGAAGGGCTGGACCAACTGTAACTACACAGAAAAGGTTTGACATCAGCAAATTGAAGGACCCCCTTACCAGAAAAGCTTTTGCGGCCGACATTAAGAAACGATATCAATTTGCCAAAAGCCAGGAAAAGACATTGACTGATGATATAGACCAGAATTTCAACACCATTTCAACAATATATAAGGAAAGCAGCAAATCATGCTTAGGATTCCAGGAAAGGAAGAAGCAAGACTGGATAACACCAGAAACACTAAACACCATAAAGATGAGAAAGGAAATGAAAAGAAAGAAAACAGAAGCGAAGTCCCCCAGGTTAAAGCAACTATATAGCGAACAGTACAGTCAACTGGACAGGGAAGTTAAACGCCAAACCCGAGCCAACAAAAGGAATTTCCTAGACGATCTTGCAAAACAGGCAGAAGAGGCAGCACTGAGAAATGAACAAAGCACAGTATACAAAATAACTAAATTCATCAGCGGAAAACAAGGTGCAAACAATATTACATTAGTAAGAGATAAGCAAGGAAATCTCATCAAGACAGCAGAGGGACAGGAAACAAGATGGGCAGAACACTTCAGAGAAACTCTGAACAAGGAAATACCAGAGACACAATTGAATGTTCCTGAGGCTGAAAACGATCTAGATGTAAATACAGACATTCCACGAAAAGAAGAAATCACAGCAATCAAAGGGTTAAAGCTCCGGGCCATGATAACTTAAATGCAGAGCTATTTAAGACAGACCCTGAGCTAGCAGCAGAACTATTAGAACCACTATTTGCACAAGTGTGGAAAACGGGGACAACACCATCAGAGTGGAACAAAGGAATAATTGTCAAATTGCCCAAGAAGGGAGATCTTTCAGACTGCAATAATTGGAGAGGAATCACTCTTCTCTCAGTTCCCAGCAAAATACTAGGCAGGATAATTATACAGAGAATTTCAAAGGCAGTAGACTACAAACTGAGGAAAGAACAAGCAGGATTTAGAAAGAACAGAAGATGTGTAGACCATATATTCACTCTCGGGAACATTGTGGAGCGGTGCTCGGAGTGGCAGGGACAGCTTTACATAAATTTTGTTGATTTTGAAAATGCTTTTGACAGCGTGCATAGGGACAGTTTATGGAAGGTGCTGAGGGCTTGTGGAGTTCCGGGCTGCGTGGTGTCATTCATGGGAAGCCTCTATGCCAACTTTACGTGTAGTGTTGGGCAGAGCAACCTGGCCTTCGGGGTGAGGGCAGGAGTGCGACAGGGATGCCCCTTGTCAACCACTCTGTTTTTGACGGTCATGGGCTGGGTGGTGCGCCAGGCGACAGAGGGCGGTCCGGGAGGAATGGGATGGACTTCATTTTCAACGTTGGAGGATCTGGAGTGTGCAGATGGCGTTGCACTGCTGGCACATTCGCATCAACACGTCCGGGAAGAGACGGATGGACTTGATAAATTTAGCCAGCGGGTGGGCTTGAACATCAATTTAAAGAAGTCTGAGGTCATGACGCTCAGTGTGAGCGGCCCTGGGCCCATGTCAGTAGGGAATCGGCAACTGGTGCAGACGGGTGCCTTCACATGCCTGGGAAGCGTGGTGACACCAGACGGTGGGGCAGGCAAAGACATCAACATCAGAATGAATAAGGCAAGAACAGCCTTTTTTAGCCTAAACAACATTTGGAAGTCCTCTCAATACAGCACAAGCACAAAATTAAGATTATACCAGAGTTGCGTGCTTTCTGTGCTTCTCTGTGGTGCGGGGTGCTGGGGGTCGCAGAGAGGGAGATGTCGAGGTTGTCCTCTTTTCGCACAGCATGCCTAAGAAAGATTCACCGAATCTTTTGGCCGAGTGCCATCACCGACCGGGGTCTGCTTGCTCGTGGCGAGCAAGGGGGACATGCATGCCGTCATGGCTGGCGGGTGCTGGAGCTGGGTTGGTCATGTCCTCAGAAGAGACCCCGATGCCATCACAAGAACAGCTATGCTTTGGACCCCTGGGGGAAGGCGAAAGAGAGGCCGACCAAAACAACTTGGCGGAGGACTGTGGAGGCTGAGATGCAAAGAATGAACCAGAGTTGGGGCACTGTACGAAGGATGGCCACCGACCGTGCAAAGTGGAATCAATTTGTTGTTGCCCTACAAGACGCTACTAGGCGTGATGGCCACTGACTGCTTTGACGGCTGGTGGTTAAGGATCGAAGAAGAAGAAGAATTCCTCTATGACTTGTGATCAAATTCCTAAGTTTCTAGTCTTGTATTAAAAATGCGGGTTTACTTGTGAATTCCAAAGTTGCCCAATACTCGATCTGTTACTTATAGTTGTGGAATTTCGAAGTCCAATGTCTCTTTTTTTCTTTCTGGCTTTTAGGAGTTGCTGATATGACTTGTGCGCTGCAGTCTCTCTGTGTGATCTGTGTTCACTAGATTATATCTCTCATTCTCAGTTCAATTCACAGATGGTCTTTCCGCCGAATGTTCCAATAGAATGCATTGTTTATTCCGGCATCTCAAATCAAACCAAACAAATCTCTCTAGCACTGTTTGGGTGGGGAAGTTTTAAATATCCCCTCGCGTGTTTAAAATAATAATTTTAATATCCACGTGTGACCTCTTTATAATAAGACGTAACATTGTTCCGGCTGCACCTACCTGCCTCCCACAATATTGTGACCATGTTTTCCTGGCGTAATGCCTTCCGCCAAGATGTCTACCCCGACAGGTTATCCAATTATCGCCTTTATCTGCGTGCCTCTGCCAGACAGATGTACGCACAATACAAGCTTGTGTCAACACGATCAGCAGCTTTTCACTGGGGTCAAATGTTGTTTCCAAAGGTGGTCAGACGGATTCAAAGAGATAAGTCTGATGACTGGGTATTGCTACGATATTATCACAATTCACCTGGCGAAACGTAAATACGTGTGAAGTGTGGTAAACAATATAAAGACAGTCTTATAGCCAATTTTTCCATAGGGGAGTGGAGTGTTAGAGAATTTCCCCTCCTAGATTAAGCTTAGAGAGTAAAAAATGGTGTATAAAATGTGCCATATAATAATGAATGAAAGGACACAATTTTTGCCAAATAAAAGCGATGAGTGAGAGGAAGAGAAAAATGAAGAAAAAAAGTGATACTGACGGAGTGGACGTAAGATCGCATAACCGTGTCGTCACACTTGTCTTGCCTATTATTTTAGGACAGTTTTTTTTATCATGACACAAATAGTTACTTTGCTATAACCACTCACAATGGCTGCTTGAATTTTTCACATTGAATACTTATCATGAAGTTCTGTGAATGTCCTTTAGTAATACTACACAGCAATGTCATTTACAGGTCTTGTACTAGGCCACCAAGCACAGATGGGGCTAGTACACGATTATAGATGGTAATATTATGATGCTCCTGAGTTGGTCCAGGAAGGCACTATTGATCTAAGATTCTAGACCTCTTGCTGGAGTATGACACGATTGAACCCTCTAGAATAGATGCAAAGTACAGAACATACTCAGTTTTGTGAGGTAGAGCTGCACGGCATACAGATGGTAAAAGGTTATAGCCTTGGCAAGCGTCTCCTTCCTTCAGTCTATCTGTCTTCTGCTGTATGTGTAAAGTTTGTAAATTCCGCTGCTGGCCTTTTTATATTGCGAGCGCGGCTGTATCGGAGGGCAATACGACGTCACAGTTTCTCAGACTGTTCAGTCTTGTGTTTTGCGTGCAGACTAGAGCGAGTTGTGTAAGTTTGGTCCAGAAAACATAATCGTTCTTCTCAACCCTGTAATCTACTACCTTCGTCTATATATCATTTTACTGGAACGATCCTTAGCTTTGTTTGCATCTCTGGTTTTCTTTAATTAGTTTTGTCTATGAATTGTGGAAATTTTTCGAAGATCGTTTTCACAATAACTTTTTACATGCTGGCCTACTTTACCTCTAATATCTCTGAAATGAAGGCACATAGCAACTATTTCTTGTGAATATAACTGCGTGGTCTTCTCCTTCATAAAATGTAATATATTCCAGTTATTTCCTTTACTCCATTCGATTGCAATTCACGTAAATCCATGGTATCGTCAACACAAATTCCTTCAGCCATTACGCCATTTTCAAATCGTTCGGGACATACACAATAGTGCGCGTTGATTTGATTGGACGATATTTTTCCTTATACTGTGAATGGTAAGGCATTGTTTCATCGTGCTACACAGCCCCTCTTTTTCAAGTTGTGACTAGTCCAGCTGATATGTAAACAGTTGCCGCAATTATTCTTCGTCCGTCTCTCGTTCCAATGTAGTGGGATGTCTACTGAGAAAGTCGGCTCCTACATTCTGCTTTCCCGAAATGTAATTTACCGTGAATGAGTAAGAAGATAAGAGAAGACTCCACCTTGGCAATCTTGAATTTAGCTTCTTCGACGCAGCTAAAAAAGCCAAAGGCTGGTGGTCGCATTGAACTATGAAATGTTTCCCATATAAATATGTTTAGAATTTCTGAATTGACCACACTAGCGCCAGACATTCCTTCTCAATTGTCGAGTAATTAAGCTCTGTTGAATTTAGTTTCCTACTTGCATAAGCTACTGGCAAAAGTTCGTCAGGCTGTGCCTTAGACTTTTGTAAAAGGGTTGCTCCGATCCCTATGTTACTGTCATCCATCCTTAATATAAATTCCTGAGTGATATCGGGTAATGTAAGGATTGGTTTGCTTGTGAGTTTTCGCTTTAACTCAGCGTAAGCTTCCTCACATTCTGCATTCCATTAAATCTTATCTGGTTGTCCTTTCTTATTCAGGTTTGTCAAAGGTGCACACAAAGAGTTAAAGTTGGGGGAATATACTTTTGATAAAACCCACATAAGGACACAAATGACCTTACATCTTTCTTTGTCTGAGATCTTGGTGTCTTCTTTAACTTCTGTACATTCTTTGGCTCAGGTGACATGTGACCTCTAGAAATAGTGTGACCTAAAAATTCCAATTCCTTATACCCTATATAGCACTTCGTCGGAGAGTGATGCTGTATGTTCTTCAAGAGTGTTTGTAGCAACAAGAATATCATCCATGAAGTTGGTGATTGATGGATTTTTTTGAGATTCCAACAGTTTCTCCATCATTCGGGAAAATACACTTGGAGCGTTTTTCAGACCGAATGGCAGTACATTAAACTCATCATGCCCTTCTGATGTACTGAATTCCAACATATGTCTGGTTTCACTGGTATTTGGAAGTATCCCTTGCTAAGATCCACTTTAGAAAAATACCTAGCTTTACTCAGTGTAGAGACCAATTGATTTGTGTCAGGTAATGGATCCAACTGAGATTATGTGACAACATTTAGTTTCATATAATCAATGAACAATCTATGTTCTCCACTAGGCTTTCTTAATAGCACTACGCTTGCACAATAGGGAGATTCTGACTTTGAGAGGATCTTCTCCTTTAACAGGTAGTCAATCTCTTCCCTTAAAGCTTGTGCCTTCGCATAAGATACAGGGTACGTTTTCACACATACAGGTGTATGGTCAGTAACCTTAATGTCGTACTCTAACAGATTTGTACAACCTGACTTATCTATGAGCGCATCAGCATGGGTTTCTAACACTTCCTGGACTTGCTTCCTCTGCTCAGGAGTTACATGGTCAATAATATTTACTTGCTCATAACTCTCTGTAGCTTGTAATGGATATTCCATAAAGATGAGAGGTTCAACCTTCATCTCTGTTGCTATGGCTAGGGTCATGATATGCGAAATTTCTGAAGATGCCCTGTCATAATACATTTTTAGAAGATTGACGTGGTACACCTTTTCCGTTCCCTTCTTATCAATCTTGTAATTGGTTCTGGAGAGTTTTTCCAGAATCACATATGGTCCCTGCCAACCTATTAGCAATTTATTATTGCTGCTGGGCAACAGAAGAAGTACTTTCTCCCCCACAGCAAGTTCCCTATCCTTTGCTTTTGTGTTGTAATATCAACATGTGTTCTTCTGGTTTTTCTTCCTAGGCCTATGTCCGCGGCAATGCTTCCGCTGGTCCTGTAACTGGTCTACTCCTCGTGTTTGAGTTACCTGGTTACATTTTGAGCAGGAGTTCACATACCGATCTATGTCTTCAGTGATACCTGGCCAGTAATAACTGGTGGCTAACCTTTGGTTTGTGGCACCAATACCCAGGTGTTCACTCAAAGAAGCAATATGCCCTCATTCCTTAATCTTGTTTCTATATGCTGATGGCACAACAATCTGTCCATGACTTTTTAGCCCTCTGCCAGCTTTCCTGTGCAAGAGTCCATGTTCCATAATGAAATACCCCTTTCTTGGCGGGTTATGTGTTTTTGGCAATTTGCCAAAGCAAGGCTTCATTGTGCTATCAGCTTCTTGAGCTTTTTTCATCTTCGTCGGATGAATTTTCAATTTAGTGTCTCTCTTTATGCTCTTGGAGTCAGACCTGGTCTGGACTGCTGCCACAACCGCAGGTTTTACAGTATCTCCTAGGAAAACAATGGGAGCCACGGTAGCATAGTGGTTAGTGCACTGGCTTCCTAGCTCAGTGGTCTATGGTTCGATCCCCAGATGAGGTTGGATTTTTTAGGCCGCAAACGGCTCCTGGGTAGACCCAGCCCCAAATGGGTATCAGAGCAACTCTGGGAAGGTTAAGGCGGCCGGCGTGATGCTGACCACATCACCCCTAATTTGCCAACGGTCGAGAAAATATGGGTCTAACACCATATTCCAAATATGCCTCAATAGGGCGTGTAACGGGATCCTTTACCTTTACCTACGAAAACATATCTACGCCCCAACATCAGGGGGTAGAATGGATCATCTAGTACTGCTGCATTTATTTCCCCTTCCACATAGCGACAACTGACTTGAATCTTCGCTTTGGGCAAAGTTAGGGGTAATGCTCCCTTGAGAGGCCCTTGAATGTCCAATGTATCTGTGGTTATTTGTTCAGGGCGCACCAGAGATGCCCAAACGACCGCGTCATAAGACAAACCTGTGTCATACATCCCTGTGACTTTCTCGGTCACTATCTCCTGTATAGGTGGGTGATGGAGGCTATTCTGTTTCACTGTCAGATCCTTCCTATCAGAAGTCGTCACCTGTAAGCATACAGCATGATGAAGAGGATTTTTCCTCCCACACTCGACACTACTGTGGTTGTTCATCTTGCAGAACGTACAACACCACTTTTCTTCCATTTTAGAAGGCTTCTTGTCTGATCCTAGAGGTTTCTTTTCTCTTTTCTTTGTAGTCAAATCTTGGCTTGTTATTGGTTGTATGGTCTTGGTTTTGACCTTTGTGTTCAAACTTGGTATAGTTTTGTGGTTGCTTAAATCCTTTTCCTTGCTTTCTTTTTGTTCCTGGCATTTCTGCTTGAGCTGCTTGATATCTCTCCGCACATTTTAACATGTCTTCCAGCCTGTCTGATCCCTGTTCCATTAAAAACGTCCTCATTTCTTGAGGCATGGACTCTTTCAATTGTTCCATCATTATCATTTCTTTCAGATCTTTATAGGGTGTCTGAAACTTTCCCAGACTACTCCATTTCACCAAATACGATTCTAATCTAACCGAGAACTGGTTATAAGTTTCATCAGCCCAAAGCCTATCCGTTCTGAATTTCTTTCGATAAGCCTCTGCGTTTTGTTCATAACGAACAAGCAATGCCCGCTTCAGGGCTTCATAATCTTCCTGATCTTCTTTGGGCACTTTCAAGAATACCTTATAAGCAATACATCTCAATCCTTGACCCCTTGTCTTTTTCCAAGCCACGATTAAAGGCAAGCCTTTCATAAGTAAGCCTCTATTGCATCCCCTTTCTCCACAAATGGGTCCAGATGGAAGTTCATCATTTGAGGTGCTTTGGCTGGAGTTACCATCAGAATGAGGTGAGCTACTTGTCATGCTTTGATTAGAATTGTCTGCCCTTTCCTCTGAGCGGTCTGCCTGTTTTCTCAATACCTCTTGGTTATGCCTATTTTTCTATCATTTTACTCTGATAGCTTATATTCTCTCTTTGATTATGTCAATCTCGCAGAGCCAAAGTTAGGCTCACCTCTTTGCACGTGGATAAAGCGACATTCTGTCTAAATCTTTTATGTAGAGATTCCTGGGGAAATCGGAGTCCTCCGGACTCTTTGATATAGGAAACACGGGGAGCGCTCGGTCCTTTTATTTCTGCCATCCAGGGACGAACGAGCGTGCTGCTGTTACGTCTAGTTTCTCGTTTCTCGACGCCGCCGGAGCATTTCTCCGGTAAGTCTGTCATCTGAAGTTGTTTGATCCCGTACCCGTGCAGACACCCCCCCCCCCCCCGCTACGCCACCTGCTATATATAAGGGCAGGTCTCTATCTCTCTTCACCATATTCTCTTAAGGATTCCTTTCTGCTTTGGAAATCGTTATAAGGTTGATAGCATATACTTACTTAGTCGTTCCCCTTCTACCGTGAGGTGTAGAGGTTTGGAAGAGAGAGCGCCAGACCATTCTATCAGCTGTCTTCTTCCTGGCCTGGTTCCATTCTAGTCCTCGGTCCTTCAAAGATTGTCTAATGTTGTCCTCCCAGCAGACTCTGGGTCGTCCTGGAGGTCTGGATCCCTGGCTCTTTGTTTCCCATGCTTGTCGTGGTAGCCGATCTTCTCCCATTCTGCAGACATGGCCAAACCATCTTAGTTGGGACTGTTCTATTTGGGTCTGCAGCGGATGGGATTTTAGGCCTTGACGGATCGTCTGGTTGCGGACCATGTCTCTTCTTGTTACTTCAACTACTTTCCTCAGATACCTCATTTCTGAGGTTTGGATCTGGCTTTTGTGGGTTGTAGTCATTGCCCACGACTCGCATCCATATGTCAAGATTGGGACATAAGTGGAGCGGTATACAGCCATCTTCGTTTTCTTACCAACCTCTTTCTTGCTGAGGAATCCACGATTTATGGCCTGAAAAAGTCTCCCAGCCGCTGCTTTTCGAGTGGCCAACTCTTCTTTGATGCCTCCCTTTCGGTCTATGATAGCTCCGAGATATTTAAAGTGGTCGACCTGCTCCAGGACCTGTTCTCCCAACTTAATCTGATGTTTTCTTTCTTCTCGTGATATCACCATGGATTTTGTTTTAGAGCTGCTTATGACCATCCCTCTCTTCTCCAGCTCTTCCTTCCAGACTTGCAGGTTGGATTGGAGATGTGCCTCTGGTTTAGCAATCAGGGCAACATCATCAGCAAATGCCAGCTCCGAAATATAGACCTGTCTCATCTTCCAGTACCCCACTGAATACTTTCTTGTTCTCTCCTTACATGCCTTGATGACATCGTCCATAAGGAGTATGAAGAGGTAAGGTGATAGGATATCACCTTGTCTTACACCAGTGGTGGTCCTGAACTCTTCTGACTTATGGTTTGCTGTCCTCACATAATTTCTGCAAGACTTGTAGAAGCTCTGTATAGCATGAATCAGAGGTGCTGGAATATTCTTCCTTGCCAAACAGTCCCAAAGTTTGCTCCAGGGGACCCTGTCAAACGCCTTTTCCAGATCTATGAAACAAAGATGGATCTCACTCTTATACTCAAGGGCCTTTTCACTCAGCTGTCTGAGTGTGAAGATTAGGTCTTGGGTACTTCGGTTTGCTCGGAATCCGCACTGGACCTCATCCAATTGTGGCTCAGCTAGGCGTCGGAGTCTCTGCTCTAGGATTCTAGAGTAGATTTTACCAGGGACACTGAGAAGGGATATGCCTCTATGGTTTCCACATTGTCGATTGTCACCCTTTTTGAAAATTGGTGTTATGATGGCAATCTCCCAATCCTTTGGTATGGTCTTGTTGCACCATGCTGCCTGTAGGACCTTTAAGAGTAATAGGTCACCTGATGCTCCCATGTACTTAACCATTTCTGGTGTTATACCATCATGCCCTGCTGCTTTGCCCATCTTGATTTTCTCTAGTGCTGCCCTCAGTTCTTCCATCTTTATGTCATCTTCACCATCATTGGTTTTCTCTTCTGTGCTAGTGGTTATCATTTCTGATGCTTCACCATGCTCACCATCCAGGAGTTCTGAGAAATATTCTTTCCATCTTTCCATTACTTCTTTCGGGGCAGTAAGCAATTTGCCTTGCTTGTCCTTTATAAATTTGAGAGGGCATTGTTTTTCCTTCCTCATGTTCTTTAGGGTCTTATAGAACAATTTCTGGTTTTCTTGTGCATCTTTTTCTAGCTTTTCTCCAAATTCTTCCCAGGACTTCTGTTTTGCTGCTAGCACTTTGTTCTTTGCTTCTGTTCTGAGTGTCACATATTCTCTATATTTTTCCATTTGTCCTGTTGTGTTTTTTAGCTCCTAAGTATTGTTTCCATGCCATTTTCTTCTCTCTTATTTTCTCTTTGACTTCCTCTGTCCACCAAGGTGTCCTCTTTCTCTGGTTCCCAAGTCGGACTTCACCACATGCTTCTGCAGCAGCTGTCTTTATGATATCCTTGAATTTATTCCAGAGGGTTTCCAAGTCATCAGGTCGTTCTTCTGTGTTGCTCACTGCTGTAGCAATAAGCCCCTGATATCTGGTCTTAATTTCTGGCTCTCTCAGCTTGTAGGTCCTAATGCTCATTTCTCCTGCTCGTTTACTTGGTTTCTTGCGTGATGTTGGGCAGTTCCTAGGCTGAGCAACTCTTTCAGTTGATAGCATATAACCAGATTTATAGTGCGGAAATTGTATTCCTTGTTGAGAGGTCAACCTGCCAACTGTGCTCTATTGTTGTGCATTAATCATCACTGCAGAAATATATTGTAACTGTCTTTTTCTCTCTTGTAGAGGGGATCATTTGCATAAGACAGCATACATGTTGTTAGATGTGTAGTACTGGCGTATGATGAGCTGAGTGTGGGTGCGAATGAAGGCGCGAATGTGTTTAGGCTCGTATCTGTTGTGTAATGCAACCCATACACTCACATGCAGTAGTCAAGGATGCTTGAACACTGCTGGCACGTTTCAAAACATTTATTGACGATAACACACATAGCATCAACAGGAACAGTCAGTGTAAACAAGGTCATGCTGACGGGAAATCGTTAGGTATACATCAGGCATTAAAAGGCTGGTAAACATTCCAATATTCGTAAATGGCCAATAATAATGTTCTTCGATGACAGTTCATAATGCCGCTTTGGTATCTCTGACTAAACGCGTCAGATACCTTAATCACTTTGACATACAGGTACAACTTGGCATTCCCCGCCAATTGCACATTATCAGGCTGTAATATATTAGCCTTAACACAGGCCTCGTTATGACGTCATCTGTGTACTTCTTCTAAGCAGGTTAACATCAACCCTGCAGTAATGCTTATGTAGATATAAATACCGCCAATCTGCGGTTCCCACAATATAACTTCGTCACTGGACTTCTGGATAATATAAAGACTAATAGTCTTGGATGGCTACCTTGAGCAAAACATATAAGTTCTGAAATGTAGGACCGGTGAGCTGTAGTTCACAGACTAGGTAATCCTTTAACATGTTCTGCCACCGAAAGCGTAATAATGGAAAAAGTCGGTATTACCTGGAACCGAATCCTCAGAACACAATAAGGAACTCTGTCGTCATTCCGACGCACAGAGATTCACTGGGGAGACCTGCAAACGCAGTCACTTCGAAGATTTTCCCCGAAAACACAATGGACATTCGTCCCTCAGAAGCCAGCTTACATCCCGGCCTGATGGAAGTATCCACTTGGCGCTTCAAAAACCTGCGCATGGGCACAAGCCCGAACTGTTTACCTTTGACCCTATCTTCATACAAGTCAAACCCCAAAAGATCAACCAACAGGGAAGACAACCCCTAATCAACCTGACACCGCAAGGTAAAGACACAATTATTCACCTTTGACTGGGGTGAAAAATCATACGACAAATAACTTGACATATGACTCCGTCGAAAATGACAGCAACATATATACTGGGCATTTATACTAACGTGCCCTTGAGGATCACCACTGCATCGATATATTTACCTCTAGTTAATATAGATCACACGGCAGACCAATCGTTCGGTCCGCGTTCAGCCTATAAGGTGGTTACCGTGGATTACTTACCCACCGCCTATTGCCAATCACTAGTGTCTAGAAGCGGTTGCCGTTGACCTCCGCGCTTCGGGGCAACATTGTCGGACCCATTAAGGACCAATCACAGTGGATAATACTAACGTACCCGCCTGTCGCGAGAGGCGAGTAATTTTGCATTTAGATTCTTAAAACCTATTGCCGAGATATTGCCGATAGATGTTACAAGGCATGAGAAAGCATTCAATGGTGAATACCCATTGTCCACAATACAGCGCTCGGCGTAAGCCCTGGGAAAGCATCAAATTTCGCAGGGAATGTTTTCACAACAAGGAGACATTAGGTCAAACACTATCGAGGTAGTCGCCAATATGACTCGGTTGTGTTTACACAAGGGCAGTAATACACAAGTATTATTTTGTCTAGTAACAGATCATAATGGACGACCAGAGACAGTTCAGCGAGCACGCTTTACAATGCGTATTGTGGTCAGTCGGATCTCATGGAACAGACAAAGTAATATTGGATTAACTTAGACCCAAAGTCTGAGCGAAGATCAACATGAAAGGAGTAAAGAATACGTCATTATAGAAAGACTACTAAACGCTGCACAGACATCAGACGGACAGGAGACGGATTGTCTGAGCGAGGCAAAACACGAAAGCGACCATAGCAAAACATTACAGAAACTTTACAGAGTAATGGGGACGGGTTGTCTGTCTGAAGTAAGACGAACGAAACTTCACATGACATCAGAAGCGAACACGGAAATAGCCAGCGGCCATTCGGACACGATATAAGCCCGTGAAGTTCGTCTCTAAGTACTGCTAAGAGATAGCATTCCGCCAGACCGACTTGTTTCTATATTTCACGAGGAGGGATCAGGACATGAAGTCAGTGATTTATTTATATGGAAACCAAGGTTAGTGTACTATAGTTTGTACATCATTAATATACATCCATTCTAATTCCAGATATCTATATACATATTTTCCATAAACATAACACTGTAAATACCAGTCACTTTTCATCATAATAATATACTGTACATTAATAAGTACATGTTGCAATAAACACCGTACAGAGAATTATTATATTTATAAGATTGCCCAGTTTCCAGTAACTATAACGAGGTAAATACTAGACACTTTTCTATTACTCCTTACATTACCCGTTAACAGTGCAGTAAACACTGCGCAGTCATTCATTATAATGATAAGATTTCACAGACAAGAACACACTGCATGCGGAGCATAGGTTACGGGGTACGTATAAGGCTTTATCATTTTATCCATCGCAGTGGTAGAGACAGGGACCCTTTGAGATAACTCAGCCTTCGTCTTACTACCCTGTCTGGCGCAGATCACGGGATAAGCTAAATGAGTAGGGCCAACCAGATATACTGCGACGACACGTATCTCAAAGATATTTAACGGCAACCAACCTACCAACACTCAACGGGGGTTAGAAAGGAACTTGCCAGGCGGCGAGGGATACTTTCTACTAACAACCACCCACACAGAAAAGTAATCAGAAATTACCTATAATAATGGATGCATTACTAAGAGCTGTCTACGTGAATTATTGATCAGATGTTGCATGAATATACGGACGATCTTTTACAACAAGTGCCTACGAAAATTATTGAGATCTTAAATTACCTCCAGTAAGGACCCGATTCTCCAGGTAAACCTGCTGCGCCACTCAATACAAATTTATAACATATTTCCATCATCATCACCACATGAGCAAAATATCTTCACCACAAAGGGACATCTGCATACCAGACGAAGTCTCTACAGAAAAACATTGCGGTCTACACACCCGATGACCATGCCAACTCAGCCACTCATTTCATTGTCAACACTCGCATTGTGAAGAACAAAAGATCAGGCCATTGACACCTGGAGAAAAGTCAGCGAGCCGGACAATGTTATTGAATGCAGACAAAGACAGGTTCGCGGCGTACAAACACCCAGAGTTTTATTGACAGTCAGTCAGAGACCAAGAAACAAGATATCCTTTTTTAGTATTTAGGATTAGCTTAAATCCATCATCATCATCACATAGTATAGACTTAAGATTCATTTGTGTATTTTGCATTAACTATTATCTTCTTTTCCAGGTATAGTTAATGTTAGTTCTTATTGCATTTGTATTATTGTAATTGGATGTTGTGTTGCCTTTAAGTAATTCAATAAATGTTGTATTTGCGTTTGCATTACCAACACACGTTAATTATATATAGAGAGAAGGAAAGACAGTGTGCGAGAGAGACATACAGTTCTTCCTTTCTTCCTCTTCTGTTCACTCAGTGTAATAGGGGAGGTGGGGGCTCGCTAGCATTATAATAGAGAGGGGGGATAGAGTGGTAGGAGTGATAGTGTCACGAGATTCAGAATCACTGGGAACTTATAACAAAGTCTTAAATTCTCCTTCTCCCACTCCTGCTGCCTACCTTCAACCGGTTGCCAGGCAAATCTGAGCCATTGACAACGCCGGCACCACAACGAGAACTCTCTTTGGTTAACCTTCGGGTTAACCCTGTGACACCGCCTAGAAGAAATCAACGATTTCCAGCGCCCAGCGCCTGTGTGTTCCAGTCTTCATTATCCTTTATCAGAGGTATATATGCCTTTTGATGCGTCTTTGGTCCCGTCCTAGACTGATTATATATTAATATCAGACACAAGGAGATAAAATTCATAAGGACAGATTGGGACCCAAGACGCATCAAAAGTGAGGAATGCAGTAAGCGACCCATAGCTTGACTGCCTGCGTCAGGGTCAGCGAACCAGAGCTGACCAAGACCCTACTCCCACCTCCACGTGGTGGTCCTGGAAACAGGCTGCATCACTGCAGTCTGGCTGAGGAGTAAGGATCGAAGAGGGAAGGCAAACCCGGTCCCAAAAAATACTGTGCGGAAGTCGGATGTGTCGGCCGAAAGGCGCAAATACCACAGCTTCGCTGTAAACGGACACAATGCAACCAACGTCCTTTTCAGGACGAACGAGGAAGAGGAAGAAGATAAGGACAGATTCATCCCCAATATCAGTGTGAATAGTGGCCACTGACCAATTATAATGACCTAAAGTTTAAACAACACCACAAATGACAAAAATAAAGAAGGCAAAGACAGATATTAATTACGAATATAGAAATTTTAGACAAGGAAACTGTCAGAAAAAACAATGCCAAGAAATTGCAAAGATCTTTGAGACTTTGCGAAAGAAATATGTAATGCAGACAAAGAATTAAACATCCTCAAAGTAGCAATGATGCAGACACTGAACATGAAATGTGAAACAAACAATATAAGTCCGGGCAAAAAGAAAAGAACTGCATGGTGGAATGATGAAGCAAAGAAACAATGCAGACGAAAAAAAAACTGTAAACGACTTGACTCAAATCCAAGAGACAAGGCGATTGCATTAAATACGGAATAGCAAGAAGAAATGCCCAACAAGTAATCTTTTATTACTACTTAGTCGTTCCTCTTCTACCCGGAGGTGTAGAGGTTTGCCAGAGAGCACGCCATACTGTCATATCGCCGGTCTTCCTCCTGATGTAGTCATATGTCCTTTAGGGATTATCTAATGTTGTCCTCCCAACGAACTCTGGGTCGTCCTGGAGGTCTGGATCCCTGGCTCTTGGTTTCCCATATTTGTCGTGGTAGACAGTCTTCTCCCATTCTGCATACATGGCCTAACCATCGTAGTTAGGACTGTTCTACTTGGGTTTGCAGGGACTGAGTTTTGAGTCCTTGCCATATCGTCTGGTTGCGGACCATGTCTCTTCTTGTTCTTGTTACTTCAACCACCTTCCTCAGATACCTCATTTCTAAGGTTTGGTCCAACAAGTAATCAAGAGAGAAAATGAAGAACGAATACGGTGAGCAGCTAATAGACATCTGCTAAGAAAGCCCAAGAGATTTTTACAAAAATTATCACAGCAATGATGATGAGACTTGAGAGCTTCAATCCTACTACAATAATTAATGACAGAAATGGAACACCATTATTCAATGAAAACAGAAGACAGACTAGGTTGAAAGAATACGTCCAAAAACTTCTCAAACCAGCAGTCTCTCAGAGAAACTCTTTATATACCTATCGTGTGGCGAGTATTGGGGCAACTACGACAGTAGTTTTTGCCAGGAATAGCCTTTGAGATAGTAGGTAGAAAGTCTCTAGAAATTGGCTCGTTAAGAAAGAATAAAGACCTATTCGAGATAGGGACAAGAAGAAGAGAATGCGAATGCTTTCCACAGGACAGTGTTTTCTGGTTAATTACACTGACAAACAACATTTTTCTTTCTTATATAAGAATAAGTGTTCTTAGGTCAGTTTCTTGCGCTGACTTCAAATTTGAAATCCGTTTATCTCT